>SJOL01008757.1:116845-171936 GCA_004794785.1 Opisthorchis felineus
CCCGCTTGCTGCTCTCGAGTCAGTGTCTCACGAGCCACCGTAAGGCGACGAAGCACGAGTGACGCCAACAGTCTCGTTACGATGGGGCCAAGCTGATCCACCTGTGGTTACCACACTCACTACGAGCCCCTTTTTTGAAAATGGGCACTTTCACCGAATCTCCCCAGTTGTCTGGGACAGACTCCTTTTCGCAAATACAAGCAAACAGATCAGACAAGCGCTGACTGAGGACTTCACCTCCATCTTTGAACAATGCGGGTGGGAGGTAATCCGGACCAGAGGCTCGGTGGCGCTTGAGAGAACATATGCAGTCATAAATCTCCGATCCCTTACCAGTGGCCATAACGATATCATGTTATACGTTACACACACGGAATGTCTGGTCGCAACCATGATAGGAAGCGCTTGCAGGAGCACATATACCTCGTTGGGGGATTCACTATGACGGATAAATTGGTCGACATTTCGTCAGCTGTACAGTGAAATCGATGGTTCTGGATGGCTTACGAGTGTGGGTCATGGGTCGGTAATATTGCGTGCTAAGCGGTAGGTAGCATGAATCCCTTGCCCCATTGGAATGGTGTTCGTTTGGATGGTCCAACTTCGTTTATCGTCGTGCTCTTGCTACTGTACACCTTTGTCGCGAATGTGGGCTTTAAGCACGGCACAGGGGAAACAAGCCAATGAGTTCACTAGATCACACAATAGTGATGGTTCTTTTTTGTGTGCGGAGATTTCGTCCTGTACGTGAAGCCAATCTACGCTGAAAAGCCGAGGATCATTGTACAGCTGTTTCATCCTTAATGGATGAAACGTGTGTATGCAACTTCGTTATCTCAACGCTATCATGCCATCATACGAGGAACACGTGATGCGAATAATTCCATGCTTTTCAACGGCTACCTGGTAAGCTACATAACACGATTGTGGCCCACAGTCACCCCTCTTCTTATCCGTCACGGTGTGATTAATGTGTATGCAAGTTGTCATTTTAACTGAACGCATTGCCATGGTGGCAGTTTTTCCTTTGGCAAGGGAAAGATAGGCGAGTCAATGTGATGAGGAGTTGAAAGAGGATCGTAACAATGGAATAAAGATCGAAGACCTACAGGCCTGCAAGATGTTCCACTTGTTCAACCAAGGCAATACGGTCTGGAAACTTACAAATAACGTTTTACACGAGTATCGGGGAGTTACTTGGTGGTTGAAAGGAGAATGCAATTTATGTATACTTGAGATCATTCAACATGGTAGCCAGTACCAATTCAAATGCCAAAACATACTTGCTCTGTAAGTCGTTGGGACTTGGAGGTGATAAGCTCCGGAGGCATAGCTTCAAGAGCATTTTTCATACGTTGGCGAAGTATCTTCTTCCCAGCCGCGATCGCCTGCAATATTTTTCAGTAATTAAGTGAAAATGCACCAAAAGACATGGAGCGAAAACCAAAATTGAACAACGGATTAGAAGGCGAATGTGTACTTGAATACATAAAACGTTATTTTGTTATGAAAGCAGAGCAAGAACGCCTTGCATGGCAGATTTCCTTTTCTTCGCCTTTTGGAGAGGAGTTTTGACACAAGGAGACTCTGTTTTGTACACCGATATTTGTTCTCTCTTTTTCTTCTTTTTCAGTGACCTACAGTCAACAGATCAGAAAAAAATAAACACGCTCATATACCTGCTATTCGGAACCACGTTTAGATGCCGTTGTGGTGTTTTCAAGGGGTCGCTAGATAACGGAAAGAACAAGAAAACCAGAATAGAGTTGGGTAGTTAGAAAGGCGATATAAAGTGGAATTTCTGATAGCTATTTCAAAATGCACTCAGAGGTAGGTAAGTCCCATTCGACATGCTCTGTACGGGACAGAATTAACAGTGCTAAAACGGAATCCGCTCGCACTCTGAGTGTAGGCTTAAACAATTTTGCGTTCACATCGCTGGATTCCGGGAGTACGGCGAAATGCATACTGCATGTGGCTATACTGGTCGGACTGTAACATGGCTGAAAATTCAACCAGACTGTTGTATATCTCTGCAGGGTTCCTATTAAGACAATCGACCAAACGGGGTGAATTGAAACAGTGCGCCGGTCCGTGATGAGTGGACTGATCCCCATGACTTGTGCGAGGGCATCCATTTCGTAGAGTTTGCAAGCTGCCAGCCTATTAGAGGTTAACAGTCAGTATAGATTGATGCCCATAATCCTAGTGTTACGTAGCTTGCCTTCAAAAGAAGACCACTTTTTCACTGTGACTTTATCGTGCAAGCAACCATTTTAAGCTTAAAAGTCGTTTCATCCTTTTCGGAAATGTTTGGTAACAATCGGTGGATTTATTGCTGGGCAACGTTTCGCTTTTCACAAAAGCCTTGTCAGGCCAAGTAACTGGGTCACAAGGTTGGTCGAGATTTAAGGCGGAAGAATAAACAATCAGCTAAGTCAAGCTAAACCTGTGTTAGGTGTCGGCCAAGGGATTTTGTGCATTAGGGTGGGTCACCAAGTGTTAAGCTGATGGGAAAACCTACATGGATTTGGGTCCAGCTTAGGGTTTAGTTCTTCCGTTTCGGTACATATGATGATCCCTCTTGAAAGTCGTTTGCACTTTTCCGGAGACACTGACAACTCAATCGGTTCCAAGCGTTTTCCAACCGTTTCATCCTTGTTTGGAATCATTAACAACGCGTATCTCGTGAATATAAAGGGATCCGAACCCACAACCTTTTCATGGAGATGCAGTCTCTACCAGCTAAGAGAGTATGTGGTCTTTTTCAGTGAGCAGCAGTTTTACCTCCTGAAGAAAATCCACGAACCTCATGATGTAAATACAACCAAAAAACCATACCTTTTAAGAGTCACATTTTGACGACCAAAGGAAACACATCGATGGCTGTCTACGTGTGGGCGCCCTGGCAGTATCCCAGCCCACGTACAACCATGATACCTACGTCTAACAATAAACTCATGCCACACCGGCCGTCGCGTGGTGTCATCAGCCGGGTCACCTTACTCGCTGCATACAGCAAGGCGGGTAAGCGAAAACAGGCTACTGCTGATTCCTCCCTTCTTTCTCTTTCACGTATTTTTTCTTCCCCCACTCCCCACCCCATTAATAACTCTCTCCCTGTAGGTCCAGAACTTATGACTGATGACTCCGTTCGTCCTGCAACGGTTTCGCGTGTAACATCTGCGCGTCATCCGGCGCCGACATCCTCAGGCACCTCGAAATCAATCTTCAAGCCTCGACGCCCAGTCTATCTGGCTGCCTTCAATGTCCGCACTCTGAAGCAAGCAGGACAACAAGCTGCTCTTGCTCTCACACTGGACTCGCTTGGCATTGATGTGTGCTGTTTCAGAAACAAGAATTCAAGATGCAAGCACAGTGGTTGTGCTAACCGCTCCATCACTCTACTCGCTTCTGGCTACTCACCTCTGGTGATCCAGATGCCGATGCGGCAATGTGTGCAGCGGTTGGTATCGTCCTAAGTCACCGGGCGGAAGGATCCTTGCTTGGCTGGAAACCCGTTTATAGTCCCCTCTGTGCGGTTTGTCTGGCAACGTCTGTGACAACATCTGTCACAAGCCGGAAGTTGATCGATGTCTGTTTGTCGTGCCTGCTTTTGCCCCAACTGACTCTAGCTGTGACGCCATTAACGACAGGTTTTACGACGCCCTGAATGCCCTGTTGCGGCAAGCTAAAAGCTCAGGTATTGTGGTGGTTAACGGAGATATGAATGCACAAGTGGGCAGGCTTAGCGTATCTGAGACTCAATTAGGAGGTCGACATGGGTTGGACTCGGTACGTACGGACAATGGGGAACGATTGCTCCAGCTGTGTGCTGATCGCAGGCTGTTTTTGTGCAGTACTAACTTCCGAAATAGACGAAATCGTCTGGCCACATGGTGTCTTTCAACGGCATGCCGGCCACAAACTCAAATCGATCACATTGCCATCAGTTACTGGTGGCGCGGATCAATAACTGATTGCCGGTCATTTTGGAACACATTTGTGGATTCCGACCACGCACTCGTCCGCAGTCGCTTCTCTCTACGTTTTCCTGGGCTGCGTAAGGTTCGGACAAATCGCTTATATATATATATATATATATATATATATATATATAAATCCTCCGACCAGTGATACGAACTAAGCTGGGGCATCCAGTCAACTTAAGTAGCTCCACCACTTAACTGAATCGATGAAGGGAGGGTTTCTATCGGTTGCTTTTCAGATTCTTATGCTTAAGGGTTTTCTTTCTTGAGTGTAGCTATCGACCCACTACTTTAATAGTCGTAGGTTAATTTAGGCAGCAAATCGAACAATTGCACAGAGGATCGATTAAGATGGCTTTTAAGCTCAAAGATGCAGGGACCGTATCTTGTCTTACAGTATCAATCTAGTACGTAGCTGTGATATGACCCGCATCTGCAGTGTAACGACGTACTGGTCAGCTAAAATGGAACATCCATTGTATTGATATACATTGCTTTGTGAATTCAAGTGACAAAATCATCACAAATGTTCATCTGCTGTCTTCGACATTCTTGAGGCACGGTAGTAGTTCATTTCTGATGCCAGTGGTAACTACCAGGAAGTACATACCCGATGAGTTCGCAGACCAGACCTAAAAACTGTTTTTTTTTCGAAAATGCTACTACGACGATGAAGCACTTAACGCATTGACCAACAATCTGCCACAGCTTGGATGATCGGCGGAGGGAGAAGCTAGGTACCGCGGCTCAAACCCGGATTCGGCTGCTTGATTTACCATCAAGCACATCATAATGGAGATATAAGGAGGGCAACAAAGACTGTAAACTGCAACCCCTACAAGCGGGGTTGCAGTAATGTTGACGACGTCACCATGGTACCGTGATAAATTCCGGAACGTTTGGGGAGACTGAATTGCTTCCACTATCCAATATGCACATTAAGCTACTGGAATACAGTTATACAAGAGGCTAGAAAATATCAAAATATAAAATTTAGGTAGTATAGTAGCACAGCAACCAAGTCCACAGGGAGTAATTGTCCACGAATTGCACAGAGCAACCAACTTACGCAGAGTAGTCTGAGGGACGAAAGTCTGGCATGAGCTGCTTACAACCACAGTGTCGGCATTCAACGTACTACAAAGCGTTAGGAAGAACGATAGAATCTACCTGGTTAAGACCGTGTCGTTTACGCCCATGCGTCCGTTTTCTTTTGTTTACAAAGATGCGTTTGTCCGTAGGTTGGGAGCGCCGGAAGCAAGCGATACATATTTGCCGGCAACATGCCGCGCCTTGGGAAAGGAACAAACAAGGCATCATCATACTGAATTGGTGGCAGATGTTGTGAAAACACGAAGAACATGCACATGAGGAGAACAGCTTAGAATCCAGTACAATCTATACAAAGCCTTCGATTACAATATGCAACTGGCCAAAAACAACTCGGACCCGCTTATTTCGATTAAATCAGCCATTCCAAAACGCCATCGTGAACCTTTCTATCGCGAAAATTTCTGGTAACTAACTAGCAGCTTACTTCCTAATCCGGATGTCACGACGTTTACATTGACCATATTTGTATTAGATAACCAAATAACCTAGCATTTCGCTGCAACCCAGTTCAACCATTAGAACACCAGACTGCACAGCTAGTGTACACCACTGTCGGCTAAAGTAAAAACGTATTTGTCTGCCAGCCCAAGACCTTCGGCTCGAAAGCCAAATGACAGCCCACAGAACCCGCACAAGCACCCACTACTGTCGGTCATAGTAACCGTCAAGCGGCTAAAACCCCATTATCAATCTGAATATACCGCAGTATAGCGCACGCTGACAACGGGTGAATTGCATTTGTTTTTTAGTAAAATTACCATTTCCAGTTTGACGCAGCCAACCAGTATCTAGTTCTTCACAGGCTGCGCTAGAGACAGTGGTACAACAAGGTGGTATTCTAGTCTGTATCCGGGTCAGCTGGCGACAAAAATATATTTCCCACAAGGGTTCAGAGCACATCGAGAGATACTTTTGGAGATCAAAGATAGTTAGCATAATTTGTATGTAGTTTTCACGATATCTGGCACCGGTCTGAAAAGAAGGGGGAATAATCCAAAGACATTTGGCCTGCTAGACATCTCTCCTTGATAACCTGTGGATAATGGCATAAAGCGCAGGCAATACCCGACACAACCAGCCACATTTACTTATCGCAGATGCTCCATCCCGTAAGTATGTGACGTGTGTGCAGGCCCTCCCCCTCAACCTCCACAGTTCCAAACGGTAACCCTGTCGACCCGCTGTGTCCAGTTACGTTTCAACAGCTGGAAGGTGAGACCATGGCTAGAAACAACTTAACGTGACATCCAACAATTCCTTTTCTCCCTATTCATCCGTGCGGGCGAAGCCAACATGTAAGCCAGTGCATCGTACGTATTAAGGCAGCTACAAGGAGCTACATAAACATGGAAGAAACCAACGAAAATCCGTGCGATTTCGGCAGGCCGACTGTTAATAAGCCCTTGTGGTGAACAAACAGCCACAAACGAAAACCAGTGGTATTGCCAGAACTCGGTGGGTTCTTGTAGGATCAGTTGGTTTCTCATAAAAAGCCATATATATCCAATGGCATTGCTGTGTCAAACGCCGTGGTCTCCCAAGATCCTTTGACGAAAAAAGTCGGAAAATAGCTGCAATCCCTAAAAAGCCACAGGGTCTAACCCGGGCAGTTAATCTCCTCTCTTCACCCAGCCTTGTGCTGACTGGAAGCGACCGAGAGGTGGACAGTGTATGACCTGGCAACGAAGTATGAAAACACTAACCAGTAAACTTAGTAGGGTGGGCAACTGCCGCCTCCCTGGATGGGGAACTCGGGACTCATATCACCAGTGGTTAATGACATTGGCAGTAATGGCCCAATCGCGCAGTCAGTGGCGCCCGTGCATCAAAGCCATCGCCTTCAATGCGTAGCTACCCAATTTCCGAACAAACTGAACATCCTATCGCCTCCAAGGCTTGGTTTTATGTCCCACACTCCCGGTGATCGAAACTGTAGCAGCTGGAACCAATATGCCTATGGTACACGGTTTATAGCTGATAAATTGATTGATTGAGTTAATCTCCGTCCCTCTTTAGAGATGGCACTAAACCGAGAGCAACAGAGCGGCAAGAGGCCCACTGTAGGACCTGGCATGAGGCCAGCTTTCGCCTGTTCTCACAACTTCCAGTGTGGTGCAGCAAAATTGCTCTTTCTCTCAGTCTCTCGTTGAAATCACGACCGGTGATATCTCTCGCAATGTACGGCAAGGGTAGTCTAGAGGAAGCCCTGAACTTATCCTCGATTTAGATCTGATCAGAACGCGTTTTAACTATTTGCACTCAGAGTCTACTACTGTGTGTCTCATCTGCTCATGCCAGATAAGGCCGAAAGAATGTAGAAATACAAGGTAACCTACCGGACAGGAATGACGAAAGTGAAGGCCAAGCTAGCCATTGTGGGTGAAACTCGGCTTCCTGGATGTGGTTTAGAACATTATTATTATCACTTCTTAGAAATGTTTAAGGATATGGTTTAGAAACGATTTGACTAGAGGGAATGTCCCAGCAGTTGTTGTCATGATCGACAATTTTGGTGGACTGAAAGGACCAAAAATATATTAAACTGCATGCGAACAAAGATGCACGAAAGATTACCCCTTTTCTTACCATGCTTCCCGTATGGTAATTTTTTCCTACATGACATCATTCTTTTGAAAGCAGCCTTAGTAACAGGTTTGTGGTACACTATGTAAAGACCGGAAATACCCACGAAAAGACAAGACTTTATTGACCTATGGGAAGCTATATATCGTTAACATCTGCGTGGACAAAAAAGGTAACATTCATCGCGAGGGAGAATGAAGAGGAGATCCAAACTTGGGACGATGGCGTGACGTACCCATTCGCCCAGGCTATTGGTCGTTTGTTACACGTCTGAAGGAAATTTGGATGGATCGAACGAGTAAGCCAGCTGTTCTAACGAAGAGTGTTAACGCAGGGAAATACTGGGTTGGGTTGAATAATCACCTGCTTCTTCAGAAGATTTCCTAGTGACGAAAACACTAGGTGCAGATGACCCAGTGGATAACATCGTAGGCCTCAATTCGACGAACCAAGTTCGAATCCTCACATGGATACCTTTAACTTCGCCGCTAGCGCCCGTCTTGGAATGCTGTTTTCTTGACAGAACACGCTAACCATAAGGTTTCTGAAAACTCTTCGACAGCTCACGACCGGTTTCGCGGTTCTTGGAACTCAACAATTAGGCACAGTCTACAAATTTCCGTTAACCTTTTGTTCTGCTTGAACACCAATTGAGGAACACCATAAGCCAGAGACTCAGCTGGGAATAGGTTGAGTCTATCGTTAACACCAACCAAATTTGCAAATGAGTGTAATTCGCCGACATAACTTTTCCAGGTCGGTCAGCATGCCAGTTCAGTCGAGTGGCTACGCATTCAGACCATGCCCGTATTACCAATCACTGATGTGCTACTTTGATGGTCTCTGTCTAGAGAGACGAAATTTATCAACGAGATTGAGTATACTGTCTGAGTCTGCAAACTTTACTGCCAATAGACTGTTTTCACTTAGCATATGGGTGGGCGAGAAGGCTCTGCAAGACATTGGTATCCCTATATGTCAGATGGGCAGCCCAGCCAGCGTATCCCGTGGTGTGAGTGATCCGTTCGGTTTGAGAGTGGTCCACAAACCATCTTCTAGGGAGAAGTGGATTAAGGTGCGAAGGTACAAGCTGATTCCAACCCTAATAGCTGGCAGGATTCCGGGAAAATGCCTTTGGGTGCCTGATATAAGCAGGACTGAAAGTGTTGGCGAGGATAGCATTCAAGTGAAACTCAAACAAAGCTGTTTCTTAAGATATGTTTCAACCGAATGTGCTGTCCAAGGACCAATCCAGAGCTCATCTGGGTCGAAACTCAAGATAGTGGAGTCTTTTGTACCGATTTGAATGACTGCTAGCCGAAGCAGGTTTGCCGGTTAATGGTGGTACGTCGTGCCAAGTTAAATTAGTGAGGTTATTCGACAAATATGCGGGGACGTACGTGACTAACGCACGTCCGGGATAGCTTAGTTCCGCACGTTTGAAACAGAGTAACTTATGTTAGAAATCAAGAAAAATCTTAAATACAAAAAGCCAGTGCAGAGAGTAGGAAGGTAGTCAATGAGAATTCACACTAATGGATGACCTTGTGTGTGCGTAGGAAAGTGGACGACATCATATAAAGATAATGAGTACATCCGTTGTGTGACCAACAAACAACTGAGGTGCAATTGTACACTCTAGGATAAACCTAACAGCCTGAAAAGCTTTCCAAAGGTACCAAATAGTTCGTTCAGAGGAAACTCACTTTGTAAAACGCTTCCTATTTTGGAAAATTCGTTTAAAGTTCTGCCAAATACAGGGAATTTAGGACAAAAATAAATTCATACCGATTGAAATTTCTTGATACAGCGGTCAAACCAGCGGCATTAACAACCTTTTTCATAAACTTGATCGAATGCGCCAAAAACCGATTCTTCTCGTCCGGATCCATTTTTCTGCAATTACAACGATATACATGTAAAATTTCCACAGATATATGCTTCCATAGCCAGAAAACAGAAGTGCAGAACGAAGAGCTGCGCCGACGATTAATAAGAAAGCCCAAGTAGCGCTTGGCGCTATAAACATTAAACAGTTTGTCACGTCAGTAATATTTTCACTCTATGGTCAAGCATCTTTGTATGAAGGGAGAAATTCCAAGTCAGAAAATCCAAGGTGTCAGTGACTGATGGAGACACTGATATAAGTGTTGCGTATAAACTGTATACGTGGTCAACAATTGGGAGATATTAGGGTTGAACACAGTTAGCTAACTGGTACATGAGGACAGAAAGTAACTCGGTGCATTTGGAGGTGTACGCACCCCAGAATGATTGCAATAGGCCAGCATCAGGTTCCATTCCTTACCAGCTCTTTTCTCTTCTTTTCACTCCAAGGTTTTAAGTATAATCTGAGAAATTGTGGTTACACGAAAGTTAAGAATCAGTGTTAACATTGATGTCGCTACCTCTGATGATGATAATAAAGTTGCCATATAGAAGAACAAAAGACACTGACCCCAAGCTGGCCACAAGCACTGTACTGGCTAGACCCTCGCACTCCAGACTGGATGAAAACTAACAGCACTAACACCTTAGATATAGATTTTCAGTCACTTCTTTTGCCGTCGTAATTCAACCGGAAGGTCCGTGGTTAGAACCCGACTGACTTTCCCTGCATAGACTTGGGCAACCTGGCAGTATCCCAGCCCTCGTGCTTCCTTCGGGTGGCATGGCAGCTAGGCACCGAAAAGGTGTTACAGCTGAGCGATCGTAATCCAACCACGAAGAATGGCAGGCTTACTTCATGCTGGAAGACGGTTCACAGTAAAAACACTCAGAAGTCCAATAATCTTCATTTATTCTGTCGCTCTGCATATCATACACATGGGATGTGCTGCCTTCGATTCGGTCAGACCCCGTTTTACTACCATGTGTTTTGTGCCACCGCGGCTTTCGGTATCTGACAGTGTAAAATCAATATCAATCGTTCGGCTGTGGCCCACTTTCGGTGCACGGCTGTCGCGCAACCCGAAGAACTATGAGGTTTGAGGTAACTCAGCGATAACTCAGTGTTCGGTTGGAACAACGGACTTTCCGGTCAGTGGTTTCGCACCCTGACTGCTGAGTCACCTCGAATTTCAAAGCGTAGAATATGGGACGAAATAAACTTGAGTGTATACTGCTTGCCGATCCAGGCCACCTGTTTGGGTTTCCGGTTCAACGAACTGCTTTTCTCAGGTGGGTTAGTTCTATCAAACAGCGTTCTTTGTACAATGGACTATATGCATCCAAGGCAGAAAAGCGTTCATATCAAACGTTTTCACCTCTAAAACAAGCTCAAGGGACTCTGCTAATCCGAAACGACACATCGGTGGTGTGAATAAACGCAAAATTGTCCTCCTTAGAACATGTCACCTGATTTTGCTATCTAATTCAGGCATATGATTTGGACGTGACTCACTATGCTCCTAAGGAAAACAGGACAAGCATATCTAAAGATGTTCCGGGAGAATCATGTGGTTTCCAGTCAGAAAGACGAGAAAATCCAGTTTGATCGTGTTACCGTCACGGTCTGCTATCTACTAAATTTTCGTTGTTAAGCGGTCAGGATGACAAGTAACGCTTCCTTTGGTAGACGATGGTTGAGTGTGCATACTATATGTCCAAAACGCCTTGGCCTAACAAGTTTTATTTGACGCAGGTTGTTAACTATTTGCCGCATTTTGGTAATGTGTGCACTGAGTTCTTATACCACAACGCGATCTCGGCTCAAGCGGCTACCGAAGTACGTAAATCAATAAATAGTCTGAATCTTTGCAACTTGAGCTTTCAGAAACAAGGGGGATGAAGAGACGAAAGCACGGCCTTGCACCTCAAAGGTACAAAACGTGCACCGAAACAAGAGAGTACTTCCGAAATTCTACTGAAATAAACTGCGAAATGACGGTCATCGAATCGCGGAATGACGTCGTCTGGATAGACCAAGTCAGCCAAACCCTCCCACCATGAAATAAGACAACTACGGTCGTCGGCCTAAAAATATGTCAGACGCTTTTCTGTCAATATGCGACTCCGGCCACTGTCCTAATGTCCGTGTTACCTGGGATACAGTACATAATAGACTGTTCCCGCAGATGCGGAGACAATGGTGCTTGAAGGGCCAGCGTTCGCAATCCTGATCGCTAGTTGCTGTTTTGTTTGCTGGCATCAATAAGAGCCGCTGACAATATACAGTGTGTGCCTAGTAGGGTGGGTAGCTTGGGCAAAAAGTCACAAAAGCCGACAGGACGCCCTTTTACCTCTCTCCCATTCATCGTTAATTACCGGCGTGTCTGCGAAGCTCCAGTAGTTTTCTGGCCAAATCAGCACGATACTGATGACCTACGGAAGCCCGTTGGCGGTGCTGAATTTAATGGCAACGTATCGGCCTGCATGATCCTGAGGGGAGGCGAACTGAGGACCGAACCAGCAGAATAATGGCATGCCGCTAAGGCTGTCAGGTGAGGAGACACTATCGCCCAACCTGTGGGGACCTTGTCTGTTTGGGTTGCCGATCCACATGGTAGACAAGCACAACAATAAAGCGTAAAATGAACACCTGCTCTTAGCGAAATACATTTGTACACCAATTTGGTTTTAACCAACCGAATGTGCTGAACCAGGCCGCCTCATGTTTCAGTTGGCACGATATTCGATATACCGCGATACATTGTAAAGACACAATACGCTGCTCATAAGGTTGCTGAAAACTCTTCGACAGCCCACAACCGGTTTCGTCCTTGTTGGGGCTCATCAGGTAGGCGCAATCCCAGAGTCTCCGTCAAACTTATGTTCTACTTGAACCAAAAATTGACTGATTTCGACAAATACACTCATTTGCATACCAATCTGGTTTAGATGGGAGACTCACATGGAACCCAGCTGTATCTCTCGTTTATGATGCTTTTAAGCAACTGAATGGGCTGTAGAAGAGTTTTCAGCAACCTTGTGAGTAGCTCCCTTTATGAAAATATAATACGATATCTCAAATATCGTACCAACTGAAACATGTGGCCATTGTGCAGCACATTCAGTTGAAAAGTATCATAAGAGAGAGAATCAGTTGAGTCTCCCGTGAAAACCAAATTGATATCCAAACGAGCGTATTTGTCGAAATCAGTCCATTTTGGGTTCAAGTAGAACATCAGATTGACGGAAACTCAGGGACTGCGCCTACTTGATGAGCCTCAAGAAGGGCGTAACCAGTCGTGGGCTGTCGAACAGTTTTCAACAACCGTATGAGTAGCGTGTGAACATCTGCTCTTCTTGATTTCAGTTTTACTTTGCAACACACGTGTTCTGCACAAGAACGTCAACTCAGTCCGCCACTAATCGTTCTCCTCACCTCCTTCGGTTGTATCCAACCCAGACGAAACTCTCCTGAACAGGCTTTTTGACCCATCTGCAGCTTCCGAATCAGACTTTATCCAAATGTCTTCGTTTTAAGAGTGGGGCAGAGAACAACACCCTGCTGACTACTTACGAGTACTGGTAAAGAAGCAGTTGCTTCACGGAAGACCTAGTGATATTTTATGCACCTTAGGCAAGTTGAGTCATTCAACTGGGGTTCAAATGAGTATCCGTTGTAAAATTAATGTGCAAATGGGTGTATTTCGTGAATTGCGTTCAATTTGGGTCAAAGTAGAAGGTTGACGCAAACCAGGGGGCTGCACTTAGCTAATGAGTCCAAAGCGAAACTGGTCGTGGGCTGTCGAAGTTTTCAGTATCCTAATGAGTAGTGTTCCGTCAAGAAAAATAGTGCGACATCCCGAATATCGTACAAAATAAAACATGAATATATATGTCAATCGGCGTAGCAACAAGCAAGTTCTGTACTGTCATTCTTCAAGCTCCTGATTATCCGGTAATTGAGGGATCTGCGTGCGCCATCATAGTCGCTAGTTGCTTGTATGGCCTTTCTGGCGGCAATAAGATCTGCTGATCTCGAAGATATCCAGTGTTCATTGAGTCGAATCCGATGGGCTGGACAAACAGTTCTGAAAGCTGAGAGCATTGCTTCTTTAACTCGCACACTTGTCGTCAATTAACAAAAGGGCCAAAATTGAACTTTCACTATTCGTAGACCGCACAAACACCTAAGGCAGTGTCAATCGGGGTCTCCCGCAAGTGAACACAACGTGCGATTCTGAACATGTCTGTACACTTCGCTAACCGAAATCAGCAATTGAAGGCTCTCGGCAGCGGCAACTCAGGCAGTCACTTTACAAGGTGCCCTTCTTTCCTAGCTTCATGCTTTGTACGTCGAAGATCTAGCCCTTCCTGATTCTCTACCGATGCGAGTTTGTCGATAACGTTGACTGGTTTCAGCCCAAATAAGACCGAGATGAGTGAGGTTGTTAGTTCTGGGGACGTGTTTTTCTTAAAGCTTCATAATGACAAGATACTATTTTCCCCTCATTTCGGACATGCGCAAGCAAACATCGATGATAGGCTGCTGCTCACACTTGTCCCCCAAGACCTACTGACATGGGATACCTGGATTCATCCTAACCAGGGAGCTCAGCTGATCACACACGTTTAAACAGCGTTACCAAATTCATTTGGCTTTCTCTTCATGCTCTTGAACTTATTAATAAATTCGTTCGTATGTATGCTCTTCTTCACTGGACGTACCATTGCCCTATCACATCCCTTAACCTTTCCAAGAAAGCTTACTGCCTTATACTTCGGTCATTGAAACGCCTCCCAGTGCCGTGTGAATTCAGAGGACCCTAGTCAATAACGCAGTCAGCAAGCTTGCCGTAAGCTTACTCAGAGAATCTTATCAAATAAGCAACGCCCTGCTTTATTTCAGGAGCTTCTTGAATGCATCTTACGGGAACTACCATGTACCGGAATTTCTTTGGTAACCCACATAGCCCAGTGCATTGTTGGAGCTGACTCATTGCGTGATGGGCACCTGTCACGGCTCTTCGTAGAAAATGCTTCTTTTGGCCAAGATTTTTATTGCCTCAGCGCAGATGCGCTCATTTCATATCAGGTAGGAATTTATATGCCGTGAACAACCAATTCTTGATTTAACTCTAGCCGTCCCACTGGAGCGTAAATATAAGCCGCCACGGCCACAATGTCTATTCTTCTTGTCGGCCGAGGCGTTTTCTTCAGCTTAAGAACAGCACACTGTCAACGCAACAAATACACAGTCAAGTGCGAGTTGCACCGCTCCCAACTACGCCAGACTATCAAATTTCGCCGCGGCCGTTGCTTACTGGATTCCAGTTTAACAAGGCACCCAAGGCCACAAATATCACAAACCACTACGTCGGGATCCCCGCATACCCGAGGGGTGGAATTCAGAATACATTCTAAGCGGTTTGACCTGTGTGACCGACCCGGAATCATGCACGTGCCTCTCGGAGACACAAGGTGGGTGGACAGAAATGGAAGGCAAGAACTCAAAAGGTGATGCCGGCCGCTCACTTTGACAGAAAGTTGCAACGCAGATCGGACCTTTTGTGTTTAGTAGTGGATTAGTTCAGTTTATTGTGCCGGGCGGTGTTCTGGACATAAAACAGCCGATTGAGCCGCAATGGAATAGTTGGGCAGACTAAACAAAAACTGCAAGAGCAAATGATACTTCACTGGCGGTCACAGTCAACCGCTGAAGAAAATCAGAGTGTACGGGCTTTCGGGCCGATCTCTCTGGCTAGTCCCTCCTCATGGAAGTCGGCAACACTTCTCCCAGAATTGCGAAAGTGCTGATTGCCTAGAAGAAACACCTGACTGACTTCGCATTCTTAGTGAGAGGAGAAAACACTACAACCTCAACCCCTAAACCGTTTCGTAACATCTTAACTTGTAAAACCAAGAAGTCATTGGGCGTTCGAAGTGCGTGCCCGAGCCATTTCAACCAAACATCAACGAAATTGCAGTGACTCAACCATTGGTGATCACGAATTCTGCTTCGGATGCGAGTCTCTTAGAGGAATGCAGCAGGACCGATAATACCAAGTTCAAGCTGACAGCCTACATTCATTCATTCACCAACTTGCAAGCACGGTATATTTGAGGTGGCTTCTTGTCCGTCCATATCTTTCAAGTTAATAAAACACCGTATCTCCTTAATTACACTTGCAACCACAAGCCTTCGACATAGCCTACCTAAGATTCAAGTAATATCGCAGGAATTGAGCACTCATAAGTTGTCAATTTCCCAGGAAACCACTTTCAGTTTCACACCTATTAAGAGACACAGCTGCCTTTGTTGTGAATCAAGAGCTTAGACGCATTCGAGGAAAATTCCCTACCCTGTTGTGAATCTTGGAAAATATATCTTAGAAGCGTGAATCGTCGCCATGAAAGAGTAAATAGCTAATCAGCAAAACGACTGTAGGTTGCCTTACTCGCTTTGGGTTTTTCTTACTTGTGGGCTAGGCAACGGATCACACTACATCAATCCCACAGCCATCGAAGTTACTGGACAATCCAAGCAGTCTTTAAACACACTTTCAATTTCTGTGGAAAACTAAAATTCAGCGCAAGATTCCAAGAATTAGGACAATTTGTCACGTAAAAATGAAAACATGACATTTTCCTCCAGAAAGGATGTATTTTGACCGTACTGAAAGAACAATCGAACCAACTCCAAGTAAACCTACAAACACAGAACGAGTCGTTGCTTTGCCAGCTGATATGACTTCAAGGGGTGGGTGTACACAATACGATCACCGTGCCGGGAGAGGTATATCACATGTGTGCTTTAACTAGGTATGCGATATCTGAGTCATGCCTTTAAAGATTAAAGAACGGGGAGGTACCGGAATAAAGCATAGTAACAAGGCAAAGGGAGGAAGCACAACACAACGGTAAGCGAGTAATCTCATCCATCTACAACGGCTTGTATGTGACCTTGTAACGTCCAGAGACGTTTCCGATTGGCTGTTGTCTTCGTTTGCAACAAACGGTGCAGATAACGTACTGAAAAGGTTAACAAATGGGACATTGGGAGTGAAGTGATTCAAGGCGCATGCAAATTCTATTTGCGATTCTAATCCGGCACCATACGAATTAACTTATGAATGGACAAGCCCGGTTTAGATTCCTTCAAATTGTTGTGTGCGAACTGACATAGACATAAGATTCTTCTGGCTCTCGGTTTTACTGCAGCGAAAGATTAAGAATGACGACGTATTGGTTTTTAACCGCAATATACCTTTCGAATGAAGCAGCGCGCCCAGACAGCCCAGTGAGTAATGTCCTGGACTTCCGTTTTCACGAGCCGGGTTCGAGTCCTTTCATGGTCCATTCAGGACGGCTGCCGAAACCCCTCTTAAAAATTGTGTTACACGTGTTACTTCATCAACAGAGGCGAAAGGTGCTTTAAAAAGACGGCCTGCATTAAAAATAATGCGTAGGTTCATCTAACTACAAGTCCAGCTTCCTTGAGGCTTGCGATCAAGAAATTGTAAAAAAATACGGCCTGAAAGGACGAATTGTAATATACTTGACCACAAGTATGCTACTTTGAAGCATTAGAAGAAACGTAATGAAGTGCAATGTAAACCCGACATTCTTTCCAGGTATCTTCGTCAGGCCATAAAAACCATAAAGCCACTGAGATTGAGTAACGGAAACGTAGTGATGCCTGGTAGTCAAACGTCATTTTATTCACGTTCAGCAATTGCAGAATGATGAGTTTGCAACTGAAACACGTAGTCCTAAAGGCGGGAATCCCAAACGGTGACCAAATCTAATTGGTTACGGCCGCGAAGAGCATATAGCTTACGGTGATGCGGGAATTCGCATACCCCAGTAACCGGGCTTCCCCACCGGGGGAAGCCCAGGAAGTATCTAGACTGTCCTCCCAGGGTGGTCTCGGAGTAAAGTTCTGACCCACTGAAGGTTGGGACAAGCAAAGATACTGGTACCTCAAAAGTTGGACACTTGAATTCATACGCCAACTCTTACTTTTTTATTCACCTTGCTAACTAAAGGTTCGATTTGAGGATCCTAATCACCACCCAGTCTAGCTTTGTGACCAAGTCAGCATCTCAGCCCATGTAATACCCTGAAATACGCAAACAGAAGTACCTTCATGTCACACAAGCATACAGCATGCCGGATGAGACAAAATGCGCGACTGCTCAATCTTTCCACCTCAGTTCATTGTTACCTCTTGGCTCCCATCACTTTGTTCACCTTTCGATAACCGCGTCAGTTTCGCGCCGCCACCCACATCTATCTCTTCTTGTCGAACCTTGTTCTCCTGTTTTCATCACAGCATTTAGCTTTTGACCTTTTGAAAAAATTGGCGAACAGATGACTCGTGCGCATTTCGGATACCTCACTTGACATTTGCTGTATTTCTGAGATTCGAATACGAGATCGAAACATAGTGGTGAGCCATTCGATATACAGAAGAGCTAGATCACACACTTCGGACAACACTGAAGCTGTTACCGTGAGTTGCGCCAGTGTTCTTATGGTCCTCGGCTTTCTTATTCGATTGCACACCCGCGAACAGCCGACTTTGTGACACACGACTGTCTGCTTGCATTAGAACGCACGATGGTCGAAATACTAAACGTTTTGTTTATAATTCGTTCAGTTCAATTCAATTTATCAGCTATAAGCCGTGTACCATAGGCGCATTGGCTTCAACTGCTACAGCTTCGATCACCGGAAAGTGGGAGAGAGCGGGAGATACGGTCAAGCCTTGGAGGCGATGGCATGTTCAGTTATTTCGGGAATTGAACGCGATAGCTTTGATGCATGAGCGCCACTGACTGCGCGATTGGGCCATTTCTGCCAGTGTCATTAACCACTGGTGATTTGAATCCCGGGATCTCTATCCAGGGAGGTGGCAGTTGCCCACCCTACTAAGTTTACTGGTTAGTGTTTTCATACTTCGTTGTCAGGTCGTACACTGTCCACATCTCGGTCGCTTCCACTCAGCACAAGGCCGGGCGAAAAGAGATCTGTGCGGCAGACGGTCTTCTGGCATGCGCAGTACATGTCTCAACCAGCGCAGCCTATGAAGCGTGAGTAATTCATTTATCGCGGGAGAGTTCCTTCTTCCTACGACCATCTGGCGTACCTCAGTATTACTAATCCGATGTTCCCACCAGACCTGACCAATGCTTCGGAGACACCGATGATCAAACACTGACATCTTCCGTATATCCTCTACGCGTAGGGGCCACGTCTCTGATCCATACAGCAGCATGGATCGCATCACCGCAGTGCAAACTCTTTCCTTGATAGACAAACTCACGTCACGCCGGCGCCATAGGTGTCGGAGGTTGGTAAAAGCTGCCCTGGCCTTTCCGATTCGAGAAATAAGCTCATCTCCAGCCAGTCCACCGAAACTCATACAGCTGCTCAGGTAAACAAATTTATCTACCACGTCGATTGGCTCGCCTGCAAGCGTGAGGTGTGGGTTTGATCCCACCCAGTCTTGTAGCAGCACTTTACACTTTGCAGGTGTGAAGCGCATGCCAAACCGTGCGGCAGAGTTATTTAGGTTATTTAAAATCGTTTGCATGTGGGAAGGATCTGAACCAAGGAAAGCAATATCGTCCGCATACTCAATGTCTGTGAGGGAACGTCCCGGGAGCATTTCGACTCCCGAGGTTTCAGAGGCAGGCAGAGAAATTTCAAGCAGCATATCAATAACAAAGTTGAAGAGGAAAGGGGAAAGAGGACAGCCTTGTCTTACCCCACTGGACGTGGTGAACTCAGGCGAGAGCTTCCCGTATACTCGTACGCGCCCACAGGAGTTCGCATACAGTGCCCTCATAAGGGATAGAAATTTGGAAGGGACACCTTTGATCGCCAGACACTGCCAAAGTTGCTGACGATCGACAGAATCAAAAGCAGCTTTCAAATCAAGAAAAACGACCAACGTGGGCCGTCTGAAGGAGTGGCGCTGTTCAAGAATTTGTCTCACGGTGAAGAAATGGTCGATGCATTCTCGACCAGGGCGAAACCCAGCTTGATTCTCACGAATCTGTCTCTCCCGATAATCCATCAACCTGCGCAGAATAATGCCACAGAGCACCTTAGATGCGACGGATATCAGGCTGATACCACGATGGTTTTCACATGACATTCTTGCTCCCTTTTTGAAAACTGGGATGACGGTCGAGGAGCTCCATTCGGCTGGTATTCTGTTTTCATTCCAAATCTTCTGCAGTATCGTTGTCAGACTGTTCACCAGGACCTCGCCACCTTCTTTGAAGAGCGCGGGGTGTAGACCATCCGGGCCAGGTGCCTTGTCGCGCTTCAGGATTGATATCTCACGCTGGATTTCTGTTGTTGATGGTGGGCTGGTGTCAATGTTCCATTCGGGCCCGCTTGGTTCTTCCAGCGGTTGTGTTGAAGGAGACCAGGTGAACTGTTCTTGGAAGTGCTCAGCCCACCGCTCAAGACGGCGATTGAGGGAGTGAATTGCTGTTCCGTCTTTTTCGCATATTGTCTCACTGACACCTGCCTTCTTTTGACCCGTTGATCGAATCAGTTGAAACAGGGCGCGGCTGTTGCCTGCAGCGAAAGCCCTCTCCATTTCCTGGGCCTTCAAAATCCACCAGCGCTCTCTGTCATTATTTAAGCTCCTGATTACCCGGTGTTTGAGGGATCTGCGTGCGCCATCACAGTCGCTAGTTGCTGGTATGGCCTTTCTGGCAGCAATAAGATCTGCTGATCTCGAAGATATCCAGTGTTCATTGAGTCGAGTCAGATGGGCTGGACAAACAGTTCTGAAAGCTGAGAGCATTGCTTCTTTAACTCGCCTCCATTCAACCTCCAAGCAATCTTCGTCGTCCACATGACTGTGCGTTTCCAGTAGCTTTCTAGCCAGATCAGCTCGATACTCTTCAGCTACTGAAACTTGTCGAAGTTGATGAACGGAGCTGCTCTCTTTCGGCACGCGTAGTGCTGGCGGAAAGCGGGGTGGCACGATGGCGTGATCAGAGTCAAGTTGCGTACCCCAGAAGGAACGATAATCCTTAACTGAGGCTCTCCGTCGGTAACTGATAGCCATATGGTCCAATTGAGTCCACGACTGTCTTGTGGTAGGTGGCCTCCAAGTAACTCGGTGTGAGCGTCTGTGTTGGAAGTTCGTACTGGCCAGGAACAGACGATGATCTGCACACAACTGAAGAAGCCGCTCCCCATTATCCGTACGCTCAGCATCGACTCCAAATCTACCACCTAACTGTGCTTCTTCCGGACTTAGTCGTCCAACTTGGGCATTCATATCACCCGCCAGGATTACTATATCCGTCCTTCTTGCCGACCGAAGCAGTCGTGACAGATCTTGATAAAACTCGTCCTTCTCAGTCTCAGAACTGCTATCTGTTGGAGCGTATGCTGATACGACAAACAAACACCGTTTACCGCATCGACCTGCGTTAATCTTAATTGAGCCAGACAACCGCACAGCACAAAGACGACTGTTTACTGGGATCCAGTCCAGTAAGGCGCTTTCAGCCTTGGGGCTGAGTGCAACTCCCACACCGTAGATACCACGAGCCATTGCGTCAGGATCACCGGATGCCCGAAGAGTGAAGTGTGGAACATCTGAGCTCGTCCTAAGCGGCTTGAGGAGCACGACCGAAGTGGGGTCTTGTATGCGTGTTTCGGAGACACAACATACATCGATAGAGAGGGAAAGCAAGGTTTCAGCAAGGGATGCCTGTTGCCCAATTTGACATAGAGTACGGACATTAAAGGCTGCAACGTGGATCAGATCTTTTGAGGTTAGTAGGTGATTATTTTGGTTTATTTTTCTGGGCGATGGTTGAGACACGGAACAGTGGCTAGGGGGTTGGCAGATGGGTTGATTGCACTGTATTGTATGATGGGTTGGGAGGGAGTGAGAGAGAGAGGAGGCCGGTGAGCGAAGAGCTGCAAGGGCAAATGATACTTCCCGGTTGCCCAGGCCGAAGAAGGGGATTTAGTTGAGGTAGTCCATCTTGAACCTTTGACTCAAAAGTCTGACCCACAAGGCAGTGGGAGGATGTAGGGTTTTGTTCGGGGACCCTGCCCCTAGCCTCTGACTCGAGAGTCTGGACCGCGAGACAGCGGTTGTTAGGGTTTTCTTGGGGGACGCTTCCCGGAGCCAATGACTCAACAATCTGACCTACTTGGCTGTAGGGGGCCGGCCTGGCCCGGGGGCGCAGGGAGTAGGGCATTACTGTCTCACTAGTGGTGCGGCTGCGCAGAGCAGGTGCCTTTTGAGCAGCACCGGGCTCTTTGGTTTTAAAAGTATTTCGACCGTATTGAATAATGCGCCGGAGGTCACGGTCAGCCACTGAGCGATCGGAGTGTGAGGTTTTTGGGGCCAACCTTTTCTAACCCGTCCTTCTTCGGGAGAAGGCAGAATCGCTGCTTCATCACCATCATCATTCCGAAGAAATCTCGCTGCTTTCGGTAGCCAGTAGCTGACAATATGGTGCGAATGGTTACCAGCGCAGCAGATAGTAGCACCGGTCTTCTACGATCACACGAAAATTAATAGGACGGAGGGCCGAACAAATTCACCCGCGGTAATAAAACCGAACCATCTGTCATCCACTCCCCTGATATTGGTAGGATAGAGGTGCATTTGGAAAACTCGCGCGGCTGAATTACAAATACTAAAATGACGTCTCGAAATACGTCCGTGGTCATTTTCTCGCTTTAAAGCTGTAAACATAAGCAAGTAAATTTGATGGTTGTATGGGAGTGAAGCATCCATGTCGACATTGGTGTTTCTGCTTCTGATGGACATGACGAACGTGACCATTTTCAGCCGCCTCATTGATCAATTGTCAAACTAGTCGGTTTTCCGTTTAAAAGAACAATCTCTCAAAGTAAATGAGCAAACACAGAGAAGCGATTTCCATCTGTCCACTATCCTAGTTTCCCTACTTCCATAAAGGATGACAAACATCAGTAGCGTAGCTAAATTCCAAGGTCAAATTTATTGAGCGACAATCAGAAACTATTCTAATGCAACCATACAATGCGGACTGAGAGGCAACTGCAACATATAACCGAAGCTTCAATAATGCCGAAAGACACTGAGAGGGGTTGATCAACACCACTGGCATTAGACATATATCGGTGGTTGAAAGGCAATAACAAATGATTACGAACCCCAAACTGTGGAGTCACGAGCGATTTAAGAGTAAAGATCTAAAGTTCATAGGTATTTTTTAAGTAGTTATTCCCAATACAAGCATTGCAGATGTCGCCTTCAACGACCCTTCAGCTATTCTAAAGTTGTCTGATTACAGTGCCTCGCGTTCACCATCCGACTGTCGCCATCTTCAATTATTGCAACGTGTCACCTAACCACATCAGCTTTACGGGTTCCCTTGGCTGTAAATTCAACTTCTTTTTTCGAAACTGGCGACGGTAAAGCTAGATGATACAATGAAGAATCTAAGCTCTGGCAAAACCACCGTGCAGTCTACGGAAATAGACGCCATACTCAGTGTCCTCGTGAAGGGAGACATTTGGAGTGACTAAAAACGACACTATGGACAATAGCCCTTTAAAATGTTCCGTTTTGACGGTCGTCTTCGTTTTGTTTATGAACACATGGTCTCTTGTCCGCACTGACTAGTTTTATACCACTTTTTGTTGGATTCACATCTCTCAAACACCTCGATCAACCTCCATAGCTCACTTCAACGACACCAAGTTCTGTTAACTTATATACATTTCTGTTTTCTAAGCTCTGCTTTTGTGTTGCACAACCAACTCTGGTTCTGATGAAACATGGAAGCCGTTAGCGAACGTCCTGTTAAAACAAAAATAGTCTGAAAAGACATTCGTTAACAGCTAACTTGTCCAAGAACCTCAGAACGAATAAGATTCGAATTCATCAAGATGTGAAATTCATTGCCTCCCCTAGAAATGTCAGTTCTGATAACACAAAGCTTATGTAAACCAGCCAAGAACCGACGTACTCGTATGCAAACGGTATATTACACATCGGTTTTGCAGATATTCAAATCAGCGACCGTACTATCTGTATCTAAAATCGTACTACTGGAGTTTTCTACTACAATGGTTTCTAGTATAAACGTACATGTGTCGACACAAAGGACGCGCTCATAGGATTTTTTGAAACACACGACTTAGCAAGCAGACGCTGACTGCAGACCGTCAACCGTTCCGTTATTCCCTTCATTTATACTGATACCTGCAGCATCGATTGTAATGCACCCGACCAGAACGAAGCAAAAGGCTAGCATCCTTGCAATCGATATCCTTCTCCATGCCGGTCAAACTCATAGGTTTTCCTATGCATGGTGGAGTGTACCTTAGAATTTAACCTCCGGTGGTCGAGGAACTATGTTAGAAGCACTCACTATCCATAATGCGACTGTTATAGGATGCAGGGCAGTGAAGTGGACTTAATAGTGAGACTTATTTTTTATACTTTTATGGACGGAACAATTAGTGTACACTTCAAAAAGAGGAACCGGTACAGATAACTTAAGAAGATCCGAACCCGTGTTACGCACTGAGCTAGGCGAGCTTCAACCACCACTATTCCAAGTGAATAAAAATTTGAAGCAATTCATTTCAAAAGGAACTGTAGTGGGTCAAGAGTGAAATATCTTCTGATATATGCAAAGACTGGTACTGCAACTGCGCATGCAGATGAGAAGATTGTATTCTACATTGAATAGTACGGCCCAATCATTAGTTGTGAATCGGTTTCTGTTGACAACGGTGAACCCTCTTGACAAAACACTACTTATTAGGTTGACGAAAACTTTTTGACAGTCCACTACGGGCGCCACTTTGATTGGGGCTCATCAAACAGGCATTGCCCCCGGATTTCCATCAGGTTTATTTCTAACTAGAACGCTGAACTGCACGCCATTGTAGTTCTACCCTCATTGGCAAATTAACGTGGTGTGGAGGGGAGATTCAACACAGTATCCGCTGAATGTCTCACTTACAACAATCGATTTGCCACTAACTTCGAAAAAAAGTAGACAGGAAAAATACTTTGATATTTTTAACATCGTTACAACCAAAACATGATGCGGTTATTGTGCAACATGTTCAGCCTGAGATATTTGAAGTTACGCCGCATACAGAAACGACACTGTGGATTTAATTCTGCGTTGTCACACACATTACGATCAAAGTCAGCTGGCAAAATACTAGTGATGCATTCCTTTTTCTTCTAAACGTGATTCAGTGTCCGGTCTTCCAACCGTATGGGAAAGTGGGGGTTATACATATCAGTGTGAAGAATATCTGAATGGCCCTGCCTCTATCGTATGCCTTTTCGGTCCTGAAGAAATGTAGCTAGTAAGGCGTACCAAACCACAAGTCAAGAAATGTCATGCATTAAAGCGAACTAATGCATTTGGTCAGGGGACAGAGGGAGGCTCGTTTGGGCGACGGGTTAAGCCAATCGAATAAACGACGGTATCGTAAGGGAGGAAATCCAAACTTAATCATAGGTGACTGACGGTGAATAAGAAAAAAAATGCGTTTTTCTAACTTTGACTGGAAGGACTAGGACAGTAGTTTGATGAAGGGATTTTCTGGGCTTTGATAAACTCAAATTCTCCTTGCGGTTTTTGATTCGCTCGTGTTGAACATGTATGAAGTTGCGCCTTTACTTTCTGCGAGTAAATGGGAATCCGGAGA
Organism: Opisthorchis felineus; assembly: GCA_004794785.1. Taxonomy (NCBI): domain Eukaryota; kingdom Metazoa; phylum Platyhelminthes; class Trematoda; order Opisthorchiida; family Opisthorchiidae; genus Opisthorchis; species Opisthorchis felineus. The sequence continues at coordinate 142,138 of SJOL01008757.1, forward strand.
ACCGATGTGTAAGCACGTGATGGGTCGTAAGATGGAGCCACTTGGCGATCCAGCAACCAGGCCAGCTATGACTGGTCCAAAATTGGACCCGACATCCAATCATGTTGCAATATCCGCTGAATGCCGGTTGTCATTGCTACGGCCAGGGCTCCGAATTTCTAATGTTGTCGCCGTATACACTTTGAATACGACGCGCTGTACCTGTGTTTTGATCTGGTTCTGGGCGGTTCATACACCTTTTGTACCCTTGAGAGTTCTGCTGAAAAGGCTAGCTTGGGAGGACCAGACAGAGAACTGATCTGAGGCACCAACATTACGACATGTGAGGTGACTTAGTATTGATTAGCTTCTCGGGTAAATACTTCTCCGATTACTACGGTTGACTGATGATCAACGAAATTTCGAAACTTCCTACTTATGATAGAGTGGTCCCATAAACAGAGCGATCCTAAAGTTATTTTGACTGCAGGAGAGAGTGCTTACCCCGTATGTAGCGCTTTAAACACGAATGCGGTCTACTCAATCTGGCTAAGTATGTCCCAAACATGCGTCAAAATCTGATCAAGAACTGCAGGGACGATTTCCCCAAAAACTAGGTGATGGACAGGCGACACTGGCATGTGCGAGAGGAAGGTCGCATCAATAAAACAAGCGTAAAACAAGAGCATCTATAGCCGGTAACTTTGGTAGCAATAAAACCCTGCTGCACGACCTCATTCAAAGATGCATGCGCGTAAAAAACGAAATACTTAGGTTTCCAGCAACAAGAGGAGTACAGCGCCAGAAAGTGCATTTGCGAACATCCGCATCGAAAGTATCAAACGTCCCTGGAAACAGGGCGAAAAGCATGACGGCTAGAGCGCACGATGCCCATTGCTGATTATTCCCAGCAAGGATGAAGGAGCTGTACAGTGTCTCTCGACTTTTCAACATAAACTGATTTCCCCTTTAAGATAGAATATCGACTGAAACTTCGTAACACTCCCACACCCTCCAAACAAGCAGCTATTTGTGGGGAATGCATGGCTTCAAGGCCACGAAAACGAAATAGTGACTGATGTCGGGATGAGGTGACCTTCTTCGTGGGAACAAATCACGTTAAACGGTCATTTATGACCAAATATACGAAATTTTCCATCAAGCTTCCGTCTTGTAAATGAAGTCAATCTATGCTTCTCGGCTTTTTGGAAAGGACCGATTTTAACTACAGGACGAAAGCTCAATTTCGAAAATCTCCAACCCCCCTCAGGCTCTCGACATAGGAAATCAATTCTAGTACATGTAAAAAGGAAAGAGCTTCCCTAGGGTATTATTCCCATGCGATAGCACGCAGTACAAGATGTGATCAAGAAGAGGTTTGACGAAAACTGCAGAACCATGGAGGCAGTAAAAAAGTAATTAAACTTACCCAACAACGTTTCCACAGTAGCAATACGATGACGCAAAGGACGCAGATCGACAACAGGACATACTCAATCGGGACGGATGGCACGTTGAACACACTTTGACTAACTAAAACCGAAAATATGACGAACAACTCAGCTTAGATATTAAACATTAACAACCGGAACCAGATTAGCAAGATAAACAAGTAGACTGTTTAAAAGGCTGAATACCCAAAAGCTTAGGAAACATGCGGCCAGACAATGGAAAGCTCAGTCCCGCGTGCTTATTGGGATTTATCAAGTGAGTATAGAGTTGTACTGCGTGCAGTAGCTTAGGCACCTATTCTAATGTAAAGTAGCGCCGATGAAAAGGAGAAAAAAATGCTATTAACAATGTATACTTATTTGCAAATTAAGGTGCTGCTGACAGACGGGACTCAACAGAGTCAACTAAAGCGTTTACGATATTCTCCAACTGAACGTACTGCACGAAGGCCACCTCACTCTCCAGTTGGTACTATATTCGAGATATCTAGGTACGGTTTTTGACGCAGTATACCAACTATCAGGCTGCTGAATGTTCTTGGAGAGCCCGCCACCAGTTTCATCCCTCTTTGGGCTCATCGTGTAGACGTAGATCATGACTTTCCATAAACCTTACGCTCTAGTTGAACATCCAAATGTATGAGACTGACAAAATACATTCATTTGCAAAATAATTTGGCGTTCAACTAGAACATAAGGCTGGTGGGAACTCGGAGACTACGCTTATCTGATGGGCCCCAAGAGAGGTGAAACCGGTATCAGTCTTCAGAAAATTTGTAAATGCTGTCGTAGCACAGAATACTGTTTGTTTCCTCGTGTTGACCTTTTAGAACGTGCACAAAGAAACATAAAAGCCGCACAGTTCAGAAATATAAGGTGCGAATGGTATGCCAGAGGACAGTGGTCTGAAGAACAGAGACTGAGAAAAATTTTCAAAATTGTGTCAAATGCACCTTTTGTTGATTATTCAATTGGATGTCATTCCTGAGCTGAGAACAGCGTGTGTGCATTAATGCGACGGCTGCAGCCGCTTCACGTTTACAGCTCCGCCAACATAAACGTGCACCTATATCAAACTCCATCATTTACTTCCATTTTTGAGGTCGGAGGTCTAAGCTTAAGAACGAGATAAAAACTTCAGATGTTGCTACTCAGGTCTTGCACTTCCTAGTAAATTCGTTGCGAGGTCTATAAGATAAATCTCAATAATTATAGAAAAGTCGTCTATGAGCTCCATCAAGCCTTTTGCATTAGTTCAGGAACAACATTTACCCTATTGATAGGTGCTTTAATACCCACATTTGTACATCGGAAACAGCCCTGAAAACAGAAAATAAACCCATCCAACAAGTGACTAACGTGATTGCTTTCCTAATGTATGCATGTCCTGGTGCTAACTTATTTCCACTTTAAAAGATGTGGAATTCTCATGTTCAACTGTTTTCTTCAAGGTAATTCGACTCCAGTGACAAAGAATGCAGTAATCACCCACGAAAGAGAAGTTCGTGGGAGGATTGCCGACTTCTCTTAAGAATGACTCACTTTCTGAGGGCGAGGAGATACACTAACTTAAGATTGAAAAGGAAAGCCCACGTGATGAATAAGGTAGCTGCTAAAGAGTGAGTGCGAAACTATATAGGGACATTACGGAGAAGCTGCTTGTGCCAACAGGATCTAGTACACAAAGATTAGAATATCCACGGTGTTAGGGGCAGTGCGATTGTCTTGTGCATGAAGGCAAGGGGATTGAGGAGCCCAGTACCGTAAGAATGCATAGTTGTCTCTATTTCTATACAGCGACGAGGAATATTCACACCAAACAGAAGTACACAAATAAGATTGTCAAGATAAATGTAAGAACCAACGGGAACAAAGTCAAACTTTGCAACGATGAAAAAGTTTCAATTTAAAAAGCCCTTCATGTGGAAAATGTATTAGGGATAGTTATTAAGCCCGGTAAATCCTACAGCTTCCGGAAGGAAATCAAATTGTCGTTCAGCTGTAGAACCCTTTCGGTGCCTAGCTGTCATACCAACGGAAGGAGGCACGAGGACTGGGATACTGCCAGGTTGCCCAAGCCTAGACAGTGGCAGTCGAGATTCTGAGGTTAGGTTCGAACCACGGACCTTCCAGTCCGTAAGCTGGTACCTTAACCACCGAGCTATCTCGAGCCCTTCGGAAGGAAAGAACTGGCCTTGATGTGTCGTGCTACTGCCGGACAAACTCACTTAAGAAAAAAACATTCACATTTCCCTTGTGAGATCAGTTAATAAGGTGTCCTTTCGGGTATCCTTTCGTCGGCGAAACCAAATAAGAGCATTGGGGCCAAAGAAGACAGGGGTCGTACACCTAGGTTAGAACATACCACACGAGATTACCAGTTCTGAATACATCAACGAGAAAGATGTAACTATTTTAGCACAAAGAATAATGTTACTATTAGAGGAGCAAAACGAGATGACATTCACGTGTTTCCAATATCAATATACAACGGACTACAGGGAGTGTATGAAACAGTGATTGTCGAACGAATCTTTCAAAATTCTTAGTGGCTGATGGGCTCACTGTCTCACTCAAATACGAGAACACACTACTACCCTTAGAGGGAGTGTCTGCAAAAAGATGCCCCCAAGAGGGACCTGCACACTAAAAGTTGAAAAATACTTTCTGGGTAAAGGCCAGCAACTAATGAAGATTGCTCATTAGGAGTAATTCCAGGACGCACATACTAGAGCGTTGATGTGTGCAAGATAACACATCACATGTGTGTCGGGTAGATCACCGTGCCTGGCGAGTTGATAATGCCTACGGAAGCTACTGATACAAACTAATCATACCCGATTGCCCACCAAAGCTCTCCAAAAGTCATAAAGTGAACTGGGTTGTGTCATTCCGAAAAGCTGGAGGTCAGCAAAACTGGATCCCAACTAGTCGTTCATAATCCGTAGTGACTGAGCTGTTGATTCCTCCGTCTTCGAATATTAAGGCAGCACGATCGCGTGTACTTTTGTCCTGTCGATACTTACGGAGGGTGTTCTGTATATAAGCTAGGAAAGAGTATAGAACAAGCAACCAGTTTACGGTTGAAGGTTTGGGCGCCACTACAACTCGGGTGAGAGTCTCCACCTTTATCCGAGGAAATAGAACTTCACAAAAAGGTGTCGGTTTCGAAAAAACATCGGGACATCGACCAACCTACTCTTGTGTGACAGACGATGATGTAAGTTTAGCTGAAAGTATGGGGACTCTGTTCATCAGACGGAAATGGGAGTAAGATGTAGCTGTGCAGGAAAACTAAATGGCAGACAAAGTACGTTGAGACCCGACGGTAACTTTTGCTCGTTTGGTTCCCCAGATGTTCCATACGGTACTGGTCCAATAACGATATCAATTTTATGCAGTAATACCGAATGCCCAAAACCTCACGTTCATTTCCCTTCTCTGTACTTTGATCTCCTCTATTTATCGAGGAACATGCCATAATTGCAGTGGGTTGAGGATACCTCTGGAAAGAGAACAATTTTACACAGCCCTGAGGGGATCATCTTCTGGTTGAGGGACTTTCACCGTATCTACTGGGTAACTCTGCAAAGGTTTGTGCGCACTGCGAATTTTTTATTGTTTGGCGTGTCCAAGAATCACCTTCAAACAACCTAGGAAGTGAAGTTATCGCTCATTACTAGGAACTATTCCAAGTTCAATGTTGCTACCACGCTGCAACAGAACTAAACAGCAAATTACATTTCCAGTAATCTGCACAGTAGGCCACTGTTGGGAAACGAGCACACGGCTATTCCTCGAGGGATGGCCCGTCTACGGGGAATCCTGCCTGACGGGAAATAGTGGCGTGGACCCTTCAAGAGAACGGTCTCTCTTTAGAGCATTCTTACTGTTTTTCGATGTCGCCAGAAAGTGGTTGTGTCAAATTCGTAGTGTCATGCCCACATTACGCATGATAACGGCGAAAAGATGAGCGCTAAGAACAGGGCGAGGTGCTCGTGTGCATTGACAATAAGTCTTAACAATTTGAGTTAGGACCAATGCATGTTAAAGTGATTCAATCACACTGGAACAAACAGGAAATCGGTTTGTTTGTTAACACAGAATCGTAGAAAAGGGAGGTCATGCAAAGTATTATAAACGGAGGTCATTATGTGTGAAATATCCACCTTGAAGTAGGCAAGTGAACGTCGTAAACAGCAGACCTTTTAGACCTATGCAGCCAGTATGACAAACAAGGTGAAGACTAGCAGTGTTGAGTAACCCAGTTTACGTGCAAAGAAAGGCACGTGCTGGCTACTGAAAAGAGTACTAATTCACTTACATTCAAGATACTGGTGTCTTTTTAGCAAGTATGGAGTACACCCAGAACTCCTCAGGAGCAATTCCACACCATGAAAGAAAGAGTGTATTTAACTGCACAGCCAAGGTAACGAACCATAACATCGAGTAGTTAAACCAAGGGCTGAGGTCTACTCAACTCACATATAATCTGCCATCCTTTAACGCGCGAATGTGCTATCTGCCAAAATTTTGAGTGGATACACACGGTACATGTTAAGGGTCACGGATACCAGAGAAAACACGCTTCAAAAATTTAAATTGTCCACGGTTAAAGCCACAGGGATGGTCGATGGAAATCTAATGCGACCGAAATGGGGACGATACCAACTGCTTCCAAAACGTTCCCCCCTTTCGATCGTCACAAGACCGAGGGTATAAATTGTATTGTGCTTTGGGTGGACAACCTGTTTGCTTGTCTTCAACGACGCTGACGGAAGTAGTATAATCTCTCGCAGTAAAAAAAAACAGACAGTCTTTGAATCAGTTTCTTTAAAGAGTTCGCTCGTAGAAGGTTCACTGTACACAATGTACGAACCATTGTCAGTGGCACTTTAGCAGTTAGTTCACAAGTACACGCGCTTCCCCTGACGATAAACATGAAGAACATATATTACAAGAGGGGAAAAGCAGCAAACGACTACTCGATCAAAACAGTAAATTTTGGATTTATTCTTAAACAAGCACAAAAATAATGAATAATAAGATAGCCCGCATACCGCCTTGGTGTGAAAGAATGGGCAAATGCAAATAGACTCCTAACACTCATCCGTAGCGTCAGCTAAATTTCGGGCCCAAACATAAAACTTGTAAAAGGCAATAGGCTTGGTTAACAAATAGAACCAGAAGCAAGAATTGCAGTTCTTACTTTCAGGATCATCTTCAGCGCGTCGAACCGATTCGATGGTTGCTTTGGGTAGTTTGGATAAGTGTGGGTTAGGCACATCAAGGTTTTTGAGATTGTTTTTTTCCGGTTCATCGCCTACGTCATTTTTATCTGAGGGACCAGATTCCAGAACATTATCGTCAGACATTTGATTGGCGGGAGACTTTTGCCGCGCTTTAGCTGTTTTCATCGCTAAATCTAAGGATGACAACACCTTTTCAGTAGGCGAATTTTGTTCAATTTGGGTTTCCAGTTTTCCAGAAGCTTTCGATAGGTCAGTCACACCTTGAAGGTTATCATTTGGGAAAGAATCTTCAGGTAGTCGCAGTGCCTGATGAGATTCGCCATGTTCATCTAACTTCCATTCGGTATTCTTAACAGGCTCTTTGGGTGCCCGGCTGGGTTTTACACCAAGCAGTTTAAAAGACCCACTGGTTTTCGTCACACTCGTAGCATTCTTGCCCGAAAGGAGTAGTTTTGTGGGAATAGGCTTGGTATTGGGTGTCCCAACATCGGAGTTATTTGTACTTGGCAGAAGTAGCGGTTCGTTTTGTGCACCATTCGGTTTGCTGTCCACGGATTTATTCTCTGGCTCTTTACCACCTAGCAAACCCACATGAATTTGGCCATCTAGTCGTTGCACTGGCTCCGCATCCAACTTCCGAATGTGTTTCTGAGGTTCCGTTTCCTCAGATAGGTATTTATCGTGTAGACTTGGTCCCTGAGTTGTGTTACCTGTGATATAAACACTTGAGACTGAAACCAGACCATTTTGTGAACTAGCCCGAACACCAGTGTTCGAAAGTGATTGGCTTGATTGCACTTTGAATTCATTCTTTAGTCGTTCTTGATCACTATCTCTCAAATATACAGTCCTAGGATCATCGTTTGAAGCCGGCAACCGCGTATCACCAACGACGGGGGCTCGCGCATTCACATTCGATTGAGCTTGTGTGAGAGGCGGAAGGTGATTACCTTCCGTGTTATATTGAATTGGATTGACTGGTGAAGGTGAAGCAGCTTGGGAGAAGTGAACCATCGCATAGACTGAAAAAATAAGTTATTTTAGGAAGTCGAACTAAGGTTCTTGACCAGAAAATCTACGTCTGATAAAGAGAATTCAGTGCTCAAACGGGTTGCGTCTGGAAACTACATGACGTTTGAAAACTACAGCACAGGGAATGTAGTTGTGAAAAATAAACGCAAATCAATGTAGTACCAAGTTACTAATCTAGACTCATGTATGGAAGACTTTTGTTCCCTTCGGAAGGATTTTAAACAAAGCAGCATCAGCTGCCTGCAATGCGATGTAAGTAACTTTACAAAGGTACTTTTCCCATCCATCTGACAGTGAAATTAAAACCAGCTGCGTGTGACAAATGCCTACGCGACTCATTCTTACCATCATAATCGATAACGTCAGTGTTGAACGGCGGTGCTTCACCGCAATATTTGATGGCGACATTTGGATACTTTCGACCGACTAGAATTTAGGACTACCTTGTCGACCAAGGAGGATGACCAAATCCGAGTATGCAAACAGACGTTCCCCCTGTCCAGCTATTACTCATTCCACCCGTGGAAAAAGGACGTGGAAAAGGCGAGAGGATGACGAGTTCCCCGCAGGAAGTATCCCAAGTTCGCATTTATTTCATTATAAAACTGTACCAGGTTGGCTTGTGAAAAGCTAACTGGAAGAACTTAATCGGAAATCATCAAGCCTACTGAATGTTTGTGATGGCAGTTGTCTGCATACGGCGGTCGGTATTACGGATACCGACCAAATAAGGACAAACTTAAGAGTTCACACGCGACTTATGTTGTGTGGCTTATCACAGTCAAAGTAAGACGTCCGAGAGAATATTTATGGACTGTTGTGGGTCAGCCTGAACAAACACACTTCCTACGTAACCCCATCACCAAACGAGATACAACCATCAATGTTACGGATCCGAGACTACTGGGATTTCCCTGATGGTATTCACAATCCACCTATTGCATACACAGGTACCTTTTGAACTATGTTCATTCAATCTGAACACCGGTGGATAGGCTGCTTTGCCTAGTGAGGCAAGTGGTGTGAACCGAAATATACTCAGCTTAATCAGCCCAAAGTACCTGAAAGTCAAATAGCTCAGGTGTGGCATCCGGTTAGTAAATGGTTGTCAAGTAGCCCATACAAAATCCAAAAAGTTCGGCTGCAGCACACATCTGATTACACGTGTAATAAAGCCCGTGGGTAACAAGTCAGATTGCAGGTTGCCCAGGGTCTCGAAGGAAGCTTTTTTAGCCAGGATCTTCATCTCGTGGTTACTGTAGGCAGCATAACGCTAGATAGTGCGTATAAAGATGTTAGAACAGCCAGCACAAACATTATGGTCATGAAGGAACGCACCTGTGATATACAACATGGCGAACATTGCAAGCCAGTGGGCGGAAGGGTTTCACATAAATAATACGAGCTGAAATCATAGAAAAATTCAAGTTTGAGAGACCAAAGATGGTGAGTCCGTTGAGTCCATGTTGTTTAGCCAAAAAGATGTATGAATCTCATTCGCGATGCAGAACTTTGATACGGACTGTGAATGGCAAAATAACATAACCACGACCTTCCACCAGCGCAGTTCACGAAAACTACGGAGCCTGAAAATGTCGGTTTGTGTAAGCGTTGACAGATGCAGTAAAGATGTCTGGGTGGGTTTTGACCAGAAGCCAGTTGGCTAGATCACATTCTAACCGTTTGTTAACTGATGATTTTGGAAGTTGGAGGTGAGAAAATTACAGAGACATCGTACCATGTTTTGACCAGCCTGGGACAAACTGAAGGGAAAAGTTCGGTCTGGCAAAGAGGGCCGGTTGCCAGAAAAGTGGCTGATTTCGCAACCACAAGCTCTACATAACATTGTCCGTGGTAGAAACGGTAGACATAATAGAACGGCCATGTCCAGTCGATGCGCAAGAGACTAAGTTGTCGTTCAATGGCTAGATGTCGCTGGGACTAATAGCTCCAAGTTGTACACCGTCCAATAGGAGGAGCGCCACTTCAGACGTGAGCAATATCCACGCATTGGATGAACCTGGGCTTCGAAAAGTAAAAAAAGTGGGACACAAACGAGGAAAGCTCTGCGAACCGAAAAGCTGTTTTTTCGATGACTCTTAGGGCTAGTCAATTTGGATGATCGGAAGACCCCAGGATGGATATACCGGGAGAAAAACGAATGACTGAGTTCGCTACGGGTGAATTGTCGGGGGTTGATGATCAAAGATCAGTACGCATACACTTGAATTCGGATAGGTTTAAATTCAGTCCATTCGCTGATCTACACTTTGAGTTACAGGAGTTAACGCTGTCAGGAGAGGTGCAGGTCGTTACGCGTTGTCAAGGGTAAGAAAAGGAAAATGCATGGTAGTCATTTGCGAACGCACAAAAGGATAAGAGGCCGCAAGATCGGCAATGCACGATCTTGAGACGGGGCATATGAATCAAAACGGGACTTGGCTGCCATGGTACAAAGCACCATAAAATTTGGTGTAGCTGAGACCCACCGTATCACTAGTTGCAGGTACCCACTGACAGGACGATACGGCGAGGTCAGTTGCACCCTCGCACCCATTCACTTACTCCTAATTAGTAGTTCACTATTTCTTTCTTGGCGCGTTGTTTTTACCATATCAATTACCCACTTCTCTCAGGACATCTATCCAATTAGGCAGCGATCCGGACGCAGCAGCACTCGCATGCAGCCAAGGGTGATCTGATGAAATAAGTCAACCACTTAGACCTGGGACCCATGTTGTCAGGAAGCAAACCCTAGACATTACCCACTGGTCTACCTGTGGCTTTAGAATATGTGGACAATTGACGCTGTAAGATGAATGCGTTAAATATAGCAACGTTAATTATCATGCTGTAATAGTAGCACAGTTCACCCCGAAAACTAGTATTGATCGGCGTGAAAATTTCAAAACTGTAAACAAGGGTTCTAGCCGAAGGCATCTTGTCCTACTAAAAATTAACCTACTCGGATAGCACAGACCATAATACCATGAACAAATCATTGTCAGGAGTGTATTGCACCAGTGGCCTTTTGAAGACGGTGTCGAATAGTTGGGTCACTTTACCTAGCTTTGTTTGTACTGACCGACAAGACCTAGGCTTCATCTAAAACACGGAGGACCTTTTAGGGAAGTGAGTATGTCACTCAAAACTACAAAACTACATAAATCATGTAACCTAGTATGGCTCTATTGCGACAATGGCTGCAAGACGAGACTACAGAGACGTTGTCTACCTCATCAGGAATGTACACCACCGTCCTAGAGGGTGCGCAGCACGACCATTAAGTACGAAAGCGCCCAGGAAGTTTCAGTTTCCATAAAAGCTACAAGCGGCAGACAAAGGAGATGAATATCCCGAAATATTTCGAGGGGCGCAAGGTGGACGAAATTGCCAGACCGCCAAGTGGAAGTAAACAAACCCCAAAAATTGTACGTATGTCTTGGCTGTACACATTGCTCCAGAAAGGTGGGTGAAAGTATCGAATGATGCAACTAATTACTATTGATCAGGCCAGTGGGTTTTGCTCTATACGACCTAATTCCGGAAGCAAAAAACGATTAACATTGAGGATCTAGTGAAATCTGCCCCCCAAACCCCTTACCACTGGGTAAATTTATCGTAGCAGCGCTTCAAGACCGAAAAGGTTCAAAAAACTGCTCAAAATACACAGTTATTCACCAAAAGACCAGAGATACGTGCGGTACATTAGCTATGTATACATCGCCCTTCAGCCTCCGTAAGATCATGGTTTGACACCACAGATGACGCAAATCGACAATTGCTGCTATGCTGATGCGTGCAATAACCACAAAAAAATATATATAATAAGTAATAAATCATTCGGCTGTAGCACTCTTTCTATGCCTAGCTACCATGCGACCCGAAGGAAGCACGAGGGCTGGGACACTGCCAGGTTGCCTAAGCTAGACAGGAGAAGTCGGGTTGGGTTCGAACCACGGACCTTCCGGTCAGTAAATTCGCGCCCTAACCAGTGAGCCATCATGGTAAACTTACACGATGAAGATAACGAAGCATATGACAAAATTTCCAGGGGTATTTCTCTTTGTCCAGGTATATTTAAGGGAGACAAAGGCCTCTTTGAAGTAAGGAAGCAGCGACTGTGAGTCGAAGATAAACCTGGTGCTACTCGAGCATTTGGTGTGAAAAAAGCTGTGATCAATGAACCTCCCACCTGATCGATATCCTTGGTATTTTCGAAATTGTCCCTCGCGTGCCGGAGTTAGGCGTCACAGTATCAAGGAAGCTACTAGCTGTCTTATGACAAGAGTGAGCTTTAGACTTCTTTAGTTGGGACAGTCGCTTTAGGTAGCCTTTTCGATTGGAGTTACAATGACTGATTGGTTCCAGCCTTCCGGAAAACGCTCTTGTCAAAACAGAACAGAGATTCCCCACCGCCTTTGATTAATGCTGCTGAAGCTCGTCTGGCCCAGCAACGCGTCTAAAGGCAGAAATGTGCACAAATATTCCATCAGCTGAAGATGGATCCATGGTATATCGACTGCTCAGGCTTGGACAGCCTGACAGTATCTAGGCCGTCGTGCTTCCTTCGAGTTGCATTGCAGCTGGGCACCGAAAGGGTTGTACAGCTGAACCATTACTATTATGTATTATGGTTCAACTGGATCGAGTCGAGTGGAAGATACTGGCGCAGTGACATGTCCAACTACACTCCTGTCGGAAAAATCCAGCCCTGCAGTCCAAACACACACTGGATTTCTAATATCCTCTGATTATCTCAACGAAACAGGGCTTATCCCATGCTGTTCCGCGCATTAGCCGAAGCAGTTTCCGGACTGTGTCCGCTGTTCCAATTTCTCGAACTCCCTGTCCATAATCAGATTTCGTTGCAGGTGCCGTCCAACTGTTCGTCTTGCCGAATTATATCTGTCACGAAAAGACGACCATATCGCGATGTAGTGGTTTTTACACCTCCACAACCCACTGAGCTATGCTGAGGGGCGTACATGTGAAACTCACAGAGACCCTCATACCAGGTTGGTCAATGGGTATAGATCGGACTTCCAGTCTCCTTGTCCACCAGGTTTTAAGGTTGGAATATTCGTGGTGACTCGCCCCGAAAAATTTAAACTGGTCCGGCGGTTCTGAACCGGCAACCACTGTCCAGCGGTTGAGCTCTAGAGCCAAAGGCCTTGCCTGATCATCCCCCTGTTTAGGCCTTGTCATCCTGGCAGGATCCCAAACCACAGCCACAAATAACGATTGAAAATGACCTCACGCCACATTGGTCGTCGCGTGGAGCCACCAGCCGGGTCGCCTTGCTTGCTGCGTACAGCACAAGCAGGCAAGCAAAAGCAGACCACTGTTAAGGCCTCTCTTCCTTCCCTTTCTTTTTTCTCCACGCAATCCCGTTACTAGCCGACCCTTCTAAGGCCCACTCCTGAGGACAGAGAAAACCATCCGTTCCCGTTGGCTGCAATATCTACGGCTGACTCGGAAACCACCTTGGACACTTCAAAATCATTCTTCAAACCAAGGTATTCAGTTCATACGATGGACTTTAATGTTCACACTCTGAAACAAGCTGGATAAGTCTGCTATTGCAAGTTGCGCATATTACTGATATGTGCTGTCTCACTCCAACGTGAATTCAATACCCATCGGTTTCCTTTCGCTCCCGGTTGCCCACATCTAGTGATTGAAAAGCCACTTCGGCAGGTCATGTTGGAGTTAGCATTACTTAGGCCACCTAGCCGAATGAGCTCAGTTTGAATGGCCGCCTGTTGGTAGTCGTCTCTGTGCGGTTCTTTTGGAGACGTCGGTGAAAGTATCCCGTAAGTGCGCCTATAATCGCTGTCTGTTCCTCGGTTTTGCTCATGCCCCAGCGGACTGTAGCTGTGATACCCTTAGAGGCAGTTTTTAAGGTTATTTAGGCGCCATGTTGCGACGGGCTATAAAATCAGAGATTGTTATGGTTTCCGGGGACATTATTGTGAAAGTAGGCAGACTTAGCACTGTTGAGGCCCAACTGGGCGGTGGTCCTGAGCTGAAATCGAGATGCACGGAAAACGCGAACAGCTGCTGCAGTTATGTGCTGAACACGGACTATTTCTGTACAGTACTACCTTCCGAAACAACCGAAGCGATCTGACCAAATGGTGCCCCAAACATCCAGAACAACCTCCAACGCTCACAGACCATATCGCCATTACTTATAGGTAACGTGGACCAATTACTGACCGCCACTCATTCTAGAACACCTATATGGATTCAGACCACGCGCTTGTTCATTGCTGCTTCTCGTTGCGTTTTTCGGGGGTGCACACATCGCCTGGCGATTGAGAAGCTCTCGGGCCCTGACGTGAAGCAAGTCCACTAGAATCACCTACTGAATTTCCTTTCAGACAACACATCTTCTGGTTCTGACCCTTACTGGAAGGTATTAGCCGCAACCCTCCAAGATTCCAGGCACACCGCTTGTAGAAAGGCACAATCAACCGGATCTAAACACTAGATCTCGAGCAACACTCTAAAATTACTCGAATCTCGGACACCTACTTCTCCTCGTCGAGAGTGCAACACCACTTGACAAACTATCAGATTTTAGACGAAAAGTATCATCCGCACGGATCGGGAAGTTTGGTGGATCCAGAAAGCTGGTTACCATTGGTTGTAGGAACCATGGTTACCGAAGATCAGCTCCATAATACACAAGAGATGTAGGAGAATCTGGGAATGTGCGTAAACTATTCCAGCTGATATGCGCAGTAGGCCCAGAGAGGCCTCTGATGAGCGAAACAATCACTGCCAACAACGGCCGGCCTATATCCAAGAACACCTGGATCGTTGGATTGAGCGTTTTTAACAATTTAATTGGCCATCAGCAATTTCTCAGCCGGATTTCCAACCTGCAACACAGCCCTGGACAGTAAGTTTGGAACCCCGGCACCTTCGGAAATAAGCAAATTTTGCTCTTCCCTAAAGCATCACCCAGTTGCTAGTACTGATAAACTCCCACCTGTCCTGTTGGAAGATGGAGATGAAATGCTCAGTCAGTGCTGTTCTAACAATGTGCCCCTATCTGAGCGAAAGAGGAAGTCCAAACTAAGTGGGGTGAGTCGATAGTGGTGTCTATTGCAAAAAGCGTGCTCGCAGTGAGTGTGGAAGTCACCAAGGGATTAGGTTGACCCCAAAGGTAACTAGAAACTTTGCGTCACTTGTTCTACGTCTATTACGAAGGTAGGTAAGGAGAGGGTACGAGAACAGCCAGAGGATTCCAGTCGGGGAGGGGCTGTTTGGATCATATCTCTACACTCTGTCAAGCGTCAGAACAACAGCATGCAAATGAGCACCCTAAAGCCTTCCAGAGTGCGACCGACTCTGTGGACCGGTTTACATTTTTCAACGCACCTGCGCAACAGGGTATGCCGCAGATGTTCGTGAATACAATGCGCCGTTTGTATTCACATTCATATGGGTGCGTGAATGTATGGAGAGCTCCACAGAAGCTTCCCTATAAGGTGGTGTCCTCTTTACATTTTAGATTACTTTCGTCATTGGTGAGGCTATAAGGTGAACACTAGAAGGAATACAAATCCCGGTGTTCAGATATCTCCGAGCGAGACCCTGAAATATGCTAACAATGTTCACATCTTTGAAAGGAAGCAGGAAGCACAGGCATTATTTAAAAAAACTGGCCAAGGTAAGCCAGTATCGCCCCTCGAGTATCGCCGCCTCCGAGGGGACCTAATTCTTACTTATGCCCTGTTTGAACAAGGTTTGGCAAACAGGTTTTTCACCGTTGAGCTAGCAAACACACGGCGGGGACATGGTAAGATTTTCAAGCTCAGAACGCACACTTTTATCAGGCAAAAAATTTTCCTCTTTTCGTGTAGTAGCTGCGTGGAATGACCTTCCTCCAACAGTTGTCCACGCTCCTTCTAGAACCCATTTCAAAGCACTACTAGACACTTTTCTATGCGAGTCCTAGTGCTGGCAAAATTACTGTCCCGCGCTGAGAACTTAAAGAGCAGCGCTACACCCTTTTTTCGCTTGCCTTTCAGGTGAACGACAACCGCAGAACGACAAGAACACAACCGACCCGGGAAACTTGGGCAAAAGCCTCGATCCTGTGTATCAATCCGTGAATCTGTGAAAGCCAGCACTTGGCGCTCAGGGAGTGAAAAATCACGATGAGATATACAATTCAAACATTCCTCTAAGAATTTAAGCACTGACATCGGAAGTTTTGATACCACTTATATATTTCGGAATTTGCATTAGCTCTGACAGTCAAGTGACAGATGAAGTCAAAGTAAGAATCACAAAGACCACAACTGAATTTGCGACCATTGTGCCGCCAACAAGGTATATCGCTGGGTCTCAAAATGCGCGCATATCAGACCACAGTGCGGGCTACACTGTCATACGCCTGTGAGAAACCTTTAGTTTTTGACCACTGATGTCCCAGAAGTATAACTGGCGTCGGCTGGAACCAACGAATTCGGGGTTAATTAATCAGGCGACAGGATTTTGGCAATGCGGATAGTAACTTACTCAAGTAATGCATCCAGCATTGCATGCTAAGGTGGTTGGGCCAGGTGTTACTCATGCCGAGTTACCGTCCACCGAGAACTAGATTGTTTAGAGTGGCGGAAACCAAGAGGACCACACAACATGACAAGGGAATGAGGGATGTTGGAAATACATATTATGATGAAGCCAGCTGCATTAGCTCAGTTCTCGGCAGAACCACCGAGAGGCACACGACATATAATAAACGAGTTAAAGGCCCATATACAGCGTATCATATTAAATGTGCACGTGACAACGACATGGAAATCCGTGCTTCTTCTGAAGGTGGCGCTGGCAACTGCACTCAGCGGAGTCGGAAACGTGATTGGCGGTTGAGTCCACATCTTCGACAAATCAGGGCTCCCCTGATTCCGGAAAGCCAGCGGTCTGATAATGTCTGAGTTGGGCTTATTAACTGTTGCAACGCTTGATTGCGGTAAGGCTGCCTTCGTGTAGAGTTCCACCAAGCAACGCTACGGGTGGTCTAGGTTCAGTTCACTTCATCAGCTGATAACCATGTGCCAAGAGTTCTTTGGCTCCAGTTGCTACATTTTCGGTCACAGAAAAGAGGAGAACGTGGTGCAGCCAATTAATGGAAGCGGCGGCGTGATCAGTAACTTCGCCGTGTATATTAAATTGGGGGGAAGCTGGGCAGCTACGCATTGAAGGTGGTGGCTTTGATGCAAGAGCGCCACTGGCTACGCGACTGAGACATGTCTGCCACCGTCATCAAACATTGATGCGTTTCGTCCCAAAGTCCCCATCCAGGGAGGCAGTAACTGGAAGCATGATCGGGTTTAATAGCCAGTTTCTTTTCACACTTCGTTACCAGTTGATACACTCTCTACCTCTCGGCCCCTTCCACTCAGCACAGGGCCGGGCCATATCGGCCCCTCTCGTTATGAGAAATACATGCCCGAAACAGCATAAAACTATGGAGTGTGAGAGATTTATGAATAGTGGGAGAGTTCCTATTTCCTAAAACCAAGTGGATTACGTTAGCATTGCTGGTCCGGTGCTCTCACCAGACCTGAGTGATGCTCCGGAGAGGCCAATGGTCACACACCGACAGTTTTCGTGCGGTCCGTGCGAGTAGAGGCCACGTTCCTGGTCCATAAAACGGTGTGCATCACACCATTGTATTTCACACGCTACCCTTGATAGATAAATTTAAGCCACGCCTTCGCCATAGTTGTTAGAGATCGGTAAAAGTTGCACTTTGCTTCCAGACACAAAAAGTGTGCACATCTAGTCCACGTAAACTTACACAAACGTCCAGATAAATGAGTTTATCCACCGCATCAACCGGTTGTTTTTCAAGCTTGAGTCTTAGGTTTGGTCCCATCCGCCCCAAACTTTGCGGGTGTGAAGCGCATAACAAAACATGCGGTAACGTTTTTGTATTTACCGTGAATTCAAAATATGATATGCGTAGCTTAGCCAGAAATGGCAATCTTTCCATTTCATTTAGATGTATTACCCTCCGTTCGAAATCAAAAACGAAAAATTATGGATATAAGTAATTTTAGGAGGCTTTTTTGGAATGCTTCCCTGCTGTAAAAACTGGAACATTTATGGTAGATTTCTAATTACGTGGTAGCTCCCATAAGCAATAAGTCTGTGCCGTGAGAACACTGAGTTTAAATATATTTTTATAAGTAGCTGCATGATTTTTAGGAATGAAATCCCCTTTTGGGTTATATTTGGTGCTGGGGCTCACAGGCTAGATAATATACATCGGTCCACCCATTGAATAGGGGGGTTTGGAGACGAACTGAACGTCCCATCCCATGTTCCACTTGGCGTTTTATCCGCATATCCATATAATATATGCATTCGTTTATCTACATTGTAATTTCATTAACCGCATTCTCTTTTGAAACAACCAGATCGATTGAGAGTTTGGGTTTTTTTTCGGAGATACATTCAACTTAGAAGCGCCCAATCTGCTTTACTTTTTTCGTACTTGGCACCTCTGTATGCTAGAACAGGCTTTCCGCAGGTGTGAGTTTTCTCTGCAGGGAGAAATGCCTCAATGGGAACCAGTCGTTATAAGTACGAAGTTATCCATAGCCTCATAGAGTTCACTTTGCCGTTCCACCAACTACAGCGCCCACCGACGGGAGCACGTCGTGCAGCCGAGTTTGATGTTCACAGTGGAGTGACCCGAATAACATAAGTGTGCACAAATTTAATGCGTTTTGTGAATAGCAGAGTAGTTCGGTGGAAAAAATTTTCTCCGTATTCCAGAGTTCATTGAAGCCTGTTGTGACTCCAGTTCATATTAGCATATGGGCTGTGTAATAACGGCGATCCATAAGGGCAGTTCTCGGACTGAAGCTTCCAAGCAAGCGTTTTCGACAAAAAACACAAAGAGAGGCACACCGCGAAACGAAATCCCGCAACCATGTCAAAACACATGTACAGCGCATCATACGAGGTGAAGGTGATCACTAGAAGCCGTCGGAAATTAATTTCCCCGAAACTGTGGGGGTTTTCAGAGTTGAGAAATTTACGGAACATTAGTCTATTCCGGCTGCACGTTTTAGTGATATGTTATTGATGGTCATGGATTTCATTGAGCGAACTTTCAAGTAATAATGATAACAATAATGTTTATTCTCAACTAGTGGTGGCATGCCATCAGGCATGACCATAATGTTACAGTCAGAATAAAAAAATGACTTGCGGGGTTTGTGGGTACAGGGGATTGCTCGGAAAGGGGAAAGTGTCATAAACATTGGGCATTAACAATAATAATAGTAACTTGTAGGAAGCATGCTGATTGAGGCATGATCAGGTCGTTACAACTTGAACGCGGCAGGTAACAACAACACAACGGGCATGCTTATTACGTGAAAAGTCACCACAGTTATGGGAACTGGAAAAAACGAGGACAGTGGGCATGAGGTACGACTAGTTGAAAGATGAGGCCTGCTGGCCTTAACTAAAATTGAAAACCGTTGCAGGCCATGAGTGACTTTGGTCGGTCGAGTAAATGGCTAGGGTTACCAAATGCAAAAATGGAGATGGAGGTAGAAGAATTCGATCTGGAGACAAATGGCAAGTGTTGTCTCAAAAATATGGTGTAATTTGAAACTGAGTAGACTCACTGTTGTCACTGTTGTCACTGTTGTGGGGAAGTCAGGTGTAAAGGGTAGTTTTGATGGGGAGATGGTGCAAATGCATAAGTCCAATCGAACACCGTAAATGAAATTGAACTTTTGGGAGAGGCAAACCGAAATTGCGGCAGGAATCTATGTTGGTTAAATCCGAACAATATGTTCAGCGGTTTAGAACAAGGCGGTTGGGATCAGGTGAAAAATTTGTTTGTCGTTGCGAGTACAGGCTCGAGTGGGCAAGAGGCAGCGGTCAATATTCCGAGGGAAGTAGTTGCGGGGGTGCCATCAGACTGGGTACGGCAGTGCCATGCCATCACTGCACTGACGTACTTCGGTTCCAGGACAACCCCGTAACGGTTATCAAGGATGCCGCAATCGGACAGAGGATACGCATATTCGTGGCAGCTGGATATGGGTTAGACGGAGAGATTGACACAGATAGAGTCAGGCCGATGCGGAGGCACGAAAATTTTCTATCCAGTAGGGGAACCATGTGGATGTAGAACGCGGACATGCCAGATCGAATAAATAACGGTTGTACGGGGTGGTTGCGCAACTACGGCCGAAGTTTGAAGCTTGGAAAGAGGGGGAATGAGGAAGGAATAGGATGAGAGCAGTAGCGTCTGGTGAGTACCAGGAGGTATCAGACAAAACGGTGTTCAATAGAAAAAATATAAAAGCGGATGACAGCAAACTAAACGAACCCAGGAAGAGGTGGATTTTGTTAGCTGACCTAGAAGCCAAGTACTATCTGGGCCAGAGTAGGTGCCTAATTTTGGGAAGAGAAAGACTTAGCCGCTGAGGCAGGGTGGCTAGCCGTTGAACTAGTTGAAACAGGCGATTACATGGTGAGATTACATGGCGGTTGTTTTTAGCTCAGCAAAAACATCTAATTAACGCCTAATTACATGTGATTACCAGGTAACCATATAATGCAGTGAGTCATCTCATAGCATAATTTTACATACTTTTCAATTGGGAGACAGCATTTGCAGAGTTTCCGATTCACATTCCTCCCAAGTGGATAGCTGAACAACATTGGGATCCGTAGTGGTCGTCAGCCGTAACAAATTAGAACACTTTGTTGGCCTATTTTCGGCACAACACTATTGTTTGTGAAGCTCGCTTTCAGGTAAGTATAATAAGCAACATTGACTTCATTCGTTGGACTGTATTGGTGTGGATATGCATCTCTTTGAATGGTCCCCATTCTCAGATATGCGCAACTAGCCAGGAGATAATGCAGCGCTTTAAGTTCCCACCGATGAATTACAGTCATCGAGGTGAGGGACCATTCCACTGGAAGGCATGATGCCACTCAGCTAGATTACATCAAAAAGCGCAAAGAAATTATTGAAAAAGAAGTCCAAACATGGACATTCATCATCATTACCAAATGCGTTGTCGCTCCGCCATGCCCCCACTGAAAGTTACCAAACCACCATCGGCGCAGGATGTTTTCATTTATTAGATGCACTGACACAATTGTAATCACTCCGTTTCGTTTTCCGCAGGCCACATTCCCTCGACGACGAATACGAGATAAAAATGTATATCCTATTTACTCTCCTTTATGTCTTCATTAGAAGTATACAGATTTATTACCTCTATAAATTCACACTTACTTCCTGAAGCATTAGTCCCACTGTCTATACTGAAGGAGGCGTGTCTACTTTGATGTTGTGATATCGGGATTACGTGACCATACGCATTATTGGAAGCAGCGGAGTCTGAGCTGAAGAGAAATGTACACAAGGCAGCCGCGACATCAAGCGGTAAATGCTTTATCTCTAGGGTTCTAAACCTCATGCGTCTCCAAATGTACACCCGTGGATATAGCTGTAGCAAAATCTAGTGAGTGGGCGGATATTTAGTGTCAAGCGTACTCATTTTGAGTACTAAATCATATTCACTCTACTTCTGCTTGCCGACACGATATTCTCTAGCTTGACAGAAGCAACGGCTCCGTCTTCCCCTTCATAAATTAGAACCCTTGTGTGCTCAACCATAGTGGTACCTTCACCAACTACAGGCTTTGTTCTCGGACACCAAATTTCGGCTCCCCTGTTTGCGTCTGCAGACCTACTATACCGTTACATTCAGTGTCCGATTATTGCCAAAAGCGCTCCCGCCTAACACATTCAGAGTTACTCGCTGTTTCAGGCTACTCTGAGGCCCCATCCCATGTCCGTCATATGGGTTTGAGCCTCATCTAACTCATCGTTCATGCCGACGTATCGACACTCACGTTCACTTCCACAATCATGCCTAAGATGACCGAAAAATAGACCATTAGGACAATCCGCCTGTCCCTGATGATGGTGATCTAACTTGGAACTGCAAGTTTTCCTCTAGCTATTGCCGGAAGAACGTTCCGGTCTTTATCTCCCAAGCTGCCGATTGACCCTGACGCCCAACCACCCAACCCCACAGTGAACATCACCTGCCCTTCTACATTTTCCCACCTTGCCAGCCTTTTCGGCAGTTGCGCCTCCCCAATCATCCACCAACTCTTTCTGTGACATTCCCTTCACCGTACCCCATGGTCCAGTTGCTGCTAAAGGCTGTCCGATTGACAACCCTTCTTTTGTCTGCATGCATTCTCTCGAAAACTTCCTCACCCCTGCTGAGCCTCATACTCAGCCTCCTTCTGTAGGTTCAGACCCACTTTCCTCCCCATTCAATCTTTCACCGACAGGGCTATGTACACTTTGATTAACCCTGCACACGCGCCCACTTGACCCTATTTCACACACCGCCACTCCTGGCCGCCGAAGGCGATGTCAACGACCTCCTAATTATAACGATTGGCTCGCCGTTGAACTCGTCAACGCTATCAACAATATACAGAAAAGTTATGGAGAGCAGCTTTTGTCGAACGCCTTCGCCACCAGCTCCAGCCTCTCGGTTTCGGCATATATCCTGGAGAATCCTCCTATGAATTCAAAACATCAATTACGGTGGAGAAAAATGCTGTTTATGTTTAGGTTAACAGAGATCCACTGAAGACGCGTTTGACGCAATTCGTTTTAAAAGGCTTATACCGAGTTCCTTAGGCTGTAACTGCGCCATCATGAGGTCACCTCATCGTCCATACATGCAAGACGGCCAAGCACCCCACGCTATTCTCCCTTCATGCTTTTGGCTGCTAATTATTCAAGACTCACACAATTCCAAGATAAATCAGAACCTCTATCTGCAAGGCATGTAATGTATGAAAGCCATCAATATTCTCAGTCGTCATGCTGCTGTTCACCGTAGCCCTTAACTGGTCACTCCTCTGTACCTCTCTCATCCATTTTCTGAAGGAGCGTTCCAAAAACTCCTTGATGGCTTTCAAAACCCCATGGTGACCCAGAACTCCTCAATTCATGATAATCCCAACCCCCAAAATACCTGTCGGGAAAATCGCCCGATCACACGAGCTAGCTACGAGAGTGCGCACACCTCAACCATGATTTTTCGAACCGTCTTCTAACCAACTGCCCTCCCTACCCAGCTTCATGGACGATTACACAAATAGCTCTGGACTTGGTGGCTCACCGTTCAGCTAATGCACGTCCCTATTCACATATGGCTACACCCGTCCTCATCGATCACATATCGCCATTCCTTACTATTATGGTCTGAAAGTTTATCAGAATTTTTGAAATTGGGTGGTTTCACCTCACCGCAGTACCCGGAAACTGTAACCACTCTTGGCTGCTAACTGTCTTGGGCAACGGTTAAACTTGTACCCTAGCGCCCTCTAGTAGACTTTTCATTCTTTTCCAATTTTGCGTCCACAACATATATATGCCTTCATTATCGTCTCGTCTGGGTGGCATGAATGAACCATACCTCGCCCCCGATGGACCCTAGAATTTCATTGCCTCGTACTGGTATTGGCTTATCAAAATGCTTTCACCAGTCCTAAGTATCGAAACAAACCTGACTCATCCGAGACATCCATATAAGGGGCAGTTAAGGAACCAAGGTACGACGTCACGATGAAGGTACCACAACTACTAAACCCAGTCTGAATGCTTGCCCGCAGCTCACCATGTCCCTAATGTTTCCCTACCAAGCCTGTTACGTTAGGTCACAAGACCATCTCAGTCCGCCAAAGTTGTGTCAAAACTCCAAAGACCTGGGCACCCTGTTGCGCCGTCTGCGCGTTCTGCCCATTAACCCATCAGTTCTTTCCATGACACCGTCAAAGAGTCAGTTATCCTGTGAAGGTCGATACTCGTCTGGCACCCGATACAGCATGTGTTATGACAAAACCAACAAAAGTTATTGCCGGGACGAATTCCTTAGCTTTGCCTGATGGGGCACCCGCCATAGCGATCGGATAGTCTTCCATAAAATAGTCACGACTGGCTGCTCTACTTCTGGTTTGCATGGACAAAGTTGACGTTTTCATTTTTCCGACAATTAAAATTCTTCCAAATCAAATAGGGGAGAAAACGCGTGAAGAAACCGACTTCTCAGCAAAATTTTTTTCCGTCTTCACGGATGTATAATGCCGCGCCGGCGCTCACCAGAAGCAAAACCAAATTATGTTAGACCAAACTATGGAATTTTCGACGTTGCCACTTTTACGAGGAGTTAGTCCAATCCACCCTCAATTCTTGATGTTATGCTACTTATAACATTTTGTTTAGGTGAGCCAAATTTCAAGGTCACCGACCGCTACCGATTTCCGCTTCATTACCGGTTTGCGAGAGATGCACGAAAAAAAGTTAAGCGTATTGTTGCATTTTGCATCGTTCTTCGCAAATGAAATATCATCCAGAGAATACGCATTGCAAATTTTACCCAGAAATATAGTAGAATAATGTTTGCGTGCTGACCAATCTAACTTAACAGACTAGACGGATTTTGTTCAGTAAACCTCGGTACAACAACTTTTTTGGGAAAAACACGTCCCGTTCAGTGTAGTTTTGAAAGAATATTTGATGCACTGTACAGCACTAATGATATTATACGCCTCTGTGGGTGATCTCCGTTCTCTGATATGCACAACTAATCAGCAGATAGTGTAGCGTTATGAAATAACTGCATGTTAAGTAACAACACAATAACACCTTTATCAATGGTAATGATCGCGCTTCTTAGACAGAATGCGTGACGGACCAACTACCCCACGCTCATCCACAATAGCAGACTCACCGACTAGGGGCTCCTTTCTGGGAAACCAACCAACTGACTTTCTTGCGTTTGTAAACTGGCCGTTTTGTGATCTTCAGTATCCGGTTATATATAAAAAGCTTCCACATCTCAGACACACATAATATGTTGGAAGCTGCCCGGAATTTTGGGCTATTCTGGGGCTCTATTTCACGTCTGTCATACAGGTTTGGGTCTCATCCAACTAATCGTTCACGCCAAAGTATTGCAACCAATCTTCACTTCCAAAATCATGCCTACAATATCCGAATAGATGAGCTACCGAGATAGCCACATCTGATGCGATCCAGCTGTCTCAGATAATGATGATGATCTAGCTGGGGACTGCAAGTTTTACCATATCTCACTGCGAATGAACATATACCCTTAAACTCACATCCAGGTAACGTACACCGCCATAATCCCACTACTCCCGCTTTTGTCCCCTAAGAATTGGATTGACCCTGGCTCCCCATAATCCATCCCATCAACGCGCCTTACACGCCCGTCTACATGCCCTACCTTATTGGCCTTTCCAGCCTAACCAATGCACCTTCTGGTGCCGGACACATTTTTCGATATCTTTCTAATATTTCTAATTTCTAATATCTTTCTAATTTTCTCGTTACGGATTCGCCGACACCGATCCGCAAGAACTACGGTTCTGAGACGACGTTTGTCAAACACCTGAAGACGTCTTATTTCCGCTGCTTAAACAGGCAGTCTCACAGCAGCCTGACACACACGTTTCTTGATACTCAGGGATATACCATTTTGACACCATAGGTGTGTCAAGTTGGCAAACGCGACCCGAGTCCTGAAGATTCGTGCGTTGGCCTCATTGTCACACTATAATCAGAACTAATACAACTTTGAATGTACACAAAACACTCCACAAATTCGTGTGACTGTACTTCGACTGTAAAGGGCGTGTTCAGTGACTGGATGTCCGGGATCGCGACCTTACACTCTGTGGTTGCAAAGGAATTAATAAAGTCAGCATACTTGCGGACTCAGCTTTATGTACAGCAGCTTTTTGAGTGCTCTCCGTTCCCTTTTCTCTGTATTCCTACCGTAAGCTGAACCTTAAAATCCGCCTTCTGAAATGGAGGAAAGGGAAAACTAAAATTGAGGCGACTTTTGTCGGTTGCCTGTGCTGCTGGCCTGAGCTTGCACTGGTCGTAGCATATATCCCGACCACTCCTCCCGGGAATAAAAAAATCATTGACAACAGGGAAAAATGCTATGAGAGTCTCATTAAATACACGCGTTATGACGCTTCACAGACAGCTCGTTTTGGAAACCCTCCACCCTTTTCTTTGGGTTGTAGCAGCGCCAGTATAGGGTCACTTCATCGTACAGAGACGAGACAGCACCAGACAACGACAGAATAATTTTTTCCATGCATGTCGCGAATTGCTGCTCCATTTTGAGTTTTTTTGGTCACAGAAAGTGCAGTTATTTTTCATGCGGTCTTGAGATTATTTCGAAATTTACCGCTGAAGAAAACACTTGAAGAAACCAGCTTTTCCACAAAATTTCCCACCATCTTCACGTAGACCATACGCGAAGTCACTAGCAGTTATTAGAATACGAATTCTTTACCCACAGTGAATCGCTCGTAGGTTTAAACAATTTTCAGGATGGTCAGAGTCCTGAAAGTAACCACTGAATGCCCGAACTCTACTGGGACCCTCAGCTCCACTAGATGCTAACCAGACAGACAACGCCCCCTCAATATGCAGCGCGTCACAGCCTCGTACCAAAGCCAGACAGCGTGAGTCAGCATTGGATCAAGATAGACAGTGTCCCTCCAATAAAATAGTTTGAAGCCGTTGAACTTTCGCAATAGCACGCACTAACGCTCTCGCGCTCGCTTGTTCGAAATAACGCTGTTGTGTTCCCTTCGGTGAGTCTTTTTCCCTCCACTAGGCACGGCAGATCTACGGTTTCAGCGAACTTTTTGATGTTTTTCAAAGAATTCGTGATTGAAGCAAAATGGGTCCGCTACAATTTGAAGGGAGCGGGCAAGAACACGACGCGAGTACTGTTAAATGTCGGGATCTTGCCGTGCACATTGTTAGGAACTGTAAATTGCGGCAAAAAATAAACCAGAACAAGGATTCTGGAGAAGTAGGATGGCTTCAGCACTTAGGCCTCCTATTTGGACACAAAATTGAAGAGATTTGCTAAGGCTGCATTGCCTTGGACAGTTGAGTTAATGGTCAGGCTTACAAAGAGTGTAGGTGAGAAAATAATAATGTTTATTTCAGGCTGTTGGGTGGTATAATATGAGGTATGATCATGCTTGTACAGGCAGAATAAAAGCACGTGCAGATATGATTCGTGGGTACTCAGGAATGCGCGGAAACAAGGCACTCACATATATAGTGGGTAATATCCGACGCAGATACAGTCATACACAATCTGGCGAAATCTAATGCGGTGGAAATCGAGGGCAGAGGAACATGGCTATTAGG
The DNA here is from genome assembly GCA_004794785.1 of Opisthorchis felineus. NCBI lineage: Eukaryota > Metazoa > Platyhelminthes > Trematoda > Opisthorchiida > Opisthorchiidae > Opisthorchis > Opisthorchis felineus. Next base: position 169,161 of record SJOL01008757.1, read on the forward strand.
GTTTTTCCATCTTATGAGTAATATATCAAGCTGAAGCAAGGTCAGACCATCAAAATCTGAGGATTGTGGCAACAACACAACGGGGAAAGTCGAAACCAAGGTGTAACTTCTGGCCCGTGATGAGAAAACGGAAAGTTCCGGAAAATGGGGAACCAGAACAACGGATTTGGTGAAACAGCAGTGTTACAGTGATTTAGCTGGTCGAGTTGAACTAAAACTGAAAAGCGTTACCGAGGATCCATGCCCTTATATAGTTGGATTTATGGCCAAGGTCACGAAAAGCGTGCGCAGGGATGACGAAGCGGAGGAACTGGCAATACGGAGGGATAGTAGCTGGAATCTTGGTATCAATGTCTACATTAAAACTGCGTACATTCACCAGTGTCGTCTGTGGAGCGCAGTAAGACAAAAAAGTTCCCTGGAAGGTTGAGTTATTGCTAACGCACAGGACAGAGTGCGAATCGTAGGGAAACTGATTGACTTTGTAGGGAGAACAAGCTAAAAGTTCACCGAGATGGTTTGATGCAAACAAACGGTTCAGCAGATTGGAACGAATGCGTCTCAGAGACAGATTGGGTCAGGTAGAAAATTTGTCCTTAGTTGTAGGTAAAGGAACAGATGAGCGAGAAGGCCCAGCGAAGAACAGGGATAGTGTAGTTGCGGGTGATTCAGAGAAATTCACAACAGGATAAAGGGAAGCCAGCCTCCCGAAATCAGGGTGTACAGTGGAACTGGATAGAGTTGCTGGTGTCAGTGTTGGGGCGGTGTCAGTGTAAAAGTTCATTAGGAGGTTGCGGTAATGGTAACGCAAAAATGGGGCATGAACTGTTTGGTAAACCAATTAACTGGTAGGGAGTACGAACTGAAAATGCACACAGATGGTTAAATCCGAGGGAAGTGTTGAGTGATCAGAGCGAACTTGTCACAGAAGCGGTTGGGCCCAGGCAAGCAATTTGTTCGTATTTTCAGCTAAGTTTCTGAAAAGGCGAGAGGAAACAGACAAGAGTGTTTTGAGGGTAGTTGTGGATGTGCCATCGGACTGCGTATGACAGTGTCGTGCCATCATTGCACTGTCATACTTCGGTTTCTGGGTAGCCCCGTGAAGGACGTCATGGTTGTGGTTGTGTGATTGGACTGGCGATGTGCAATTCCATAAGCGGCGGGAGTTGTGTTTAGCCAGGTGAATCCACGCAGGTGGAACAAAGCCGATGTTTGATCACGAGTAATTTCTTTTCAGTTAGAGGTCCGTTTGGATGCAAAACGGGGACCAAACGGGATGGAGTACGATCATGTGTAGCTTTCGGAGAGGCTACTTCCAAAAATTGAGGCTTGGAAAGATGAAGAAATGTAGTGAGCGCAGTAAACCTGATGACTGTGTGGAGTTCACTACAGCTAAGCAGGTGTCAGCAAGTAGTCATAGGAGCCGAGAAAGCGACAGATTTGTGCTGCATATCCTGGTAATCAAGGACAGGCTAAGATTGACATCATTCTACTAATATGGTACAGAAGCCACAGGGCAAACCACTATAGGCGCATTTCTGTTTGGCAACTATGGAGCTCTCTGAAATAGCAATGCATGAGGCCAGCGTGGGCGGCAAATGGGTATCTCCTGTTTTCACGCTGAACCACCAGCAAGCGTAGCGCAAGGGCGAAAGAGTATTTGCGTTCATATTTGGTAGAGTAAGGATTTAGTTGATGTGGTAGCGAACAAGTTGGACAGCCGTTGGTAGGGTGGTTGTGGAGTGAGTTAACTCACTAGTGGTTTTAGTCTCTACCTTTTTTGAGGTTCTGTCAGAAAGGCTCTCCTGTGCAGAAATGTAGCGTGACAGGAGGACCAGCTACAAGAGGAATGATGGGGATAGAATTGCCAAGAAGGTGAAAAAGGACGAGTTAGACTTGGAGTTACTGAGTGAACTGAACAGTACCACTATTTAGGGGGGAAGGTGAAAGTAGGAGTATTCATCGCTAGTCCCCGAACCACTGTTGCCAGCCTCCGTCAGCAAGTGATACATGACGAAAAAGCCCATGGGCGTTGGAGTTGAGTACTGGTAGTGCAGAATTAGGAATTTCTTTTAACATTGTTTTGTTTGTAAGTGAACACTCCCGGGAACAGTGAGGGGAGCGCACGTGCCAGTTCCTGCTTACAAAACTGACTCGGTGCCGTGTAATTACAACTACGACAAGAATAGCAACTGCTTTGCACGTGAATTCAAGCCATGAGCGTCGCAAAGTGTCTTCAGATAACTCTATGTATTTTTCAACAGACGTAAGGACAATTTTCTTTCGCCCATAATTTGTAACGTTGTTAGACAAATGACAAAACCAGGAAAGTTCAACCAAGCATCTAAAAACGAACAACAGTGCTCGATCATGCTTCTCCCGAATTAAAGCTCAGGGTCAGAACCATCGGCGATGAGCAAAGCACCGGTGTAGCTGGATGCTGCAGGTATAAAATCGCACCATAGTGCAACCCAGCGAGACCGCTCTCCTTCAACGCGCACCCAACCACCAGGCGAGGCCTTACTCCATAGGGCCTGCCACCAGATCTGCGAGGTGGCAAGATTACAGCAATGGGCTTAAGTGCTTTAATGGCGGCGGCACTCAGCTACTCGGACGGTTTGGTTTCTGAAGGCGATGTGAGAGTGTCGATAGGATCTTGGCTTCCATGACCACCAACGAATCTACTAACAACCATCTCTCCTGGTACTGGTGCATACAATTGTTTTCACAGCTGCAAAGATGGTTCGTATTTTGTTGAGTGCAAAGTGAGCCGCGT
>SJOL01008757.1:198700-235255 GCA_004794785.1 Opisthorchis felineus
GCAGTGACTTAGGGCTATATCAACCCTGAATATCTTGCCGCTGCGGTCTCCGGATCGCCAGAGGTGCGCAGCCGGAAGCGGGTGGAGAGTGATGGTGCAATTAGCTCAGCCATTGTGGTGACATCCTGATTTCTCGCTTGTGGTACACAGCACACATCAATGTAAAGCGAGTCTACTGTGCAAGAGCAGCCCGCTGTCTTGCTTGATTCACATGACGGACATAAAAGTAGCCTGATACATTGCGTGTCGAGGCTAGAAGATTGATTTTGAGCAGCCAGAGGATGTCAGCACAGGATGATGCGCAGATGTTGCTGCCAAAACTAATGCACAACGAGTGGAGTCATTAGCTCTGCATTATCAGTCTACAGCGAGGGAGTTTTTAATGTGGTGGTAGAGGGGGAGAAAAAGTATGTGATGGAGAATAAAGGAGGCACCGGCTGTTTCGTGTTCTCGCTTGTGCGCTCTGCCGTACGCAGCAAATAAGGCGACTAGGTTTGTATCGCTGTAGCCAACTCAGCTGCCCACGACCACCCTAATGGAGCATCCCTTTACGCGCGTGTTTGTAATGATTGGTAATGGTTGCCGGAATTCTAGTATCTGAACACATAATCCAAATGCCCTCCGCAACTTAGAGAGTCTAACGGCTTCATTTCTTTTTGTGTCTGTTTGATGAAGGTCCCCTATATCTTCATGACCATCCCTCTCCCAATGAGGTTTCTCTGCGTTGAAGGCTTACTTCATTTATCCTAGTAGCAAAGTCTGGTGTATTCCTGAAGCGAAGTACACGGTGCATATTGGAGATTATTTTTTATACCATCCGTGATTATGATGCTTTTTTGGTTATCTCATGGGTTTGTACGTCGAATACTGCTGCAAAATGGTCTGTGCTACACCGTTTCTCTTATGTCGTGGTTTGTTCGTAATTTCACCATCCTGTTTCGGTCAGTTAAATGGCTCAATAGAACCAGTCCCATATTCTAGGGCGTCTTTCATCGTCATTTGCTCCGTGTAACTTCAATAATGTTAGGCACTCCAAACGGATTCATGCATGGAACAAGTACCATCAGCGGGCGGTAAGTGGACCAGTATTGCTGGGACGACCAGGTGGACACAGTTTAAAGCTGAGAACAGTCTCGGTAAGCGTTTATATGGAATCACTTAATACCACTGTTCTCGGTTCTATTTGGGATCCCTAACCAACTTTATTGCAAGATCGTCGAAGTTTCCACGAATCCTAATCCGTCCAAAAAGCAACAACTGCCATCTAGAAAGGAACATGCTCAACAGTCCGGAGTGGTGTCTTCTGTTCCAAAACCATTTTTCACTTAGATTCACCATTCCTCATTCCACTCGATTTACCCTATTGGCCATAATTGGTCACTTTTATAGCTGAGCAGCGTAGGTGACAAACTCATTTCACAAACATATGAGCTGTCAAGTGTATGTACGGTCAGATGAAGAGCTATTCATGCGAAAGCGGAGTAAATTTGTTCATTCCTCCCTCCGGAAAACATTACTGACCGTGTGTTAAGCCATTGCTCATTTATTTCACCCCAATACCTCATCAGCAAATCAATCGAAATTCATCTCGGCTTATTGCTGTTTATGAATTCGCGCTCAAAAAGCGAGCATGACCATCAGCTACTGTCGGACTTCGCGAAGGATTACAGGTTCGCATGCTGTTCTTGTTTGCTTTGGTGTTCGTTTTACCCTGTTCTTGTCACTACAAGCTGTCACTAACATCAGTGCGCACACTCTTTCCATTCCCTTCCTTGGGTTCACGCACACGTTGCGAGATCTGCGCTTCTATTCCACACCCACCACCGCCAAGTGGTTCTCATTCCCCTTTCACATCAGTTTTATGTTCAAGCTTCTTTGACTGAACGACTGACTGAATCAACACAGAAGATCGATCACTGCATGTTCTTACTTGTACTTTTGCCTGTGTGGTCTCAGATTTTCATTTCGAATTAGGAGGCCTCATAAATGGTTTGCTTTCGACATAAAAAGTGTGGGACTATTGAGCTGGTTAAGGCGCTAACTCACCGACCGGATGGCCAGTGGTTCGAACCCACCATCTGTATCTCGACTGCTCCTGTCTAGGCTTGGGCACCTCGTGCTTTCTTCGGATGGCATGGCAGCTAGGAATTGAAACGTTGTTACAGGTGAAAGATTATATATCATTATGCGGCAATCACTCAAAATCCGCACACAACCCCGTACCACTTTCGCAACGTTTGGGGCTCATTACGTAGGCCTAGTCCCTGAACGGTAAGACAATCAATTCGTGACCTGAACAAAAATTGGGCTAAACGTTTGTTTTTTTTCGCTCATGTAAGTGTTGAAATTTTGGGGACTTGATACTCGGCGAAGTCCCTCATGGTCAGCAACATATTAATGCTCTTCCGCATAGTGTGGAGAGCACAGGCTACAGAAGAATATCTTACGCTATCGACTACGAGGAACTATACTGAGTCTCTATTTCGAAGACTTTTACCCCTTATGTGAACTCAAAGGGTCCTTTAATAACTGTATACTTTTACGCTCCCCATTAAATGCTTCTAGAGATGGTTCACCGTTCAACATACTTATTCTGATGAAGGGCTGCCAGGCAGAGCGTCATTGGGCATCTGTAAACCGTTAGGCTTATTTATTTTCCGAGCCAAGAAATTTGACGGTGTCTCCGCTGCAACGAAACCTGAGACGGAGAGCAGTGTCTTATAAACGGAAAAATGGGGTACCAGCTGCAGAAACTTTTGACAGGTATTTCACGTGATGGGCTACAGCAATTTATTTCCAGTCTTTCCCGTAGCCTACGCTAATGTCATTTTGAGCAACACTTCATTCTTTCCTGACTTTTGTTCACAGCGGCTGCTTGTTCGTGCACTCCACTATCAGTGCAGTTGGATCCAGTACGTAGTTGGATCGGTGACCACCGGGTGATCCAATTGGTGAGGTTTAACATCCGGAGGACGTCACATTTTAGGACATGTTAGTACAGCTGATTCACATTCCACCTGTGTCAAATAATCGGTCAGTCTAGCAAAATGGGATAAATTCTCTGTCTGTCCATGGGGTTCTGTGTTGATGGCTAATAATCTGGTACTCGTCCTTTCACAGCTTGGCACTTATCACCAACTTTTATCCTTCTGTTTTAGAGTGAGCTCAAAATAGCCGAGTGGTTAAGGTGGGAATTTACTGTCCGGAAGGTCCGTGGTTCGAACTCAACCTCGGCACCCATATTGCTTTTGTCTAGGCTTGGGCAACCTGGCCGTATCCCAGGCCTAGCGCTTCCTTCGAGTGGCACGTCAGCTAGTCACCGAAAAGGTGTTGCAACTGAACGTTTCAGATTTCTCCTAAGTTTCTGTAACCTTTTAGACCACCCGAAGTCATTATCCCGTACGGCCTCCCCATTACTCAAAATGGTTTTTTACCTGCTTATGACGAGAACGTTGCGTTGGTGGTCAGCAGTGCATGATAGGTCACACGGTTTATTTCGAACGCAATATAGGCATTCAGCTGATGCGAGTTAGCATTGCTGGTTTTGATGACGATTATGGAGTATTCCCTCTAGGTTGTGAGCCCGAAATAAACAAGTGAATGCTGCCGTGTTACAGCGTTGGTCGTAATGGGAGTATACTAATAATAATAATGGTAATAGTAATAGTAAAGTAACAATAATACAGTAAAATTATTCGACATCGTTTTTTAAAGATAAACTGAACTACTAATCAATGAACGGACCACACAGCTAGGCGAGACATAGGGTCGTTATGCAGAGCTGTGGGATTAACTGGAAGAAAACTACGTCAACAGACGCAGGATTACGATAGTGGAAGTTCTCGCAGGTAGCCGTAATTGGAACGAGTGTATGAGGTCACTTGTGTAGGATGACGAATACTAGAAGTAACTCGTTGGAAAAAGTTGGAGAAAGCACAAAAGAGCTTAATTATTGCGGTTATCATCGAGACATTTCTTGTGACTTCAGGGCACCTAGAGAAATGTTTTAGAGACCACACAGAGAGGCAGTAATCCCCCTCAAGTAGTCGGTGAATGAAGCAGTTAAGCAGCAAATCGATTGGGTTAGGATGCAGGCAGTAACAAAACAATGAATAAGTAATGGGTCTCATTTCTATAACGCAAGCTAGAAGCCGAACTCTTCTAAAGACAGCTTGAATGTGGAGGAACCAGCTATGATTACATAACTGGACCATATTCGTGCGTGTTCAGGAGAGAGATACACTGGCTACTGAATTGGTCATTTTAACATTTTTTGGAGGTGAGAGGTAAGAAAACTTCTTGGAATTTCGGGAAATTCATGTTGGGAAAGCGTACATCTGAACAGCTAGCAACATTATCCACCACAGTTTGAAACTGCCGAGACGCTCCTCGCATAGGTTAGATACAGTCAAGCTGTTCATTTGTTCGTTGAGCAAAGCAGTTTGGTTTCGAGCTTTTCATCACCGTTCGCAGTGGCATCGTCGGTGAGTTGTCAGTGGAAGTGCCACTTCAGTAAAGTGGGACACTTCTGTGAGTAGCGATACTGTTTACAAACACAGCCTGGTTGACCCTTAGTCGTATGGAGGAATCTACTACATTGGTTGGGCTCAAAAAACCAGGTCGAAAAAGTCGGGCCCGTTTAGGTGACCAGAAACGAAACAGTAAGATCGGTTCAATCAAGTGTTATTGTGGACACAAAGTTGGGAATAAAGTCAAATAGTTTTGAAGCTGAAAGACCAGGCGTACTGGGGACGATCGAATAGTGACTACTTAATTGGTGGAAGTTGCATTGCAGAGTTGAGCAGCTGGTGCATTTCGCAAAATGTCTTTATCGGACATGTGTGGAACGGCACCAGTATGCTTCCACATGCCATAAACTCAGTCTGTGTTATGAAGGCTGGCAGAACGCGAAATAGATCATAATCCCTCGGATGGATGGCGCGACCGTCCAGCTCTCTTGGAGCATTATGAGAGGGCTTGGATAAGTGTACTATCTGTTGCTGGAGATCACCGCTGGGACTTGCATTTCATCCGAACGTTTGCACCTGAGTACAACAATCGAGCGGGTACGGTGTTTCTTGAAAGATGGACTTTTTCAATGATTGGTTGCGTTGTAAAAAATAATAATCGTTGGCTTACGTGACACACTTTGGTTGCTAGCCGTTACCTCACTCCAAATGTTTCTTTATAAGAGTTCTTTTCGGCATAATCTAGTTTGTCTGCACCTTAGCTTCTCAAAAGACTTTCTTCGCCTATCTCAATGTTATTTTTAGTGTGACATCGATTCCAACTGAATTGCATAGTGTACTCCAGAGATATGTTGTCAAACAGTCAATGAAATGTCTTATTTTTGATTCACTGTAAACCACATGGCATCACAGTTTGCGTTACCTGGCATCTGAAACTTGGTGGTCGACGTCATTTTTGGTAATGAACCTTCTGTGGAACCTCTTCACACCAGTGACACTGCGCCACTCTGAATCCCGCATACCTTTGTACCTCATGACCTTCGTAGCTTCTTGCCGCCTGGCGTTGGGCAGTTTTCAATGATTTCACTTACTGTGTTGCAGTACGATGCTGATGGTGCCTTCTTTGTGCGGATTCTCTACAGTCGCCTATCCAGCCGTTAGCCCACCTGACTTCCGAACGAACTTGATGCGCGAGGTATTCAGCAAGTACGGAACAACCTGTACTTGAATTCAGTTGGTAAGCAGTTGTTGTTGCGTTGTCAAAGCAAAAACGAGCTCGTCTCAGAAGCATACCGTATTCAGCCACTGGAAGCGAGGAGTACAAAGAAGCCCTTAGCGATCTACTCCTTTAATAGAAACAAATATGATATTGACGTTATGGACAATTTGCTGAGGATCCACCCTTCTCGTAGTGTGACGTACCGGAAACCGTTGGTGGTGTGGCACTCAGTGCTCGGATATCTTATTAGCACGCAACTGGCGATAGCGTCATCCGTCAACAGTCCGTGATACATCTTATCAAGTAACTTGTTCACAGCTGTACACCGGGGCTTACCTGAAGCTAACCGATTCATGTTCGATTTGCGTACCATTCTATCGTGATTGACTTGGTTAATTTAGAATGTCGTTATGGATTTTGACCTAATTAGGGATGTTTCCTCTCCCAACGCCTTTATTAGGAGCAGAGAAATCGGTTTTGACATCAACCATCGGAGCCATTAGCGCCCCCCCCCCCCCCCAAAAAAAAAAAGAATGTTTTCACCATTCCAAATGGTACAAACAAAAGTCCCACTGTATCTTTACATCACTAAGATCGAGTCCGTTTTCGAGGAGGAGTTTGAGGAGTTTGGCAAACAGACTTACATGAGCTTTTTATGGGCTACAGGATTGGTTTGGCTTGTTTGGGTAACTTACTGCTTTCTAGACCCATGCCCAGTTTGGCCACATTGACCAAATAGGACCGTTAGATATACGTCTTCCCCCGAAGTCGACAGATAAGTCAAGTGAAGGAGTTATCTGCAAACGGAACTATGTATTGTACTTGGATGAACTCAGTCAGTCGTTTTTCAAACTTATTTTGTCGACCGTTTCCTACAATCTTCGGCTGCGCCCTCGGTCGTTCACAGATAAACCAGACACGCTTTTCCCGACGCAACAGAACGAACCGGTAAATCTCTAGACGTGCGCAATGTTTGAAGCTTAGCTTTCCATGCAAACCTGTGCAAACATCCATGCACACGTGCCGGCACACCTACCTCACGTGACGATCAATATGTTGATAGGTTTTTGCGATAGTTCCTAGCCTGTAGGTTTTCCAGCAGAAAATCCTTTCTGCCACGTTTGACGGGGCACAACACAACGTCAGTCAGACAGTTGATTTTGTTAGCACCTATTTATTGGGAGGATAGTGTGTAAATGAAACGATGGGACTGTTTCACAAAACAATAAAGCATACAAATCCATCGAATACATGTGACTTTTAAGACTCCCAGTGGCGTCCAGTTTCCTTTTGCTGCCTTAACCTTTATGGAACACGCCTGTCTTGCACATGTTCATGTTGGTTTTATTGAAGTCACATGTTTTACTGAGCTCTTTGTCTCACTTGTGCCTCAATTCACCAAAGTTCCTCACAGAAATCAGATTGTGCTTTTCGTAACTGAATTCATCGTGTCCTGGTTTGTCTTCAAAACATAGGCACTAAGATCTCCAATCCCTGGTTCAAATTTGGCTGGAGTGAAACCAGTGTCCCTTTCCAGTCGATAGGTCATTCACGTTTTGATTTAGTGATTCTTTGCGTATAATATTCCTGTTCTCAACGTTTTTAGTCCCCGGTGATTGTCTCCTCTTACAGAATCAGTCTCAATAATGTCACGCCTTTGTCCAATTCCCTCATTATAGTCAGCGTCCTTACAATGCACTGTTCAGTCGGAAATGTTCCTAGGTTCTACGTTTGTCAAAGGTGTGTCGGCCTTAGGGAAATACACTCATTTGCATATCAGTTTGGTTTGGAGATTCACCTGGAATTCAGCTGAATCTCTCGTTTATGAGGCTTTTAAGCAACTGAATGTGCTGCACCAGGCCGCCTCATGTTTCAGTTGGTACGATATTCGAGATATCGCGATACCTTTATAGACGTAATACACTACTCATAAGGTTGCTGAAAACCCTTCGACAGCCCACGACTGGTTTCACCCTTCTTGGGGCTTAAAAATGTCATTAACGAGAGATTTAGCTGGGTTCCAGGTGAGTCTCCCATCTAAACCAAATTGGTATGCAAATGAGTGTATTTCGCTAATTTCGCGCAATTTGGGTTCAAGTAGAACATAAGGTTGACGAAAACTCGAGGATTGCGCCTACCTGAATAGCCACAGAATAGCCCACAGAAGGGCGAAACCGGTCGTCGGCTGTCAAAGAGTTTTCACCAACTTTATGAGTAGTGTATTGCGTCTATATATGTGTCGGCCTTGTTACAATACAGTGAGGTGTTGTATGTTCACCGCATGTTCACTGATAAACTGGCCTATTCAAGGCGACGTTTCACGGTGACAGCGTTGTACATACTCGTGAAGTTAAAAACGACCTTGTTTCTAATCTGACTAAATGTGTAAAAGTTTCCAACAATGTTGACCTACAAAAACCAAAAATGAACACTTGCAGTGCATACCTACCGTGCAACCCAAAGAAGCATGGGTGTTGATATACTGTCATGTTGCTCAAGCCCAGACAAAAATAACAAAAAACCAGCGTTGTACTAAAAATGCACAACACCGGTCAATTGCTCCCTACAGTCCCGTTTGCATTAGGATTTTTCATTATTTTCATGTTGTTCCTACTGTACATTGCTGACAAATGAAGTCATGTCTAGAGAATCACGTTTGCTGATCCTTTTGAACTTTACTCGTAAAGCGTACTGACCGACGTAAATAACCAAAGGAACTGTGCTGACGTGCTAGCGAGAGAACGAAAAACTGGGAACGCGTCGTCTAAAACTGCTTGTTTCTGGGTTCCGCTCTTATGGTGGTAAGTTTATGCAGTCTTGGATTTCAGGATACCAGCAATGTCTTGACGAGTCAACTGTGCAATAAGGACAACTTCGGCCCTGTTGGTGCTTCCCATCTGACAAAGTGATGTTTTGGCGATCTCACCTAGGTTAAATAATGATCCATACTACTGACCACGACAGTGTACTTATCGGTTCAGCTGGTGTCGAAATCTTTTTGATGCGTATTTGTTTATGGAGTGTACGGTTGATATTTGGCGTCATCAAATGCTCCAATCATTGGTTGTTTCAACAGAGTCATTTATTACTGTAAAGCATCGCCTCAAAATAACTATTTATCAGTTAGCACACTCTATGTAGCGGCACAGTCACGAATGGAGCCAGCTTGTTGTAACTGACAGACTCGATAATACAGTATCTGGAACTGAATTGTGTCTTGACACCATATTTTGAACTCAATCAAAATACGTAACATTTTTGTAAACTCACAAGACTCTGTACGGCGTGATCCACTCTTTTCAACAAATTGTTTTCAAACGAGTCGTTTATTGTGGTCAGTGTTTTGATAGGAGTCACGAAATCCAAGATGTTTTTGCGGTCTGCTCAAGGTCTTCTATAATATGCATACTTTTTGTGATTGTTACTTGATTGTCAGTATAAATGCTTGGTTAATTCATTCCCTTTGCAGCCCTCCCAGCTCCGCCGACCAAGCTAATGCCCTCTGCTACAGTATTCGACTCCAAAGGACGACCTCAACTTGATGTTCTCCGGCCACATCTGATTGCCGAGGGCCGATTAACGGAAGAGGCGATCCTTCGTATCATCAGCGAGACGTCAGCTATTCTCCGTTCAGAAAAAACGATGATTGACCTTGAAGCGCCCATCACGGGTGAGCGTAAATACACATATATGGCGATTTCTATTGGATTGTTGTTTGTTTATTTTGTTTAATGTGCGGTCAGTTACGATGGCGCGAGAACGCTTGAGTATGACTGCTACTCCCTTGGCTGGGGACCGTTTGGGTCTTTGACTTCAGACGTATCCAATAGAAACTTTTTGTTGTCCGGCCGTGTACCCTACACACGAGTAAAAAAACCCAAGATGAATACAGACACTAAAGCAGGCGCGTAAATATCATCTGTTTGCCATCCTTTTTCACCTGTTTTGAAAACTATATTAATTCTGTAATTAGAATCGCTGACACCGGTCTTAGTTGGGCTCTTCATGCGGATATGGAGGATCCGTTACGCGACCCTTTTAATTAACAATTCACTGGTTCGGCTTAGTCCCAACTGACTGCCTATCAGTTCATTTGAAGTTCCGGATACCAGGGGTTATGTTCGTTGGGCGTCTAGATTCTGATAGGCATATGTTGAGTTTGATGCTGCCAAAACCTTGATGCCAAGACCTTGAACTTATCATTCACCAGAGGTCCCAGGTTCTCAACCGTGGTTGCTCTGTTCATCCCTTTATGCATACTGTTCACAGCAGTGACCCTGCAACACCCTCTACTTCTAAGCGTCCACTTCAAAGCAAAAATGATAGTGATAACCTACTTTTTATTTCTTTCGCATGAACTGCACTTCAGAAAAGCCTGAAAAAAATCGGTATATTTATTGCTGAGCAACACTTCGCTTTTGACACAAATGCTTCATCAGACCAAGTGTCTAAGTTGCATGGTTGGTCAAGTTTTAAGGCAGAGCAGAGAACCAGTCAGCGAGGCATCCCATTGATAGCAGGTTTAATCCGTGTTAGGTCTAGGCTGAGGATTTTCCAACTGATTGTATGCATAAAATTTACTTGGGTTGCACTAACAGTGAGAATGTCCAAATAGATAATAACAGCTTCGAGTTTAGCGGTTTAATGCAAGCGAAGTTTAAGTCGGAAGCCTAGGAGTAATACGGGGGCACTGAGTAAGCTGAAATTACATATGTACTGCGCTTCAGGCACTTACAATTATTGTTGCAATGGTTTTCGTCTACGGGCCAGTTGCCTCCACCCTTTCTCCCTCAATCCCTCAGGTCAAGAGTTATTACCTCAGCTCTCTTCCAAAAGCACCTCGACCCACTAATCCTTCCTATTCTTGAGTTCTGGTGTAACTCATTTTGACGGTATTTTGCACTCTTCAAAGTCCGTGTTTCAAGCTCGAACCCAAGTTCGAGCTTAAGAAGACCCGAGTGTGCTTCCGAACTAAACGTACGCTGGCTGGATGTGTGCACTGTTATGGGTGGTAGTTGATTACTTCAGTGGCCTCTAACTGTCATTATTCATCCAAACTGTCTGCTTGAAGGTGTGGAGATATAGGTACATTTAAGTTAGCGTTGGATCGTTCTTCAATTTCGTGCCAATTTCCTCAATAAGCAGTGTTGCTCTGGTTGTGGATTATTTTTGCTGAGCTTGGCAAATGATTTTCGTCGAGAAACACAACATGGTTGATTGAGAGTGAAGATGTGCAACGTCATTGTTGCTAACAGTGATGACGCTGGTCCGGAATACAACGTTCTTTAAGTATCAATGACATCGAAACACTAGTGGGTCACTGAGCTGGACATCTGTAAAATGTCTAGTACATTGATTGTTATTATCACTGCTATCACTATCTTGATCCCTAGAAATCTTGGTACCATCATTTCAAAACGTGTTGCACTTTGTGCATCTCTTATTTTCGAACTCAGCGTTTACCTCCCCTTAGAGGATTTCGGAGTCAGTCTGATATCGATAGTCGTTTCTGGCTTCTCAACGTCATCAAGACATTTCTTTGTCCGTAGACAACACATGAAGTTCCAGTGGATGAATCACTGATCGAACACAAGGTGGAGATCACGAGCTTTCAGTCTGAGTATGTCTCCCCGCGCCATCTTTGGTGTTATAGTGCCAAAGAAACTACCCTCGTCTATGTGTGCTTCAGGAGCATCCTATAGTGTTGGTTAATCTGTCATGCCGGTGAATTCATGATTAGACATGTCTTGATCAGTGCTATCTGTAAAGGACCTGAACTTACAGCCACGTGATTGATGGAGAGCTCTTCACACATCACGGAATGTTTTGTTGCCAAGTGTTCAATCTTTGGGTTTCGCCTTTTAGCTGGCTTGTTAGCCACATTGGTTCCATACATAGCTCCTTTTTGAATGCCACCTTCCGGTTCTGCGTCAGAAAATAGTCCAGATCTTTTATTGGTTTCGACGGGATAAGACAGATGTCGAACTAACCGATCAGACACGCTAAACGTACAGAAGGACTAGGGTCACAGGAAACTGAGAAGCCCGCAGTAAAAAATGCGTTGTCCTTAGACAGCTGACGGCACCAAGTCGGTTGCCTCTTCGCTTTAGCGTATGCGATGTCGATCGTGGGTTTTGAGGAATAAGTTCAGATTCAATATTCCGAAGGACCATTTTGGGCCCAGTTATTTCTGCTTTTCTAATAATCAAAGTTTCATGATATATGACAAGCTTTCTTGTTTGCTGACTCTCATCCCATATTCGACAGATATGAAAAACGGTTCGTAGCAGTCTTAATGACGGGACTGATGAGAACCGAAAGGGTTTATCAAGTTATACAAAAATATTCCAATCACGAATTTGTAAGAGTGACGAATACTTTGTGCATTTCACCATCCTAGCACAGGAAGCTTAAGGTACATTTCTCATTGGTCACAGTTCTACGAGGAATCATCTCCAGAGACATTTCATCGAGATGGGTGAAGTATTGCGTATTCGTTTGTGATATTTGTTTATTTTTCCCTAGGTAATATATGGCTTCTCACCTACCTTAAACTGTTTCTGCGATTAGACGTCTTCCGGTATAGTTGTATAGATAGTTACTTTGTCCGGTTACAGTTAAACCATATGCTTAGGACTCTATCGGAATAAAATAGTGGTCGTTGATTTCGATTATTGTATTCCATATCTACTTTACAATAGCAAACTTCTTGATGAAGAAACAGCTTCATTAGTGTGTTGTTCCATGCCAATCCCGGCCAATTGCATAGGTTTATCGAGTAGCGTCACCAATTGGACTTTCCTCTTGAAGGCTATTTTATCTATCTGCTCACTCGCTACTCGGGTTTGCATTATTCTGAACCGTTACTAGGTGCCTACATGTTGCACTGGCCCTGTTGTGCTAATCTCTTGTTTAGGTTTGTTGTACGGCAGCGAAGCATCAGTGTTGAACACTGATGTCATGCTGTTGATGATGATGATGATGCTTAGGTTTGTTGCCACTTTTGGTTAGGAGATTAGCGAGACGTATACTTCGAAAACCCGTATGATTCTAGTAGATAGCGATCCAACTAACAATGGTGAATGTCCGCCATAACCCTATGTTTGGGAATAAGTATGGAAGAGACAGTGTTTTGGGCATTCTTCGGTAGGAACTCAACTACACATGGTCCGAACGAGCAGAGGGAACCTGTATCGCCTAACTTACTGAAGTAGCGAACTACCGACTGCGTTCATGGCTCCATCTTACACATAAACACTTGGATTCCACAATGCTCGCCACACCCCCGGTCAAGAAAGATATCACAAGTTCGTGTCTCACACAAGGTCGTATTTGAGCTTCTACCCAAGATCAAGAAATCTCCGGCTGTTCTGCATCTTGGACCCTGGTTTGTCCGCTGGGCTGCCAATTTGATTGCAAGCGTTTCATCACCAGTTGAGGTGACATCATCAGTGCGTTGTTAGGGAGCGTAGTGCAGCGTAGCGATGGGTCGGTGGTTGTGCGTTGAGTAGTGTTGTGTGTGTATAAATATACGTGCTGCTAGCCGGGACTGATCCTCGATCACGATTAGTTGTTCGGTCGGGAGGTTCCATTGGTTGCCCTGTTATCCTGTGTCCTGATTGGTCGATGACCACGTGACCTCTGAGCTTGGTCTCTCCTGCCCTCGTACTCTGCTCGGTGCTTGAGTGACCTCTGTTGTTGACCCCTCTGGATTCCGGATTGTGACCTTTTTTGATCCGACTCCAAGGAGTTCCTTGTTCCTTGGTTCTTGAATCCAATATTCGGCTCTCCTTGAGTATTCCGGTGGGAAAGTTGGTCTACTGCACGTAGTGGTGTGTAAATTGGGTCCATTTAAATGCATCGATTGATCGAATCAGCCGTGGAGTACCATGCTTCCGCAAATTCCCTTCCGTATCTTGTGTCCCGAAAGCCAAAATTTTGCACGTTTCCCAGATTGAATTTGTGGCCTTCTTGGTCTTCGTGTATGGATACCAAGGATAGGGGGTCATGTCTTTTGACGGCTGCGTTGCGTTCCTTTATTCGTGTGCCTAATTCCTTCCCAGCTTGTCCAGCGTAGAATTTGTTGCAGTTGTTGTAGTTGATCTGATATACTACTTTGTTCCTCTTGGTCTTGTCTTGGTTGTCCTTCGGTCTAGAGCTCAGTTTCCTCGACGTAGCATTCGGTTTGTGGGCCACGACGATTCCTCTTCGGGCTAATAATCTGGTTGTGAGTTCAGATGTATTCTTGATGTAAGGTAGAACTATCCGTCTGGTCGCTTCTCCTCACTGTGGCTGTTGCCGAGATGTTTTCTTCTTTAAGCTTCTCTTGATAAAATCCCTTGGATATCCATTCTTCTGGAATACTCCGAACAGACGGTTTTCTTCCTTATTCCGTAGTTCTGTGGTGTTGCAGTGTGTCTCCGCTCTCTTGAACAAGGTTTGAACGCAACTGTTGTGTTTCTTTGGATGATTACTGTTGTAGTCCACTGTTTGATCTGTATGTCACTTCCCAGTATACGCAGATTTCCAGAGTCCTACATTTTTCCCGACTAATGGTTTTTGGTATCTGGATGATCTGGACGTCTAATTCTTGCGCAGCTCACAGGAATGGTTCGGCAGCGACGCGGTACAGACATCAAATACCAACACGCACAAATGGTGCAAAGCCTAAAGTGTATGTGAACCACAACGGACAAGTCTGGCTAGCCCAAAAAGGTAGTGGAATCTCTCTAGGTACGCCGTTGACGTGGGAATCAGAATGTATAACACTAGTTCCTAGTTGAATAGAGCAACAATTCTAAAGGTGTTAACTTAAGTTTCTTGCTAATAATTTATAGTTGAATGTGATATTAGGCGGTTTCTGAGGTAGCTCAGCTATTACAGTAAGATGTATTTTGCCTTTGGACTCCCACTTACAAATTTTTGTCTTTTCGTTTGCATAACCTGTATTTGGTGCGAGGTTCGATGATGAGCACGAAAGTGCAATCCTGCATGGGTTACCACACATGGAAATGGTATGGCTCATTTTGGTTGGCTGATGGATTGGTTGCGCAACTGTAAACCGAATTAAATCCCGACTGGACGGCCTACTGTGCCTGCTATGCGCAATTTAATAAACACATTGGCTTTCTGCTCACTACACACTGGCCTGCATCTGCTTTCTATGGGCACTATTAAAGGTCGTTAGGGTACTGCCCACTGATTTCCGATAAACTTGTCCGATTGGATTGTCTCAGTGTGCGTGTAATCTATCGGAGAATCACATTCGGATACATCAGCTTTACGATATCTAGGAATACATTCGATGTACCCGAATATCCCTCAATTCTCAGGCAAGATAATGAAACTGACACCTGATGTTCAAAAACGTTTTGAGAATAGGTCTATTTATTGTTCAGCAATCTTCCGCTTTTGACACAACTGCTTCGTCAGACAGAGCAAGAAGTTTGTGGTGCTCAGCAATAGATTCACCGACTGCTTTCCAAAGCAGCGATTTTGTGTCGGTTTCAAGCACTAGCTAAGTCGAATCCACGGGTCAAAGTTCCCAAACACATATGATTACGTAATGCAAGGACTGCTGAAACCTTTGAAAGGCTGGCAATTATTCACCCAATATTCGTTCCTAAAGAGATTTTATCTTTTTGTCTCCTGAATTCATGCCTATCGTCGTTTTGAAAAAAATTCAGCAGCTCATTCCGTTTGCCTTGCACCTCAAACATCAGTGTTTATCGCCTTCGCCAACTCTGTGCACTTTTATCCGTTTTGCTAGGTCATGCCGTTCTGTTTTGCCTCAAACGAAACAAGCAGCAGCTGTGTTCGACTTTTCATCTGTTGTTTTTCCCGAGTAGTTGCCAGGGTTCATGAGGACCACAGGGACTGGAACAACTCCGGTAGTTTGCACTCTGGGCCATCCGTTTTCCATGTTTTCATTCCGTACTGTACTTTTTTGTTTACTGTCAACAACGCACTCCATGAGATCATGCTTCCTGGTCTACTCTCACTTAGTTAGTTAAAAGCACAACTGATATGAGCTAAACAAGTTTAGACTTAATATCTCTTTGCCTCTTTGTTTCCGAAACTAAACGTGCCAGGATTACGAGAGAGGCGCCTTTGGGGATCTAACTAGGGTTTTTGAAACTCCAGTCCCACATCTGATACACCCTATCTCCTAGGCCAGAAACTGATTTTATCGCTTTGTGCACTTGTTTTCGGAAATATATACTCTTTAAATGTGACTCTCATGCAAACTGCAAGTCCACGGCGTGTTGCTCGTGATGTCCGAGGGAGATATAACATGGAAGTTTGAAGAATCGTTTTATTAACTGACTATGATTCCGGTTCCCGCTCAATTTGACACACGAACCCTCCAAATCCAACGATGTCGTCTTCCGTTTTTACTTCACGCTTTCACGCTTTCTTTGAGATGTAAAGCATCCTAAAAACCGAGAAGGTTATTTCTTTGGTTCATCATACGTATACACGTACGTATCTCTGTAAACCAGCATTGCCTACGCCTCCTTCGCAGAGTTCAGTATTCACTATTGGAACTTCTAGTTCATCTTACCTACAGGGATTTAATTTCCAAGAATAATTGCCCTGCATTAATACGTGATTAATAGGTAGCTTGAGTGGGGTTCCTTCTACGGTCTTTATGCGTCCGCTTTGATATCTCTGAAAGTGAGCTGACCTCAGTCGGCCTGATTTTACAGACCTTCAACGTGTTGTAAAAGTTTTGGGGCCGATCAAGAAGTTATCGTCTCATGTCTGGTAAACAGTCGGCAAACAATAGACTGTTTACCGTACCTTTTTGAAAAGCGTTAGCCTACTATTTTGTGGATATATATATATATATATATATATATATATATATATATGCAGTGGATTCATTCGCTTTCACAGAACAACAGAGGCAATTTTATAAACTAAACTGTTTTTCACTGCGTGCAAAGCGTGTTGTTGTTCACTCAATTGATTTTCGCTTTTCGGCTTTTCGAATTTAGCGGATCCAATGAGATTAGCTGTCTCCAATTTACCACTTCTACTTCTGGATATGACCAGACCGCTGTAGCTATGCATGCATCACCAAGTATACATTTCCTACTTTTATCGCCGTGAAATCGCACACATTAATCGAGCCCGATTACGGTTCAGAGTATCAAAGACATCTCACTTCCTCCGCCCATGGATGACATGTTTCGTTGCCGCTTATCAAAACAGTTGGAAGAAACATGAACATCCGGCAAGATGATTCCCAGTATCCTACTTTGGACAAATATTGCGTAACTGTTTATTTCTGCCTTTTGAACTTGCTGTTAAGTTGTCTGCAGACTCCTGGATTCGCTATTTTTTGAAAAGTGGTAGCAATTTCGAATTCAACTGAAGCTTATTTCCTACGTGCTGTTTATCGCCTGACATATTTCTCGCCGCGCGATGGATTATTCTACATGAATTCCACCACATTTAGTCTACTTCTCCGGATTGCTGTTTAGTTTTAATTTAGCAAGCGCATTTGTTTCCGGTTGAGTGAATTATTAAGTCTACGACAGACGTGTTGGTCGCTCCGAATGAGACTGGATTTACCATACTATTCAAACGACTTTCTTAACGATAAATCCGTTTCAGCCTATTGTTCGACAAAAGAAGTTCTGTTTTTCAGCTCCACTATTTGTTGCCGTGTTCGATCACTACTGCTTCCGCCACTTCGTTTGTTTTTCGTGGAGCCATGCTTTCTATTCTATTAGTACAGTTGCCTAGTTACCTGTTCCGGCGCTGCCAGTCTGTTAACCAAAGTCTATAGATCAGGCCCAATGGTGCTGTATGCTCTTTCCATATCGTCCACTTTTGGTTACTCTGTGTGTATACATGTAGGCGAGTTTGTGGTGTTTGGTTCGCAACCTCGTCTCTCCGCTCCAGTATCTTTGTCTGAGAAACCTCCCTACTTGGTTGCTTGATAGGCAGATTACATTCGAAATTTGTTGAGGGAACAAAACTTGTTCGGCTTATGGTGATGCACGTTTCCTCAGTAACTGTTTGGCCGTCTTGTCTAGGGTGAATGATTGTTAGGTTATGAAAACATGTTAGGAAACGGAACAGTAACCGCTCATTGTGCATTTGTTGTTATTTGTGAGCAGCGGATCCGCTTATGTCAAATGCAATAATACTGTTTTGATCATACTGTTCAACTCTCTTAGTCAAACTTGTCAAGCGACTTGTATTTTTCCGTTGAATGTACGGGTGGCGAAGCAATAGGCACTTGTCGCATGCTTCGATAACAGCTTTTGAAACCGGTTACTTCTCTTAGAACAATACTCCTCCTGTTTCGGTGAAATCATTCTGGTGAGTCGTAACAACGGATTTATTGTCTGGACCAAATGGCCTGCATATTATGGATTCCTTCATCAGGTCTTCTGCTTGCCCTGTTATCGCAGTTTCTCAGGTCACGCATGGAGTAGAGCGTTTTAGGCGAGGCCGGATTATTCTTACTGGCGCTTTACCGAGCGTGCTAGAATCAAAGTTACAGTTCTATAAGTTGCATGGCTCCACTGGACAGTTGTGTCATTTTGTGCAAATTTTCCAGAATTGACGTATGCACTGATTGGTCCTGCTTGATACCTGTTCCATCGATGATGAATCTATTCGTTTTTGGATTGCTGGGGCTAGTTACCTCTTTGGGGAGGAGGCTGTTGGAAGATTACGGTGATTATTTGTCCCAAGAGTCATGTGGCCGATCACCCGATGAGCCTTAATATGGCTTCCTGTGACTGAGCTTCTGGGAGTCGGATCACATCATTTTCGTAGCTTTATTAATCTTCGTTGTTTCATAGTTCCATCTGCTGCTTCTCATAATCGTATCATGTACTTTGTTTTGCTTTCGCTATTTGTTCGCCCGGATTTGTTGGCTGTGTACCGAAAAGTTGCCACAGTTAGACGATTTCCCATTGGGCGGACGTATCACACGGCATAAACACCTATAAATCATGAGAACGGGCCCACATATGTTTTTGTATTTCCCCTTTACTGATCAGACTGCCCGACGGAGCTCCTAAACCTCTTTACCTGTCGTCCATTTTTCATAACAGCCATCGTTCTATTGGAGCCAGGCACGAAGAGGGTACTCCCGTTCTGAAAATATCCTAAATGAATACACATTTCCAGTACCTGTCTGGCTTGCCGCTTGTTAGTATCTGCAAAATTGGTTTGAACATACTCGTTGCCCATTCACACTGGTTGTCGTGTTTTTTTCTGAGCAGGAACTGAATGTGGAGGGCTAACTGTGGTCGAGGGTTCTATCAACTGCGGTCGTAAACAACATTGTGTCTCACTACAGTGCTTATGAGATATGTGGTTCCGCAAATCCATCTATCAGCTCTGTCTGGTATTTCCCGTTTTGCTTCCATTCACAGTGTGTGGTGATATTCATGGACAGTTCTACGATTTGATGAAGCTTTTTGAAGTTGGCGGCCCGCCAGAATCCACACGTTATTTATTCCTCGGGGATTATGTGGATCGGGGCTACTTCAGCTTGGAGGTGAGTCCCTTGTTCAGGTGCTTGTCTTTTTGCAACAGCTGCTCTCCATGTGTTTCACGCTAATCGGATAGAATTTGTGGGAACAAATGAAGTGATGGGATTTGTCTTTTTTCGTAGTCATGTGTATATGAGCACGAAGAGTGTCTTGCAGAGGGACAGGGCTCCGATAACTTGTTCCCTTTTAGAACATTTGTTTTGATACTCAGAAGCTGGTGTATCCGCATGTAGAACCGTTTTTCCGGCTAGTTTGGTATGGTAATAAATACATTCGGATCAAACTAATTAAAAAAAGCCGAAAAGAATTAGATATGCAATGGAATCTTAGACGACGCGGATCAAACTCGTTAGGTTGTCAAATTTCACGTGTTACATAAGTCTTCTCGAACACCCCATTTTCGGAGCGTATAGACACTGGGACTATTTGGTTAATTCGGTCTTGCATTTGATCTGTTATTCCTAAAGTGTGACACGACTTGGGATCAGCCTGGTGGCCTATGCTTCGTTTACATTCAGGATGGGTCTATTGCCCAAAATTTTGGTGGTGAATAAAGAAGAGCGCTTTGCGAGTTGGGTCTTTGGAGAGCAGTGACAGCAGCATCTGAGTACTTCCTGTACTTTCTGAGAAACGTGCCGAACACAAGAGCTTCGTACGACTACGTGATGCACACTTTTTAAGTTGATCGAGAGCGTTTAACTCGCGGAAGAGTGAATAAGCTCACTTGCGCACGCCGTCAACAGTTTTATCATCATGCGGCTTTGGAAAGCTTTGGCTCATGACCATGATGATGGCACAGTATGGCGTAACCTGCGCTTTCTGACCATACAAAATATCCCGGATCAGAGTTTTTTTCTCGAGTTAAATTGGCCTACAGCACAACGGGAGTTAATAATTCCTAAACACTTAATAAAAGTTATTTCCCCGCTTCGGCTACCAGATCAGGGGAGTAAACAGAAAAATGGGCGATAGCTGTACCAGACAGCATGTAACTGTTATGTGTGCAGTGTCTTTGCGACAAATTTGTATAGTTGAGGTCACGAACTGCTATCAGATGTGACCTGGGCGATGGATATCATCGAATTACAAAAGTCCGGAGCCGATCTCAATGGCGTTCCAGGGCTAGCATTGACAGTCGATAGGACTAGCACTAAGCTAGTCCTATCCGACGAAATGATGACTATCGTTGCGTTTGATACACTGCGTGTATGGTCTGAGGATTAATGCTTCCGCACACACATGTTCTTTGCAAACGGTAAGTGTGGACTGAAACACAGGCATTTGAAAAATTTGTGCAGTGCCATTCACCTACCACGTAAAGAAGCTGAAGCCTTATCAGATGTGCTACGAGATTGTCTTTGTACCGAAAGATGTCTCGAGGCTTGTCCAGTCATGTTAACACAGTGCACTTCTATTTAGGAATATGTCGGATGTGACACACAGCATAGGAACCGAAACGAGCCTAGTCATGTACTATTAAACAGCAGTTATTTTGAGTTTATACCGGGTTAACTTTGACGCCCGGTACATTAAAAGCCGTCGAAGAAACGCTTTTTGGATCACAACCTACATGCGGTTTCATATGGATATCACCTTCGAACGGTGTTCTGGTGGGAAGAGTGATCCCAGTCCAGAAGGGAAGCGCATTAAATGAGTTTACATGATACAGTGCCAAAGCTGTCCAGAAATATCTTTTGGACGAAACTCAGGTAAGTTGGCGTACGCATCAATGCTATGAAAGATGATCCTTCGGAGTGCAATATGGCTTCAGCAGTACTCTGCCGTTGCTACTCACTTGCCAGCTAGAGCGAGCTGCGTAGTTTCAAAACGCTTGTGCTTTGCAGTTCGACCTCAACTTACAGGCAGTGTGCGTATTCGAAAGCATTAGCCATCAAACACAGTGATGGTGGACGCACATCGCCCATCAGTCTGCCGGTTCCAACCACAGAGAGTCATTGCAATCGCTTCCAGTTGCCTCTGGTTCGATTACTTTACTCCTTCATGTCTCAGCTTATAACGAGTTGTGGCCTCATTTGGCTCTGTCACAAACATATTACATACATTTCGATTGTGTGATCTCTGACCTACTCGTTCTGCTTTCCTTATTCTCCTTGTGTTTGGCTTACTCTCCTTGATAAAGGTGACCCTTAGCTACCGAAACAGATTGAAAGACAATTTCGAGTCGCGTGATTACTTACCAGGTGTTTCCTCAGAGATGTAAGATAGTGCGCTGCTGAAGGTTTTTCAGCTCTCCGGCTGATTACTCTAAAGATGCTACACAGGCTATTTCGTGGATCAATAACATGATCCTCGGCATCTCCAGTCGTATGATGATATAGCTCGAAAACACCGTCGCAGTTAATGCAAAAACTGATCGTGTTCATATAGCAGTCAGATAACTATCGGATTTCTCGTCAGTCTTGGAAAGCTACAACGATCCTGCATTATGTTTAAAAAACAGACCGTTTTACTTTCCTTAGTTGCCGTCTTTGGTTCGGTAACGACTAAGACTAAGACGTATTATTGTGGCATCGACAAGCTTTTCTCAAGTGGATTTTTGAGGTTTGCATTTTCGTACCAGTCGTCAAGACAATTTTGCATAGTTTAGGGGTTTGCAGAGCGTAATTTAGATTGGTGTTGCTTAGGTCGGCTTCGATAGTCTGTTGCACACATTAGCCGCTCATCCCCAATCTGAGACTGCTTAGGTTCTGTTGCATTAAGTTTGATTTGGAATCAATGACTTTTGGGAGATCATTTTCGGTTGCAAATAAAGATCACGCAATTTGTCCGGAAGACAGCTTCCTCTTCCATCAAAGACCACTGTGAATAATTAGTGGGCAGCGTTTTATACCTTTCCGGTACCAAACTTGTAACCTACTAGATGGACGACAGTCAGGACTGTTCTTTAGATAAAACCCGTTGGATGCTCCTTCTTCGGGGATTATTTATACATTTCACAGCATGTATGGAGACCATTTGTGTTCGTAGAAGGCCATGTGGTCTAGAGATGTTCGCTAAAAATATGTACCTGAGATTTTTGTATAGTGGTGAATACACAGATAGTGTTTTATGTAGGCGGTGCAATACAGGCTGTCGCCATTAGGTTAGGGAGCCCGTGGGACTATTGAAGCAGTACAAAGACTACTAATTAGTTCTGGATCACTTTTAAATGTACACAGCTGCCAGTGGCAATAGCCTGCATTTGAGCGGTTGGTATACTCCCTACTTGTATGAAGTTTAGGAGCCCGAGTACGTTCCTCCTCATAATTAATATAGCACTGTCCACCAATATTTATCGACAATTCGCCGTTGGTTTCACTGTTCTTGAGGTCCATCAGGTGCAAGTGGTCCTCAGAATTCAGCCAGCCTTAATTGTTTATCGAACACCAAATAACTCATGTGAGTACGCATTGTGTGTTAACGAGATACTCTTAAGAATCTACAACAGATATATCAATTACGATAGTTTTCAACCGAGTGTGCTGCGCTACCTCAAGGTTTCTTTTGAGCGGGCGTGAAATAAGTATTTTTCCTTATTACTGGTATGGGTATAGTGATGAACCAACAACCGAATCCTGGCTACGCTCTGTAGTCGTCCGAGTCCAGCTCCTTAGTTTGAACGCAGCTTTGCATGAATACCTTCAAACTAGCCTTGAATGAATGTTAACTTATGGTATTCTTGTATTTCATTCTCCTTATCATTATTCGTATGTTTGGTAAATAAATCCCCGTTCAAATGTTGGAGACGGGTTTGTGGTTAATTCGAGTCAGTTTCTGCTGCTGGACTCTTCACCGGCCTTTTCCTTGTGTTGAGCTTTTGTTCACTTGACTGTTGTGTCAACATCACCAGGTAGGTTTTGGTCAAAACTGGAGTATCTGCTTGCATAGCTTTGTATTTTCGTAGTAGAAGTGTAATGTGCTTTTCTTAATAAAATCTTGTTTCTGATCATACACTGCATCAACCTGTAGGGTAAACACAGTCTTTCCGCACCTGGCCAACTGCTGTTATTGATCTCGTTTAGTTCCACCCATGTGGGTCATGTGAGCTGAGTGCACTGTTCAACGTTGAAAGTGCGTTTAGTGGAGCCTTTCTGGGCAGTGAGCTTTAAAAAACAGTGTCACGTGTGAAAGTATAATGGACCGAGACGACTAAAATATTCTGGAGCATGGTGATCTGCATTGTCGCTGTGCTTTGAGGTCATACCGAAGCTGCCTCAGGAGACAGCCATCGGTCATCAACTGAACTGGACTACTACATATTAGCTTACGTCTGTGTGTTCGTGTTCGCAGGTCAGAGCTTACGTGCGTCGGAATATAGGGACCGCAAATGCAAGGACACCACAATAGAACACGTCGAAGTTGAAAGTTGGACGGGGAGCATAATCTTTTCAGGCGTCAACTACTTGCTGGTAACCTTTGAATCCCGTTCTAACATCCCATTATAAAAGATCAAAATCCGAGAACCGCATCAAATGTGACAGGACCGTTAGTGGACTGTGGGCGAATCACAATCGCTATTACTGTACAGCACACAAGGAAAATTTTACAGGTATTGGTGAGTATTCCAAACGTACTCTTTCGTCAACGTTATCGGAACGGAAAAAAGCAAAGTCATAACTATAACACACTTTACTGTTCAAACGTACTACGTTCTGAACACAAACCTTACTTAATGAAATTCAGATGTGGTGTTATTACATCGTAACTATGCATATATATATATATATATATATATATATATATATATATATATATATTCGGATGAAATTATCCTCTTACTACAGGTTTTGTAGAAAACAGACGTCTGGTTAGGTATACTAACCATTCTCGGTTGTATGCGCTGGGTTGCTGTATTCTGATTGTTGGAGTTTACTTTATGACGCATAATCTAACCGCCTGTACGACTTGCTGTGACACAGTTAGTGAAACGAACGCAGCATTAAGCTTGATTGATTCTGTGTTCGTTGTAAGAACTACTCACCAGTTATTGAGCAGCTTAGTTCGCACCCACCGAGTTATGAAACAGTGAAAATCCTTCTTCTCCCTTTACGATATAATAATGAATTGGTATTCATGTACTCATCCTTTTCAACCCATGGACACCTGTATTCTCGTTCTTCTCTTCAGTGCGTCATCTATCTATTTTGCTTGAAAATGCTGCACCCGACCAGTTTGTTCCTTCTTCGTGGGAATCACGAATGCAGACACTTGACGCAGTACTTTACCTTTCGACAAGAATGTAAGTTAATTGGTCTATGAGGGGCTTCTTGTTAACATTGTTTAACACATGAGCAATACTGCACATTCGATGGATTTGCCACAAACACAATTTGGTAACATTAGCACATTTTTGTGTAGAACTCAAAGTAAACTGAACTGTCCGACACCTAGGGATCACTTATTCGATATTAAATCGTTCGATCTAAATTTACTGTAAATTGTTATCCACAAGCTAATTTCATCTAAATCTGAATCAGCCGTCACAGGGAGATGGGCTGGAGGATGCCAAGTGTTCTCTTCAGCCTATCAGAGTCCGTATTGATAGATTCAGTCTTTGGAGTTGTCGTCGCCTGTCCTTCTCCCCAGTTGATTTGTGTTTGCTTTTCCTCATATTCAGCGTCAAGTTGAATAGATTGTCTTATAGTTGTGAGCAATTCCTTCCTGTACTCAAATCCCGATCCTTCAGCTTACCCACTCTTACTATTCAAGTTGTCTCTCTTTATTCCACTTGCATTCTCTTATCCCTACTCTAGGTGTAATGAAAAGCACTGAGCGAGTTTACGAAGCCTGTATGGAGGCCTTCGACTGTTTGCCCCTGGCAGCACTGATCAATCAGCAATTCCTATGTGTTCACGGTGGCCTTTCACCCGAACTGCACACCCTAAACGATATCCGCAAGGTAAGGTTGTCAAAATTAGACACTTGAATGCTTTGGTCAGTCTTAGGAACCTCTGATAGTGTTAGAGAAGTCTTTGGGACTGCAGGTCATGCCAAGGTCCCTTGTAAAATACCGATTTAACACATGATGGTGCCTTGCAAACCGGAACAGTTCCACCGACCAGTGCCCTAGGTTCTAGAGGCCCGCTGTCACCATTTCAGATATGTGTCGAAAAATTACAGTGTTCGTGATCACCGGACTACTGTTAAGTTACCAGGTTATCCAGCTGTGGTTCGTTAACGGACAGCCTCTCTCGGAGAGTCCTGACGCACCATGCTGTAACCTAAGGACAAGGTCGAAACTTCGTTGTTCTCTGTAATGCCTCGCGCGTGAGCTAACTGATGGATTTTGATAGGCCTTAGTGTTCGTCTAATGATACCATCCTTTTATGTTTGTCTTTGATGATATCCCCGACATTTAATTTTACTGCACCTTCTCTTTTGGTCTAATAATACACTACTTGCGGTATCTAAATCACATGGGGAACTCGGCACTTCACTTTTCTAACCCACTTCTCAAAATGGCGGAAATAAGCATTGAAATAAGCATATCATGCGACTGTAAGACGAATTGTGGCACCTGCCACATGGAACTTGATAAATGTGGTTCCTTAGTTCCTTGAGAAATTATCATTCAGCTGTAGTGCCGTTTCGGTGCCTAACTGCCATGCCAACGGAAGGAGGCACGAGGGCTAGGATACTGCTAGGTTGCCCAAGCCTAGACTGGAGCAGTCAAGATGGTGAGGTTGGGTTCGAACAACGGAACTTCCAGTCCGTAAGCTGGTGCCTTAACCACTAAGCTTCCTCGAGAAATGGTGTAAAGTGAAACCAACTGTATGGAAACCTCGGTTAGCTTCACTACTCAACTGACCGGTGCGTTTCGGTACTCTGGGTAAACATCTATCACATTAAACTCTGCCTTTCCAAAGCCTTCAGAATCCGGGTTATCCAGCATGATTACTCGTTTACCTACTCATTTGCAGGCTTTGACTTGCCGTTCACTTTGACACAGTTTCCCTCTATGAAGAGACCGTTTATGGGACCGACCAGCACGATCTCTTCTAGGTTGGTGGTAGCTTTTAAAGTGCTGCCTGTCTTCGGATGTCATTTTAGAAAGAGGTGACCGTTCTTTCCAGTACATCAGACTTTCTCTTATCCATCCCTTCACTTTCTACATTCCAACACCTTGTTGTGTCGGTTGTCTTTTGTCGATATGCGGCGGCCGCTGATATCGAAACTCACTAGCAGTCCATTGGAGAGTATAATTAGGTGTTGATTTTGGCGCGCTAGGTTCCACAGTGCTATCGGGTTGAGTGAGCGGATTTGGCAGAAGCATGTGATGATGGAGACTTGTTGTGTAGCACCCTTGAGTGGTAGAATTCTCGTTGTTTATTATTGTCCAGGTGTAAGAGGTTTTTTTAGTATAACCTACAGTTGAGTTCATCTGTAAGGCAGAGATGTCATACCGCAACCTAAACCGCAGTGTCCGAAACCTGTATTAAATCGGATTTACGGACCTCGACAATCAAATCTGGGAAATGGCGTCGAAATAGATGGTTCATAGTTCAACCGCCGAATCCAGTATGGAATGAGCCGCTACCTGAAAACATGTGGTTTTGCTGCCTCATCATCTTCACAGTTCTACTTGTAGCTGAGCGTAGAGAGTACTTACTTCAGAGTGAGCCGTACCTTCAGTACCTAACGAACTTGTGGGGTATATCCTATAAGCTGTTTGGTCCATACTTTCCTCGTACATTACTGTTATTGCTGCTGGTTTTCCGCCTCTGTTTACATATTGAAGTAAGCATTCACTGCGGTCGTTCAACAGGGAGGTCAATCGACTTATGTCCCAAGCACCAGAAGCTGGGATGGTCTGGCCAAGTCATGCCAATTCATCGTTTACCGAAAAAAATGCTATTTTTCTTTACCCAATTTAGAGTGGCTGAAACAGGCGCTCCATCCACTGTTGTCCGTTTCTTCACAATAATGCTTACAATTAAATTATGGTTGTACGGCAGCGAAACACCAATGTCGATTAGGATGATGACATCCACTTAAAATCCTAAGGGATTTCCTATTATTCCCAATCGATGCCATTTCCGATGGCGTACCATTTTATCTACGGGTATACTCTATGTACATACCCGGCTGCGTAGAGAATACGCCTCTGAAGACCAAATGCTTCAACTAACAGCTTAAGTGGACCGATTCTAAATTCTTCGTTCCGAAAAACACGATGCTTCCTACGAATAGCTTTCTAAAAAGCCTACTGTCCGCTCACTCACTATTATCTTATGATTTTCTAGTGAAGGCCATGATGATCAAGAAGATAGATACCTGGCAAAAGCATTTGGCATCACTCATAGAATCCAGCCTTTTTAACTCACTTTTAAGCGTGCACAGAAGGATCCAACGTACAACACACAAATTCCGTCCAACTGCCATGTCAGCTGGTCATTGTGAATGCCACTCTATTTGTTACTAGTAGCTACACATCCCTGATCATATGTTTACAGGCCTTCGGGGCTTCATACACATCTATAGTCGGTTTTGACATTGGAGGCTAGCAAGACTTTCGTCTCACTGAGTCTCGTTCAAGAAAGCATCGAAAAAAGGGTAAGAATAATCCTATCACATCAATTTCGTTCTATAGGTCGCCTCGGCCTTCGTGACAGTCGCAGTAATCTTAATCATTTTTCAAAGAACATTCACATTCTGATGGAAAATTTTGTTATAAGTGGCTCAAGTCTGAGGCGGAATTGTTAGTGGACAGACGTTGATCCGGTGGAGGCATGGATGTGCTCGGCCGACTGCTATAGGATCGCAGTTAACTGTGCCACTTACAAGTGTTCGCTGCTAATTAACACCCTAGGAAATATGGTTTGCGGACAAACACGCAGATGGCTGTCGTTAGCGTCCAATAGGATTCACCGGGATAGATGACATCACAATAAGCGCCAACACCAAACACTGTTATCAAGGTGATGGTATAATTTTTGTTTGTTATAGGAGCAAGAATACCTGTAGAGCGGTAGAAGGTGAGTGCCTCTGAAGGGAGACTACTCCATGGGATCAGACGACTTTGTTCGTTCATGGAGAGGATTGCGGTGGACTGGTAAAAGTCGGGAACAACCGTTTAGCCGGCGAGAAATGGGTTCGATTGTCTGATTGGTAGATCGAATAAGATCATGATCCCCGTTGGTCTCCCTCCTTCCATTCACACCTATTGTTTCAGAAACA
Source organism: Opisthorchis felineus (assembly GCA_004794785.1). Lineage (NCBI taxonomy): Eukaryota > Metazoa > Platyhelminthes > Trematoda > Opisthorchiida > Opisthorchiidae > Opisthorchis > Opisthorchis felineus. The sequence continues at coordinate 227,089 of SJOL01008757.1, forward strand.
ATAAAACGCAGAGAATACTTTTATCTTGGCTGCATCGATAATGATCTATAGACCCAGTTATTCGTAACCATGCAGCTTCTCTTGAATCACATAACATTTACTTGTACCAGGCACGTATCTATTCCCTCAGTTGGCCTGATTGATTGGCATGGTTGATTGAAATAAAATGCGTATGGTTTTGTGAGAACGATCATGCAACACCATTGACTAGCTTGATTATATATTTCAGTAACTAGTTATTACAGTTAACTTTGTGGTACTCAGCGGAAGGACTGGACAAAAGGAATGAGCCATACCCACTTGTATCCTTCCTCACACAAGGGTTCAAAATCTCCCTTGTGTTGTGATAAAAACACCAGTTATTTCTGAGTGCTTTTAGCTGGGTAAATGCTACTCGACTTTTCCTTGGAGCTGGATGGACCCATCCAATTTAACTTGACAAGCGAAAAACAACAGTGTTGTGGTGTTTTGTTTCAGCTCATATTTATTCAGCCTTCCCGCATCGTTCTAATCGGATTATCCAATCTGTACATTACTCGAGCTTCACCTGCACATCGGTCTGGTTGCTTTCTGACACTAGGTGCGCTACACACAGACTCCCCGAAAACGAATTGGAGTTGGACAAATTGCACACGAAAAATACTTTCAAAACTCTTAATGAGTAGGATAGCAGTGGCTAGAGAATCCCTTGTGGTTACGATTACTAAGAAATCAGAAACTTACTGACGGCCTCATAATAGCCATTACCATATATTGTTTTATGGGATTGCATAGTAATGTTTGCTAAAACAACCCCTCTGGAGCTCCGGGTGCCTTCGTTTTATCCGACTTTCCAGTGTCTTGTGGCCTTATTTTCTCCACTTGTACAGAATCTCACATTCAAGTTAATCGAAAGTTCCACTTATAAGACATTCTTAATTGCTGCTGTTAAATCGGTGGCCGTATCACTGATTTCCGTAACCATTTTAGTTTATAGCAGCTACGTGAATGTTGCTTGAACGCACTTAGGGTCAGTTGAGGAATTTCCCGCCCGTTTGTATGTGTGAGGATGACAACTGTGCCCTTCGAATGGACGGTCACATGATCGGTAGTAAGAGCATGTTTCTATATTGGACCTTATGTGAGTTATAAAAATGGTTTAACTTATCACTTCTGGATTCCGTGCTCATCCGGAAAACGGAGAAGCACTGTGCAACTGTTTCGCCCTCGTTGCGATTCATCAACAGTACACATGTCATGATCTGTTGGTTGATTTGAACCCTAATAATAGATAATAGACGAGCACTATACCATTTGTCTACGTGTGGCTGCTCAGTAGTGCGGCTGATGTTTATTTGGGCCAGCGGCCGAACATTGCAGTTGAAGTACTCAGTACCTAGGTGGACTCGGGAATTTGGAATTTCCGTGGTATAGGGACCAAAATGTATCGGAAACTCATGGTGTCATCTGTGGAGGCAACACCGCTTAAGCCACTGTTTTGCGTTGTTGGTCTTCACGCCGAACACATCAAATTACAGTACGTTATGATGCTGTTGGAGAATTCAACATTGGTGGCTTGAAGAATGATGCTAACCGATTTCCTCACATTTTCCTTCTGATTCCCCTCCTGTTCTGTTCTTAGCAGAGATTCAAACTTCTATATCCCTTCTTTTATTTCAATACTTTTTACTTACATTCTGTTTATCCCCCCCCCAAAAAAAAACCAACTAAATACGTTGTTTATACCCAACAGCAATGATGCCTCTGAAATTTCCACTGGTCCAGACGATAAGCCCAAATAGATTCCCTAAGCAGATGCCTTATGCTAAATAGGCTTCCACGTCAATTCCAAGTCCACAATCCCGAAGGAATTGTTTTCTTCTCTAACGCTGACCAGGCGCGTTGTGAAACTGAGTCGTTCTCCGTCACGTTCCCCTTTTCCCAAGTTGTCTTGTTTTCCATCTTCATTCCGAACCGTGGTGGGTTTATTTCTTATAACTCTTCATTATTCCTGTGCGTCTTCTATCTCGTCGTCCGTTGCGCTAGACGCTTCCGACCATTACTTCATTATCCGTTTCAATGTGATTTCTCCCACCTTCTCGTTACTCTTTGTCGTTTTTTCTGGCAAAGATATGCGTCAATCTTCCCACTCGTATTTGTTGGACTGGTGCACTTCAAATGACCTTCCTCAAATTACTGGTAATTTGACTGGTTTGTCGCTCGACTATTTGTACCAGTTTACTCCATACTTTTCCAAGCTCAGCAAGTGTTCGTCTCCGGTTGGTCCAACCCTGCTTGTCCGTGTTTTTTGAACTGAGAGAATCACTTGTGTACACGCTCATCTTCATCATCTATGGCATAACATCATGGTCGCGCAAGCGTAATCTATTGGACAGCCTTAATCTGAAGAGAAGAATAAAAATGGATGGGAAAGGGACTTAGTACTAGCCTACCACAATCATTCCGAGGTACATGCACCCCCACACACTCTTTAAGGCAATCTGGATACAAACTGACAACAAGGACACCACAGGCATCGACTAGCAATCATATATTGCAGCGTCTCAAACCAAACACAGCGGAGATCACGCGGACTCCATTCTGGAAAACGAGTCACCGCGACGGCACCCAGACTTTTCGTAATCCCTTCCATAATCGTCTACCAGGTCAGATATTGACCACCTCTCTGCTTCCGCCACCCTGAATTGGGCACTCACTTCGACAAGCGTTTGTTCCGCCTGCGGAATGCATCCCCAACCCAATGCAGCTTCTGGTGCTGTAAACATTCTTCGGTTGAAGTGCTCTTGCACGACTGAACACTCGCTTTCTAATTGCCTCGTTACGGACTTGCGGACACCAACCTAAACGAGCTATGGTTATGAGACAATGGTTGTTGAATACCTTACGACGTTTCAGTTCCGCCGCTCAAACAGGCGAAGTCTCACAGCCATACAATAAAACAGCCCATACTGTATGCTGATACCCACGTCCCTTGAGATTTAAGAATATGCCGTTTCGACCCTTTAGGTGTCTGGAATTAACAAACGGGACCCGAGTCTTGGAGATTCGTGCATTAACCTCAAATGCCACACTACAGTCGGAACTTCCAAGATGAGTAAAACGCTCCACTATTTCGAGTGCTCTTCCTGGATTGTAAGTGGCGTGTTCAGTGACTGCGTCTCCATGAGCATAACCTTACACTCTACGGGTGTATTAGTGCATAGATTATGATAGCCGATGGTCATAATATAACTCAGAAGTTATATGCACTAATAACAGTTTTTACTATGGTAGGTAGTAGTTTACAGTTACTAGTTGTACCAGGATAAAATAAATACAGTGCAAACAACGGAATAAGTCAAAAGATGACTTATCGTTTGTGGATAACTCGTGAGAGTTCCTGGGTGAAAGTCCGGACGGCGGGAACGTGTTTTCTCCGCAGTATAGCTGCTACACGCGTTCCATAATTGTCCGTGGACTTGAAGTGTTTGGCTGACTCTCTGGCCCCTGCGAGCGCGCGAGTATGTGTGTGGTAATTGTGTTGTGTCTTCCTATATATAGGAAGGTTTGACGTGTGTATAAAACAGAATCGTTCCGATGCGTACAAGACGGGAACTGACTTGTTGTCGGTCGAAGTTGTGAGCGGGACAGGGTTTGTCACGTGATTTGTGTGCTTGCGGAGCAGGTGAGTCACGTGACTTAGTGAACTCGGATGTACTAGACAAATTAAGTGAAGTTGGTTGAGGGAACATGGAAATGTCCGCTACAGGTGTAAAGCACATGCCAAAAGATGGGATGACTTTGGTCATTTCATCTTCTCTTTGAAGACAAGAACGATGTCGGCTGCATATTCCAGATCGACAAGGCTTTCGTTGGCAAATATTTCAACACCGGACTTTTGGAAACCTTCCAGTGTTTGCGTCATTCTCTCATCGACTTGGAAATTAAATAGGAATAAAGACAACCTTGACGGACACCACTTTTGTGTGTGAAAGCTTTCTGACAGGTCTCTGTATAATCCCACATGCTCGCAAGTCTGGGAGTACAAAGAACTTATTATGGACACAAACTTTCGGGGTCTTCCTTGCTTGACAAGCGTGTTAGGAGAACATACCGATCAACCGAGTCGAATGCGCCTCGTAACTCCAGGACTACTAAAATTGTGGGTCGTTTAAACGTATGGCGTTGTTCTCCGGCCTGTCGGAGGGTGAAGAATCTGTCAACGCAATTCCTACCAGGCGAGAATCCCGCTTATTGCTCTGGAGTCAGTTGATCCAGCTGTTATTGGCGCACTCTGCGAGATCCTTTTAAAAAAATGGGCACTATCACCGATTCCCCTCAACTGTCTGGAACACTTTCCTTTTCCAAGGTACAGGCAAATAGATCAATGGAGTGCTGACTGAGGACTTCACACCCATCTTTGAACAAGGTGTGTCGGAGGTCTTTTGGATCAGTAGCTCGGTGGCACTTGAGAGAACATATGCAGCTATAAACCTCCGACGCCGTAAGGGGTTCCAGGTTCACCGTCCAGGGTTCCGCGTCAGTTGTAGCCCCTAGATAAGTGGAAGCTGTTGGCCGCGAGAATTCTTGTTCGAATTAATCCGCCTAACCGTCGATGTGTTCTTTATTTAAGGTGGTCGCGTTACTTTGAGAGTTGATGGTTTCACTCAGGCGGTTTCCCCGGACAGGCCGAACGATTATATGAGATAATCTTTGGGCATTCCTGGCTTTCTGGACCTCTTCCATTTCCCTAGCCTTCCGTGTTTACAGGCTTCACGGTGGGCGCGCACAGTCACTTTCACTTGATGTCTGATAATTCGTCGGGCTGCATTGTTTTCTGGGCCGGCGGTGACATTTCTACGAGATTCAAGCAGTACCATTGTTCTGCCCGATATCCAGTGCCTGAGTGGGCTAGGTGGTGCTGTGCCCGAGGCAAAACTGTCAACACCGTGCAAAGATGTAGTGATCTCTTCCCAGCATTAATTTATATCTGGTGGTGTGGCAATTGCAACAGACTCCAGAAGACAATTCTGATATATTCATCTAACTTCTGGATCTGCCCGTCTCTAAGTTGCTAAGTGACTTGTCCGCACCCTACCTGGCCACGGAAAACGAAGAGAGAAGCGACTGTGAAGGAGCGCGTGGTCAGAATCCACAAATGTGTTCCAAAGCTAGCGAGAGGCAGTTATTGATCCACGTCATCAGTAAGTGATAGCGATATGATCCATTTGGTTCCGTGGCTGGCGCGCCTGTTGCGCGCACCATGTAACCAGACGACTGCGGCTATTTGTGGAGTTAGTACTGCATAAAAACAGCCTTCGGTCGGCACACAGCTGAAGCAGTCGCTCGCCATTGTCCATACGTACCGAGTGCAATCCATGTCTACCACTTAATTGAGTCTCAGATGCGCTTAGCCTCCCAATTTTCCATTCAGATCTCCGGCAACCACAACGGTATATGAGCTCCTAGCTCGCCACAACAGTGCATTCAAGACGTCATAAAACTTACCTTTGGTGGTGTCAGAGCTGCAGGCAGTTGGGGTGTATGTAGACATGACAAACAGACGGCGATCAACTTTACGCTTGTGAGACTTCTTCACAAACGTTGCCAGACTAATCGCATCGAGGCGACTATTAACGGGCATCCAGTCCAGCGGGGATCTTTCCGCCCGGTGATTTGGGTCTATACGAAGGCTGCATATTCTGCTGCAGCGATATCTGAATCATTAGGGCTGCGTCGCCCGGAAGCGAGTGTAGAGTGGAGGCAGTCAGGTCAACCGCTGCGCTTGCATCTTGAATTCTCTTCTCTGATACACAACATACATCATTGTCAAGCTTGTCCCGTGTGAGAACAAGAGCAGCTTGTTGTCCTGCTTGCTTCAAAGTGTAGACATTGAGAGCAACCAGATGGACTGGGCGTTGGGTCTTGAAGACTTATTTCGGGCTCCCCGAGGATGTCAGCGCCGGGTGACGTGCAGATGTTCCTGCGAAAAGCGATGTAGGACGGTCGGAGTCATCAGTCCTAACTGGTGGGTCCACAAGGAGGGAGTTATTAACGTGGTGGGGGAGGAGGGAGAAAAAGTATATGATAGCGAAGGACGGGAGGCATCAGACTGAGCCTGATTTTGCTTACCCGCCCTTCTGTATGCAGCAAGTAAGGCGACTTAGCTGATGACACCACGCAAGGGCCGATCTGAAATGATATTGTCAGTCTTAGGTTTCATTGTTTTACGCGGGCCGGGATGTTGACATTACGCCTAGTCATAGATAAGAGGACGACGGTGCCCCTCAACACAAGCACTTGGCTTGGGGACATGCGTCCTTGTTTGGCGAAAAATTCCAGTACATTACCATTCTTATAGAACAAGTCGCTACACATGTTCCAAGCCCTAACCTGAAGGACCAGAAGACTGTGTTGGTCGGAGCTCTAACCGTTGACCAGCCTGGTATGAGAGACTCTGCGAGTGTCGCACGGAAAGCTCCCAGTGTACCTTACTGGGTCACGGATTCACAAAAACCGTCCACCATAGTAGGGTCCAGTCTGTGTGTGACGGAAATCTTTTGATTCCCTTCCTGACATGTCGAAGTATATGTTTGCCAGCCGAAAGATCGACAGACTATTCAAAGATTCCACGGTAATTCGCTCAATTTAGAGCTTGACTTAAGCTGTCACTTGTAATATCTGTCCTTCAGCCTTCATCTCTGACACGTGTTGGCTTCAGATTTTCCACATGTGAAAGGTCAAACCTCTGTAGGTTCTTACGCTCAAATATATTCCGTTTCCACACCTTCCGCTGTTCTGATGTAACCTACAGCCTTCCCTTACTTCCATCTTTTACAACTCACCATAGAACAATTCATCAGTCTTTCTCGATATTGCAAATCCCTCCCGTGGTTCGGATGGCATCCCGACAACCGTTTGGATTTGCACCACATACCTTGCGCTTACCCTCTAACGGCTATTTGCTGTTTCTTTCAACATAAGCATCTCTCCACTAATTGGAAAATAGCGTACATACTAGCCATTTTCCACCTTTTTTTCTAGTGGTGTGCTTCCCCAATTCCTGGTGGATGTCGGTTACAGACCGCTCGAAATTAGGACTCCAGGGTTGTCGAAATCGCTGAGTAATGTCCGTCTACCCCAGCCGCATTCAGCATTTTTATCCGTCCTCTTTGGTCTTTTTTATAGCTCACGTGAATTTCCCTGCGAAAATTTTTTCCCATGAAACTTAGCCCTGACTTTCGGTCTCATTTTCAACTAAAGCCTAAATATATTTTATGATAGAATACTTTTTTTCGCGTTGGGGGTGAAGCTCCTTTTCTTATGTTACAATAATCGGCCACATTCGGAGGGGTCTTCATTTCACTGCCATTCCATTTCTAACTATTGACTTGTGCTACTCGATTCCCCAATAATATCTGGAAACCGCATCTTTATTGTATTGCTACTACCACTGAGGATACTCTTCGGATTTTTTTTACCGGCATTGCGTGCTCCAAACTGTCAATCATACCACTCTTCGTTTCTTCATACCATTTGGAACAAGTCACGTTTCCCAAAATGTCGCATTCATCTGCTCCTTCCCTCAACCGCCAAACTTTGGAGCTCACTTCTGTGTTTTCTCCTGCAATATCCAGCTTTCTAGGACTCGTTCGTCCCGACCTGCCACCTTAGGTAGTCCGTATTTGTGAACTGAAGTCAATCGAAAATCAACTCAGACGAAGCAATACACCAACTCCAACGGCCGTGTCTTAATGAAACACAGACGAAATTTAGTTTGAAGCCTTACTGACAAGGCAACTGGCGTCTGCCTTGGAGTCGAACTTAAAGCCGAACTTCGGTTGCTGGAAAGCATACTGCATGACACTTACAGACAACGGCGGATGAATGCTTCAGTTGGGTCCCCTCCGCAGACTCTTTCTGCAGTAAGCTTTTCCGGAACAACCCAACAGCTTGTCATCCACGGACTAAATTGATCGCATTGCCATCTGCAACTGATAGCGTGAATCAATAAGCTTCGCTCTCTAGGGCCGTGTAAAGAGCGGATAAATCGCCTAGCAACTGAGAGGCTGGCTGGTCCAGTAGTTAGACGAATTTATCGGAACTATCTTCTGGACTCTGTTCTTACTGGTCCACTGTCAGATGTCAGCTCACACTGTGACGATATCGCGACTTCTCAGCACCATTC
>SJOL01008757.1:236215-321666 GCA_004794785.1 Opisthorchis felineus
TTTCTGAGCTTACCAGATAGCTGTGTCCGCAGCGGTACCGTGACCATTGTCGTACAGACCAAACCCTGGCTGAGAAATTCGGTGTGCTAAGCCCACGATGGTGCTAGAATTGACTTTCACTGATCATCGTCGTGTGGACGGCATCAGGTCGAATGATTTATAACTACAGAACGCTAGGCGGATGCATTCCGAGTTCGGCTTATTAGTAATACAGCTCTTGGTCTATCCGGTCACCACTGTGTGTGGGTGTCCATTGACGTAAATTGACGTATCAGACCAATCTGGAAACGGTTGCTAGACCACTATTCTCGGATAGTTTACTTATGTGATCATCTTTTACTTGTTCCCAGAAGACATTGCTTGTAGCAATGACAGGCTCGGCCTGAATGCTTAAAAAATTTTAGTAGATCTGCAACCCATTTTTCTGTTACATAACTGAGAATGAACAACGATATAACTCAGCGTGTAAGGCATGCATCGGTTGTGTTGGTAGACGTGTAATAATGAAACCAACGAGGTTAAGTGCTAGCTACTTACTGTATTCTCATATGTGCCTGCCTGTTTGACGGCATGAACCACGTAAGCAGTAATCACAGGTGACAAGCGGTGTGCGTGGCAGCCTCAACCTCACTAGCTGAATTCGAACTTGATCTGGATGGCGTTCTGACACCACAACAACGACGTCAATCAAATTATTTATGGACTAGAAAGCCCCCTACAACATAAGACTACCTACTCGCAAGTTGGCGGATCAATCGCAATCACACGATGATCAGTCACACTACTTTCTCTTCGCAATATCGACCTATCATGTAATTATCCAAAACTTTGAGCTCTCTGACCTCTTAGGCTTTCGAAATTTATGATTCATAATCCGCACATATTTACTAGGCACTTAATACTGCTGTAAGAACAAAGGTATATTCCTATGTTTTCACTTATATTATCGCACTTTTGTTGGAATCTAATATCACTGGGGTCATTTTTGACAGAGATTGTTGTCCTGATGCCATCTCTATATCATTAGATTTATTTTGGTGATGGATGCTCCGCAAGACTGTTTCGCCTGAAATTTTAATGTCATTTGCCTTATTTAAGCTGAACAGAGTAATCGGAAGGTTGTAGGCGGGCACTCTAATAGCTCCGACTTCACAGTTCAAGAGAATGGACGAGTTACAACCCAATAGGCCGAACCTCCAGGTACCTAATGATGGTTCATGCAAGGAAGCGATTCCCCTAGGAACCGTAAGGGGCTTATAAGTCGTTTTTCTAACTCGTAAAAAAGACACAAACACTACTTTTCGCATAATTCTAACAAATTATTCATTTTTATGGTCGTCGCTGCTCTAGAAACTCATGTATAATCCCATTTCAGCTGAAAAATGCTGTTTTCAAAGCATTTGGGTTCTGGCTTCATCTTGGTGCAAACCTCTTAGGAGGCAGTAGCCTGACGTAAGGATCAATTCCAATGTTCATGAACAGCGGTTCTTGTAACAAGGGACGGTGTAATCCAAATGTGAGAAAGTTTTGTAAGCTGTTTTCTTTTTAAAGAGGAGGTTCATTGGTGGTGTATATTGTACGTTTCCATTCTAGGAACATAGTTGTAAATTGAATGGTTGAGTCTAACGCAGTGGTTGTGGAGCTTATCGTTTGTTGTGTTCACGGCCTCCTCACCCGGCCTTGTTTGCATGTAGAAATCGGTGGGAAGTGTTGACTGATGTATACAATCCCTTACGTTACCGCGAAAACAGTTTGTTAGTCTCATTTATGTTTAAAGATTGGCACTAGCCGAATCTTAAGCCTAGCCATTTAGGTTTGCTGATGAATGATCTCTTCAGCCAACCACCTTTAACAACTTTCGTTTCTTTAACAATAACATCGCTTCAAATTGGTCATCCTGTTTATTGAATAATCTCTCAATCCCTGAGCTCACATCCGTCCAATTTTGACCAGTCATTCAACCACGGGGTAACCAATATCCAACGGATTCATTGTAAAAACCGCATTTATCCTATTTTTCATTCCGTTACTCACTCCCATTAGGTCTATTGATTAATTTCCTGATTACTAAAGCGGACCTTCAGATATTCATTGGGCGATGTGTTTCTTCTCGATTCTGCCGAGGTGACTAAATCACACACCCAATGAGTTTGCTTTTCCTTGCGCTCATGGTTCTGTATTCGTGTGAGTGTTATTTGTTGGGCTTACAAGACTGTATATGCCTTTCGGAAGACACGTTTATTTATTTAACATTGTGCTGGTGCGAAGTCCAGCTTAGACGAACTATTCTTCTCAAGCACTTGTATTTTCTTCTTCCCGCCTGATATGGTTACCCTTATAAAGCAGTTTAAATAAGCACGAAATTCACACTTGAATGTAGTTTCTATACCATTTTTGAGCCACGAGGATCAGCCTTGGGTGTTTACGGCGGATACAATACTGCTACGGTAGTTAGGTTTTCAGTTGAATTCATCTGTCGGAAAACATTGTTATCATCACAATTAAACGAACAGGAAGTTTTCTGTCTGGCTTTGGGTCGAGTGGAACTCTAATTGAACACAAGGTAACGAACAAATGAACTAGTTGCCTTTTGCCTTACACCCTCCTTTTGGGATATAGCTTTGCGAAATCTTTAGTCTTCTGCTGTGTTTTTAGTAGGATGTTTCTCCTACTTCGTCGGCTGTAGCGAGGACGTTTCCCATCTCATCTTTATGGTGATTTGTAACGTATCCCATCAGTCTTACTAAAAAGTCACAAAACTGGAAATTCTCGTGTTGCTAGCCAAACGTGGTGCCTAGTACTATCACCTTATTAATTATTTCTGTTTTGAATAGCTGGATCGGTTCAAAGAGCCTCCGGCCTACGGGGCTATGTGTGATCTACTTTGGTCCGACCCATGTGAAGAATTCGGCCAAGAACGCTCTTCAGAACATTTTACCCACAACACTGTCCGCGGATGCTCCTATTTCTACAGCTTCAGCGCCTGTTGTCACTTCTTGCAAACTAATAATCTTCTGTCGATTATTCGTGCTCATGAAGCTCAGGACGCAGGGTAGGTTTTCGTAGGATATGTCTGGAACATGGTCGTCTAACGACTTCAGATCATTATGCCATTCTACCTTTTAAGGGCCAAGATGCTTTGTATGGAGACTGATTGACTACCTGGTTGCCAGACAGACGAGATTTTTTCTACCGATGTTCTGTTCCCATTTGTATGGTTTCTTTTTGTGCTAATACTCCCATAATCCAGCCAGAATAGTGTTTTTTTGGATGGAGTTGCCGATTCGTCAGTTACAAGAATCAAAGCCCTCTTGAGTTTAGTAGTTCCTCGCTGACACAAACCTGTCATCTTTCCATGCTTTTGGACACATCAGTCCCGAATTTGAGCCAATATTTTCGTCAGTGTGTTTTGAGAACCAAATGCTCTTTTGTTGCAAAAGTCTTTGGGTTTGAAGTTCGCCTCCCCCTCTCCGAATCAATTTCGTACTCCACTTTTTCACCAAGCTGTCTGTGTTCAAGCTGTTTGTGTATTAATTATCAGGACGCTCCTTCTTGTGAATATCATTGTTTGCAGTCTGAATTTAAACTCGGCTGTCCTGACATATCCAAGATGATATGTCGCCCAGTTCTTATGATCTACGCCTGGGATCAGAATCCAGCCTACAGTTTTCTGTGCTGATCGTTTGCATACTCGGTATTCCATATGAGAAAAGACCAACCTGTGCCGCATACAATCGGACGTGTCACCATCTCCGTGTTATCCGGAGAATCGCACGTCTTATACACTGCCGGCATGATTATGGCTGGTATGCTGCCCAACTAACTAGTCGTTGGCATTCTGAAGGAAAACACTCCTGAAGGACTGAGTGGATTTGGAAGCGACATACGACAAATCCAGGAGAAATATCTTGGGCGGAATCAAATTTTATATGAATGTTTATTGAATTCACTCAGTTGACACAGAAACACTGGGTCATTCACAAAAGCCTGGTTGCCCAAGCATATCTTGTAACCCCACACTGAGATGAAAACCACTGTGCAGACCTGTGTATCTGTCTCGAACGAGTCCGAAGTCGAGTTCAATTCCTATGCAACATCTATTTAACAACCAGCTGCGCAGAGACGTTCTGCCATTGCGAGTGCCATGTACCATGTCATTTCGAATTGGACGGTTTTTTATTTCATTCGAAGCGTTTCCTGGCCAAAACATTGCCGTGGAGTCTTGTACCCGACCGACTTTGCCTTATTTTTGTATTCTTAAGCGGGATTAGGGTGGCCGACTACGGCGTTTGGTTCCGCGTCATCCCGCTTTGGTAAGTAGATATGGAACGCTTGTCTTCTATCAGATTGACCCGGGGGTTCAACATGAAACACCAAGATTCACCTAAATGATTGTGAGGTAACGTACTACACGGATTTCTGCTTTCTTGGTGGCACATTATCCCCAGATCTTACACTTGATACTGGGCCCAACGCACGAATTGCAAAACCCATCGCAGCATTTGGTCGTCTTTGGAAGCGCGTTAGGAGCCATCATAATTTGCACGCAGACACCAAGACATCAATGTATCGGGCTGTTTCGCTGTCTTCACTATCACACAGGAGAAATCTGGACGCCATGTAGGCAACATAGTCACGTTCCTGACTGATATCACGTGCAGTGTCTGCGCAAAATCCTTCGGATCGAACTGAACGACTGAATCTCGAACGCCGCAGTCCTTTGGAGAGCAAACACAGCTAGATTCTGATGCAGCCGGATGCTAAACTGGCTCTACTTGTCGGGCTACTTTGGACGTATAGTCGTACCTCTCAAGCCTAAAGCTTCCTAACAATGGAGCTCAAAATCGGGGACGGCCAAAGTTTCACCTTCAGGTTATTCTGAGTAACCAGAAGAGAAAAAGACAGAGTGGCCTGGTGAACGGCCGGCGAAGCGGGCGTGCGAAAAGAATGTTCGCAATGCTGCGAAACAACCGAGCCATTAGGACTGGACTGTTTATTCACAATGCAGCCGCAACTATATGGACATTTCTAACATGCGAAATCACGCATTCTAGTAGGTGACCATTGTACTCGCCAGTTCACCCGCTGAACATGACCTGCTGGAATCGAGGCAAGTTTATTCCATTCCATTCCATTCCATGCCCGACGCTATCGTGCTAAAGGTGGAATATCACCAGGTTTTCCATTACCAATTTGACAGTGTGTTAATGGGTGACTCCACTGACACTTGCATGGGCCACACTTGGGGAGGCATTTGATTGCGTTGAAAACTAAAGGAATTGACGAATGACGTCGGTTACTCCATGATAACCCACCAACTGGTCCCGGCGCCCATTGTTAAGCCACCATGTTTAGGCTGGCTGATGGCTTGCGGTAGGTCTCTGATCTGCCGATCTTATCCCTTCTGGCCTGCGTCGACACAAAGGGCTTGCGTGCAGCACCACATTCGGCTGGGCCCAAACCATCTGTGGCTCGTGCCACGTGCCGATGTCCCCTGGTTTGACTACCGTTGGCCGGCAAATATAATTCGGGTGTCAGCCATGCTTCAGTATTCTTCAACCATCCCGTGACTTCTTCATCCATTTGCCTTCATTAGCACTAATGCATTCGTCCGTCCATTTAGGGACTTGGTTTAAAGCTGCTGAGTTGGTATTTTAATCATTTATCGTTCAAAGTATTCACAATTTGGACGAGAGCAAGGAAGCTGTTTAGCCCCTGCCTTGTCTGTAACGTTCTCTTATCCCTGAATTACAGGTGCGTTACTCCTCTCTGAGGCCTCTCGCTATTTGAAGTTTTCCTAGTTTACCACCAAAACCCCCCGGTAGGAACTAAATATCGAGATAATAAAGTCACGAGAACCGACGAAAAGTGACCTATACAGGCGATGGATCTTGTTCTGGAGAGCCTTTTTTCAGGCGGGGTGGGAGGGGGACACTTAGTGTGCTAGTTCTTTTTTGAAATATTTTTAGCCCCTTACATGCATTTTCACGTACAATTTACCCATGGCCTTTCGGTGACAGATTTTCGTTATATACGTCATCTAAAATTGATTTGAGAAATTTCAAGCGTTTGAGATCGCCTGACTAGCTGCAAACAGTGTACAAACAATAAACTTAATTGGCTCTTGGTTGGTGATTTGAACAGTCTTGAATGTCTGCTTGATTTCACAATCATGACCATGGTGTTGTTTTTTAGAGGTTCTTCATCCGTTCCAACTTTTCGTTTTCTTAGCTTAACTGCGACGTTGAACTCCATTTACAAGTTTAGTTGTGGTGAGCACAACAGTGTCGTGGTTTGGTCTTGGGCAGACGATGCACGCCTAGTCGCTACAACTCTAAGACAATCAGTCTAACTAACTGAATTTAGCTGCCCCCCAGCCCTCCCTACTACCTGGCTTTCTTGACTCACCGTTCACAAATTAATGGCCATCGGTTGCTGTGACCTCACAGTCAGTGTCAGTTTTGGGCGAGGACTAATCTCAGTTGAGGACACGGGCTTCTTTGAACTCAATTTTCCTGCATTACTTTTAAAAAAACACCTTAATTGAATACAGTTGAGTGAAACAATGGGCGTCAGCAATTTTGATTCGAAATAAAAAGGGTTAGGTTGCCGCTTTTTAACTAGTATCGGGAAGTTCAGCTTGACGGCTGAACTTCAACGTGAGCATGTGCAGTACGTTCCGTTATGTGTACTTGTTCAAGCAGACAACTCATTTTTCAGTGGGATCGCTCCAACTCCTTATGGGTCTTGGAACCAAGAACACTGATTTCTTACATTGTTCTTGGGAAGTTCACAGCCTTTTCTACTGGGGCTGCGTTATCTGACATCGCTTTTCAAATTTTTTTGATTGATGTTTCGCTTATCGTAGGATTAGAGATGAGGTTATCCATGATGGGTGATGACGTACACAAATTTTATAGAAATGAGGTTTCCTGCCTCAAATGAAGGGTTTGATATACGTGACCGGTTAGCATTGTGTTACCGATGGTGTCACTATAACTTTCTGCCATCCGACTGCCATGTCAAATGGGGTTAAACCGGCTATGTGAAAATCGGTTGTCAGTTTTTGGACTTGGTTTTTTGGACAAATGCCAGCCCAATAAATCAGCCGTGATAACCGGAGATAGGATTTTTATTTTCCCTGATACCGAATCGATACGCGATGTGCCTCCTGTTACGCAGAAATGACAATATCTTTTTACCACACTACTTCACCCTCCTATTTGGCTTGTTCCTGTTGAAACTCCAACATCGGGGCGGCTAATAAAACGTGTTACAAGTGTTCTGATGTCCAGCGCACTGTATATAGCCTGTCAGATTGTACCAACAGTTTGTTTTGCAAACCGCCGATGTACCATTCACGCTTGTTCTGCTTTGAATGCCTGAATGCTTCAGTGGTTCTGATTGATTGATTGATTGACTGAGCTAGCTCACTAGATTAGGAATTTGCACGGATACCTGTGGCCATTCTGGTATTCTGTGAAACTAGCTGGAAGACTGAGGTACCGATTCTAGTTTGTAACTTTGAATGTACTATGCGGCTGTCCCCAAGTTCATAACTGCAAACGAAAGACAGAAGACCGCTACGGCAGAGGACATTGTCTTCACACGAGAAATTCTGTTGATTCTCTTTCTTTCTGAATACCTTGACTGTCTCGTTTTGACGATTGATTATCTACTCTCCAACTCATCCACTGTAAACAACAAAATTCAGTTATACTGCAAAAGATGCTCCGGGTGTGCTTTTTGCACACAAAATCACTATTGACCTGGAGATCACATACCTGGAATGCCAGGCGTGTCCGCTGTTCATCTAATTTACAGAAACTGACCTTCAGCTAACAGGTAGTATATGAACGATGTTTATTGCATAGGTATAGTCCGGAACATTTGGTCCAATTCGGAGACCGCACGCAGTTCACCACCGTCAAAAAGCAAATACCTCAAAGAAGTTGACCCGATTAATAATGGCTACTTTATTAGGTAGCCGCGACATTCGTGTTGAGCAAAGTGTGTTTACACTTAACATCCAACCCAATGAAAAGTTCATCCACACTAGCAGCAGTTTCAACTTGTGCAAGAGTCAAATCCCATATAGCTCAGCACGCTCAGTCACACATGATAGTTGAACTATATATTTTAAAATTCCGGCGTGATAACGCTTCGAGTAAACCCACATACCTGAGAAATCCATGAGTACTTCAGCTCAATGGACCAGTCTTTAACGAGCCAGTTCATAGCCTGCATATCCGAGCACAAGGAAAATATATTTCTGGGGTTATCAGACAGAACGCGCATTTTTCGACTCCCGCTCAGATCGCAGAGGCTATGTAATTTGAATCACATAGACTTGAATTTCGTGTTATTGGCGACCTTTTGAGAACACTTTTTATCAAATGAGAAGCTGTTTCTACTAGAGTTTGGAGTTGGATTTATTAACATTTGAAACTCCCAGACCACTTTCTGCACCGTAACTCAGGCCTGGTGATCTAAATCAAGCGGAACGTGAAATTAAGTAGTCCATGAATTAAGCTGTCTGACTGTCAAAGTCGCTGACTCCGAGTGGCGAGGTGGTTGTTACTAGCAGACAACGCTAGACGAGATAGTTGAAGGCATAAAAATATCTAAATCTCAGTTACTTTGTTTTTGACTCAAGAAGAAGGTCTATCGATTGGATCTCCAATATCTCCGATTTTGGCCAATATGTACATGGAAGACTTTGAACAGAAAGCTTTAGGCGGATTAGAGTGTCCATCTAGGGGTTTCTGGGGTTACGTAGATGGCATGCTCGTTGTGATAAAGCGCGATAACCTTAACGAATTCTTTCAAAGTTCTAACACTTTGGACCTTCACTTTATGTTTAGCATGGGGCTAGAGTCCACATTGGGTACACCACCCTTCCTCGACTTCATGACACACAGGGCTATTAGGAAATTAAAGAAAATCTGTTTGTCGTAAACCAACAGATAGTGGTGCGGTTTTAAACTAGTCATCAGCACATCCAAATTCAGTATATACTAGTATAGTTTCAGCAATGTTTAGTAGAGTAAGAGCACTGTGCACAAAGGGGGTCGACCGAAGAGCAGCACAACTTGAGGTGAAAAGCGACTTCAAGACAGTGGGTACGCGGTGGGTTTACTTAATCAGCAACTAAGACGGGTATTGGTCGCAACACCAAGACCCTACAGGGAGTGGGTTGGAACAGCAGTCATCCCATACAAAACGGGGACATCTGAAGCCATTAGAAGCGTGTTGAATACGGCTAACATAAGAGTACCATTCCAAGAGGGGAAGACTTTACGTTCAGTTGAAGCATCGCCTTCCAGTTGATAGGACTAAAG
This sequence comes from Opisthorchis felineus, assembly GCA_004794785.1. NCBI lineage: Eukaryota > Metazoa > Platyhelminthes > Trematoda > Opisthorchiida > Opisthorchiidae > Opisthorchis > Opisthorchis felineus. The sequence goes on from SJOL01008757.1 coordinate 245,557, forward strand.
ACTGTGTATAAAAAATAAACTAAAAATAAAAATAAAATGTAACCATTCACGAAGATTTATATAGGTCAGACAGCCAGGGAGTTGCCAACCAGAATCGGTGAGCATAAACGATGCATTAACAGACCACCCAGAAACGTAGACGAATATCAGGCGATAGTGAAAGACTCGGCAATGGCAGGGCATGCACTGGACACCGGGCACAGGATAGATTTGAAAAATGTAGACATTTTGAGACGGGAACTAAGATTCAAACCAAGCGACTGTGGTCGCGGCGGTGGAAATCGTCAAGCACCCCTCAACACATACAGACCAACAAAATTTGTGAACAACCCCTAAGAGGAATATTCCATTAAGCTGTCGTAGACCGGAAAAGCAAGGTCACAAACTCCTGATTCCTAACCAATCTATCGCAAGTGTTAGTCATCCCCACTAACCAACAAACAGGAACTTCAGACCGACACCCAGCACTGATCAAATCGGCTAGTCATAAGAAATCTCACTGATTGGTCCTCTGTTTTAAAACCCGATCAAACTGGTAACTTACTCACTTGGCCTGACGAAGCTTTTGTGTCAAAAGGGAAACGTTGCTCGGCAATAAATCCACTGATTATTTACCAATCTTTGAAACGATACCCTTATTCTACTTTCAAACATTTGATTACCGGTTCTTTGGTAACAGCCGGACTTAATTGAGTGCGGTTTTCCCGTGATAAAATGGTTCTTAGGTCACCGCACAATAAAAATTTCAGCAGCAGCAAATGAGGCCTACTAGGTCAAAGTTTTTATGACATGTGGCAAGCACACTCAACCACCATGTACCAAAGAATTTGTTTCCGCTTATGCGAAGTCCTCGCTGGCAAATATACATAGGCTATAACATGGTAGCGTGGTAACACGAAATCCTAACACCACCGTCAGTCGGAGTGCCTACGTGGATTCCAATTGATTCTCCTTGCGCATGCTTGGAAATCTTACAGGAAATGGCAATTAACCGATCCGAGTAGTGAGCGCGCTGTCAGATCTTAGCAGGACTGCTAGGCTAACGCTGACGGTCGTTAGGGGCTGGTTTTGTGCTGGGCAAGGCTGGCAAAAGTCTCTGCGTCAAACCCGCTGATGGCATCTAACTCCAGCATAGTGCTCAGGCGTGCTTATTTTGACGCCGTTCGGTCTGAGCTATTGGTTCCTGATCACTTCAATTTAGGGACATCAGAATTATTTTCACTTTCTTCTTAGTCTCCCTTTTTTGTTTCCACCTTTTACTGGGGATTTTGCCGTTACTTTCTATCAGTTATATTCTAGTTTATAATACTGGTTAATTGCTGTCGATAGCGATTCTCTTTTCAATAGCATACAAGACATCGTTAATTAAACTCATAAAGTTGGGCATAAATAGTCTACGTTATAGAACGATTACTTGTGTTCTAATCAAGAGGCCAAAGAAATGGTGCTGTGGAAGAAACCACGTTGGTGGTCGCTCACAATTCAACAGTAAGCGCAAGCTCGGGTAGTAACAATGGGACTCTGAATTTGAGTGTGAATTCGCTCGGCTGGTTCAATTATTTTTTGAACAGTTTCAAATGATTCGTGTATTCCAAACTTACAGCCTTCATAAGTGTCGTCGTGCGTTGTATGGATCATGGGTGGCATTGTCCTTCTCTAGGGGCGGAAGCGTGAAACCATTCGCCTTACCAGAAACTTGTGGACTCTCTTGGGAGGCGGTCAGTAGTCTCTCTCCGTATGATAAGTTTTATGAACCTTTGGCTAGGGTCGCATTCTGTGGACTCTGGTGGAGTGGCTCATTTAAGGGTGGTGCCTTTCAAGGGGTTGCTGTTTATTAAACAGATAAATATGGCGCGGTTGTGGCGGGCGTAGACCATGTGTTGCTGCCTTTGGTGTGGGTGTTTTAGTGACGTTGGCATGCTGTTCAATTAGCAAGATTTATTCAAGGTAGGCAAGATGCCTCTCAGTTGCCGATCTCTCAGTGCGGATCGCGGGTACACTGGTCTATCAGTTCTCTTGCTGGTTTCACTCACGTGCATCACCACACTCTATTCGATCCCGAGTTTTATATTCGCTGTTCGCTTCTCCCCACACTTTCCATGGGGATAGTCAAGGCCATATCTTACTTGGTGTCCATATGCACCATTGAAGTCGTTGTAGTGGGTGTTTTGGGACATTATCTTATCGTTTTTGCCATCGATCTTCTGCCATGGCAAAATTTCGCCGTGCACGCGACCGCAGTTCACATGCACGAAGTGCCTAGATCAGTCCCACTTTTTCCGTTCCAGTTGTGTGCGCATGCGTGTGCCTGTGTATAAATCCTATATGATGTTGTTTTTGCCCGCTTCCCCACGACCCAGCTACCGGATGTATAGGAAAAGTCGCCAGACCGGTTTCCCAGCCTTGATAACCATTTTCTCCGCCCCGAACTACCTCGATGTGTACAATAATAAAGGTGAGTGGTATCCGTTTCTTACTGTCGCGCAACCTAATGTTACGATACAGTGTTGTTTATTGTCCTGCTAGGTTTGCGAACAATCGGGAGCGCTATTGATCTTTTACCGTTCGCTTCTTGCTAAACGCAGCTAGTTACTGTATTCATCGTGGCGTAACTCATTTGGTATTGTGCGTAATGCGAACAAGTCATTCGATTTTTTAGGGATGACGACTTAGTTTGCCTGAGGCAATCAGCGAGTTTATTTTGTCTCCTGAGGCGAATTGGCTATGGCTAGACGCATACACCGAACTGGTCTGAGTAATGGACTCCTGTGATGTTCTTACTTTATTTTCTCATGCTTTGCCTTACCTCAACGAGTTCTTCTTCCCCTCGCTAAGTAGATATAATTAGCCTCTCTTTCTCTCTCTGCATGCGGCACCAGTTATTACGTTGTCAACAGTCAGTCAACACCCAGGTACATGAAGGCATTCTTCCTGGTTGAATACAAATAGCACTTTATCTTATTCAATTATAAGTTAATCACCGCTAATCGGCCATTCGTAGTTGAATGGGTTCGAACTTCTGCAGAGATTCATGAGGCCTGCACTAGATGTGGTCGTCAATGAGGGTAAAACAGCTTTCTATAGAGGAAAATGTTGGTAGCTCAGGTAGCGTAGATGGTCGTTGGCTTGTTCGCTGAGCTGGGCAATTTGATTGCAAACGTTTCATCACCAATCAAGGTGACATCATCAGTGCGTTATTGGGGAGCGTAGTGGTGCGTAGCGTTGGGTTGGTGGTTGTGCGTTGAGTAGTGTTGCGTGTGTGTTAATATACGTGCTGCTAGCTGGGGTTGACCTTTGATCGCGATTAGTTGTTCGGCCGAGCGGTTCCATTGGTTGCTCTGTTATCTTGTGTCCTCATTCGTCGGTGCCCATGTGACCTTTGAGCTTGGCGCCCCCTGTCGTCGTACTCCGGTCGATGCTGGAGTGACCTTTGCCCTTGGCCCTTCCGAGTTCCGGCTTGTGACCTTTATTGATCCGACTCCAAGGAGTTCCTTGTTTCTTTGTTTGCGAATCCAATATTTGGTTCTCCTTGAGTATTCCGGTTGAGATGTTGGTCCTTTGCCCGTAGAGGCGCATAAATTGGATCCAGTTCGATGCACCGGTTGATCGAATCCGCCGTGAAGTACCATGCTTCCAGAAATTCTCTTCCGTGTCTCGTGTCTCCGTGTTCCAAAATTTTCGCGTTTTCCAGATTGAATTTGTGCCCTTCTTGGTCTTCGTGTATGGATATCAAGGATAGGGGGTCATGTCTCCTGACGGCCACCTTGTGTTCCTTTATTCGCGTGCCTAATTTCCTCCCAGTTTGTCCAACGTAGAATTTGTTGCAGTTGATTTGGTATATCACATTGTTACTCTTGGTTTTGTCTCGGTTGTCCTTCGGTCTTGAGATTAGTTTCCTTAGGGTGGCATTCGGTTTGTGAGCCACGAGGATACCTTTTTGAGCCAATAATCTGGTTGCGAGTTCCGATATATTCTTGATGTAAGGCAGAACTACCCGTCTGGTGGCTTGTTCCTGCTGTTGCTGTTGTTGAGATGTCTTCTTCTGTACGGTGCTGTACGGTGCTCCCAGGCTTGGGGAGAATCCGCACCCAGAACGGACTCCACGATTTTAACCTACTACGGCTTCTAGCTTTGCATGCAGTTGGTAGCCGAGGAAATCAACAGGGTTGCCGAATTCCATGCTTCACTAGTATATAACCGTATCCATTTATTGGTGGAAAGCAATATAGTGGAACCAATCGATACGTGACCGGGTGATGTGGTGTCCATGGTTGAAGGATGAATGGCGCTATATCCTGTCTAGGTGCGAAATAATCATTCTGCTGATCAGCCGCTCGCGGCCAAACGGTCAAGTGTTCAGTCTGGTAGCCGGAAGGTTGCGGGTTCTATACTTCCTTGAGTTTCGTGGAAGGTGCGCTGCTGATGATTCCCGGTAAGGGTGAAACAGCTGTACAATGCTCCTCGGCTTTTCAGCACAATGGCTTCACCTGTGGGACGAAACCTCCACTGAACATTAACAAATATCACGTCACCATCAGTACACTGGAAAGCCAAATGAAGTACGAAAGAGAAGGTGCCTAGTGCTATGCGAAGTACTTTGGAGTCCAATCACCTAATAATGAAAACTGAATAGGAAGTGATTGCTCAACCGCTAGTTTAATGGGTTCCCAGTTAGATTTTGTTGTATCTCTAGCCAGGCGCTAGGAAGATCGCGTTGACCGCGGACAACAGGGATCGTGGCTGAAGCACCTGAGTTCAAAATGAGTCAAGCTCGACTGGTAGAAATGCTATGGTCTAAATAACACATTTTTTCAGTGTTGATGTTATAAACCTTTCGCCAAAAAACCAGGATCGCTTGATAAACAGCCAATCCTGCGCCGTCCTCCACTAATCCTAAAGTGATGCTGTTTGTCGAATGGGTCCAGCAAAGTGAGAAATGAAGAGAGAAAATTTTGCCAGGACTATCCGTGGACTAAGTTGGTAGTGAGACTGCTTCGTTGACGCTAAATATCACAATTATGCTTCCCTTACCACAGCTTTTCTCTAAGGCTTTATTTGACTTCAAATAAACAGTTTCCGTCAAATCGGTAATTCGAACCTGAGAGTTGTTCACTGTCTAGGACCGATTTGAGGTGCCATAAGCCGCGACTCTACTGAGTGATAAAAGACAGTATATAGGCAACATGTAAGAAAAGCTTCTGTCGAGAACGGAGCTTTTGGAAGTAGGCCTCATTGCGTTATGAAGCTCGCAATACGCGATACATATATCATACTTCTATTTGTAAACCTTTCGAATAGCTAGTGCTTGCCACTTCTGAGTTATGCCACTCACAAATATGCTTGATGTGCGCTACTCCAGCTATCCGACTTATGTGATTTGAGTATACCTGAAATGATTCAAGCTTGGAGTTCAATTTCAAGCTTTCGCTCTAAAGATCCTGCTTTGTGAACTTCCAGCCATTGTATTAGTCTGCCCAAACTTCCATTGCCTTCACAATAAGGCTTTCAAATAAATCATGGTTGTACGGCAGCCAAGCATCAGTGTTAAACACTGATATCATACTGCCGATGATGATGATGATGATGACGTGGTGCGTCATTCGTATGTTCATCGTTGTACTACGTGGCAACCAACGTAAATGCATCTCCAACATGACAATTCAAGCAAGACGAATTTAATCTGTTAAACACAAGCTGATTAGTGAGACTTCGTTCTTACAAAACAAAGGGGGTGTTGTTTGTTGTCTGTGCCTACCGAGATAACCATTTGGTTGGTAATTTGGTTTGCAGGTAGTCAGTCACTTCTAGATTAGAATCCTGGGTCCAAACCGTTTCTTGATCTGCGAAACTTCGATTAATCGATAGGTAGATAAGGGTTATTCTTCGCTGCCCCAGAAGCTGTGTTATACTTTTAGCTACGTATCGACGAGGTTGAGTGATTTCAGTGAATGAGTAGGTGAGGAACTGAAAAGCAACTTGATCTGATAGGAGAGCCTCCCGTTGGGCTGTTGAACCTATCCTGACTCACCCAGGAGGAAGGACCAATGTGCGGTCTTCGGAGTGTCAGAGTTCGGCTTTCCGGGAGATCCTGTTCTTTCCTTGGAGGTGATGTATCCTTGTAAAGAATCCCCGTGTTCAGGTATTGCAGACCGATTGCGAGTGAAAGTATTGCAGATTGTCAAACCTAGTGCCTCGACTTTGGATCACTCCTGTCGATTCTACTGCACCACCACCGTTGTTCCGTCCAAAGGAGTAGGAACCTTCCTTTCCTTGTCGTCTACAGTGCCTACAACGTCCATTTGGGCTGCTTTGTTCCACCTAATAATATCCTCTAGTTTGGTTGTGCTTTTATGACGTTGAACTTATTGTATCAGTGCCCCGAAATAAACCCCGAAGTACTTTTTACCGTTTCCGTTAGGCCTAGTTCGTTTTGTTCCGTTTGTTTATCGCGCGATGCCTATACACGTGCTCCGTTACCTTGAAACCTGCGGTACAAAGGGATACGAAGTGCAGTGACCCACATTTGCGACAGTGCAAAACTGACATCCCTTCTGCTGTTTTTGCATAAGCAAACACTGTACACTGCTTATCGACTGGGCTGCCCGAACATCTTGTTGTTTGTTTTACATCGCCGTACCTTCCATTGTGAAGCCCGTTACCAATTTTACGTGGGTGGTCTTTCGTACGGTATGGTGGATGTTTGGTTTTTTTGCTTCATTTGCACTTGGCACTTGATATTTTTATTTTGAAGTGTGTGCTGAATCAGAAGCCGAATAGGTTTTCAGATTTCGATTCCTATCCCCGTCTTATGCATGCCGTCTCCACGCTCTATCCATTGATGTGGACAAATAAGACTCGCTACCACCAAAACGTCCCGTTAGCTCAAGTTCCTCCTCCGATATGTTGTCAGTCCTGGCCTGATATCCTTGCACAGTGTTGAGGCTTGATCAGAGATTGTCCATAGTCTTCGTTGTGAGCATGGGACTTCTCGAGTTGAGCAGCTGTAATTTTTACATCCCAACTGTTTATTGTTGCAGAAACTTCCCATCTGTCCGAAAAAGTCAGATTGTCAAGCTTTGGTAGCAATTACCGAGCTAATCACTAGGTTGTCCATGAAGCAGTCGAAAATTCAGAGATGGACTGAAACTATGAAAGTGTTTACATCTCCGTCTCCGGGATACCCATTCATCTCACTGTTAGAAATTCGAATTATTCTTTCTGGAGTCTGGTGGAAATTGTTTAATCTTTCTTTAATACGCAAATGAAAAAGCATGTCTCACTACTCCGTTAACTAGTCAGAACTTCGTGGGTCGTAAGGGTAATAAATCGGTGGAAGCTGCAGACATATGTCGTCTTGCCCAAAAATGACTCTCTTTGATGGTTCCGACATCTCGTTCTTGGTCTTTTTATGATGATATCAAATCCTTTTTGAATTACTTCCCCAATGAAACTTTCCTTAAACAGAACATTTCCTCAATAGCGCTTCAGAATTTACTTAATAATATTCATCATTTGCGCAGTCCTTTTTGTGTTGATGACAGTAGCCGCTACATATCTGTGTAACCTGTGAACAACCGACAGAATTCATGATTACATTGTCGCTTCCATGTTTTTTGAACCCATCTGGAACATGAACCGGAGAACCAGTAGAGTCAAGGAAACTGACAATGTTATTCTTGTGTTCTCGCAAAGCTTAACTCTTTGTGTGCGTTTTCGATGTTTTACGATTCATTAGGTCTTGCTTGCAACTGCTACTTCAGTCATAAGCTTTCATTGTTAGCTTGTCTGTTCATTACATTAACAATTCGGAAACCGTCAATCAAACAAACAACGGAGTTTGCTGGGCTCACTGTTTTCACCTACCTCTGGACAATTGGTAGACGAAGAAAAAACTGGCTAACGCTTTCGGGGAAGTGAAACTTAGTGCTACAGTTATTTTATCCTACTGTTTGATATACGTGTAAAATACCGTTGTTCTAGATACTCCTACTCGCAACCCGAGAGGTCAGAGATCAACGATGCATGCGGTTGACACTCACTTTGTCTAGCCCCTCATTCACTAATCCCAACGAAACGGTGACAGTAGGAAATCTCTCGTCCATGTAGGCAAGCGTGTGTTCTTCAAAACGTTAATCAGAAACTCTGTCGGAGACACCAGTTTTCATGCGGAGCCAAGCGGACCGACCCTGCGTACAGTGTTTTTCCGTTTTGAATTTCCACAGCCTTCCTGTGTTCCCTAAATATCGTATAGGGAACTACAGGTTGTCTCTTAAACGGGCTCAGCAGTTTTCTGAATTGGTATCTAGTAAGCCACCAGTAAATGACATACCCGTTTGACCTTTGCATCCATCATTACACACGTCAGACTGGGGTTAAGATGTATTGAGTCCTATACAGGAAGGCTAAAAACCTTCAAGTCACCGGTCTGTTGTATTTGGGAACGGGTGCATGCTCAGACATAATAACCTCTAGCGTACCAGCTACCTTCCACTTTTATGTGGTCAAACCAAGTAAACTAATTGTATACAGACTTCTGCAAAAACCACAGTACACCCCCATAAATCCGTGAGATCTTCATGAGAGTCCTCATAGTTCAGCGATAGGCTGCACTTATACCACGTAGCATGTACTGTTCTCCTTCATTTAAAGCCAGTCCTGTGGTCTTTTGGAGTTTACTAAATACAAATTTATCTACGCACATACGTTTCTCGATCGTTTCAGCCGCTATTTTGAAATACGAAAACAACGTGATGAATATTCGACAATTTAATTGCTCCCCTCATCCATACTGGTTACCCAACTTTATGGATGTGTTTACTTGGTCTCTACCGTTCGTCGGTGAAAAAGGTGAGTGTTTGTCGTCTCCACATGTTCACTTTCCAGTCTCATTTCCTCCAACCGGAAATTCGTATCACTAAAGCATGCCTTAATGGCGGTTAGGAAATTTTGCGCTCGGTGTCAAGGTTTTTAACTGCATAGGTTGATGCTACCAGTCTTTTTGTGTGTGGTATTGGAGTGGTGAACAGAGTGTATGGTGCTTATCCCATTCCACCTAAATTATATTAATTACTGCTACAAGTAACCTTCAGTTAGGTTTGCTTGGTGTTTGTGCCAGCTTGTTGCACCGATCAACTTGTCCCTGAAATTGATACATACATTGACACCGCAAAGTAACTTGCGTGCTTCTGCCGAAGAGACCGTGGTGTCGCAACTTTCGTCCAAAGTGCTTACGTTCGACTGTGCCACGCCGGTTGTTGCCGAAGTTGTTTGGGTACAGATTCGTGGTAGCCTTTTGGAAATATGGACAGTAATAAAGAAGTTTTGTGATGGGTTGGTGAAGTGTGCGAACCAGAAGAATCGATGTGCGGATTCTCCGTACACCTGAAATTACTAAGCCGAATGACAAATTAACAGATATTAGGATTTGAGGGAATGATTGGTGATAAAGAACAACTTTACAATGGATATAGTAGGAAAAGCAGCACTCAAGCTGGCAGTGGTTTCACTCAGGGCTTCTGTTTATCCAAAATTAATCGACATTGTTTACCGAAGGAGCAGTGCTTATAGTTTTTGGGCTCGACAACACAAGTGGCTACATTTTGCCAGTGTAGCGTGTCTACTTGGTGGGTGTTTCCAAGTGATGTTACATTGAACATAACTTGCAGTTAGGCGGCTGGACGAGTAGTGGACAGCAACCTGATTGAAAGGCTTATTTGATAAGAATACATAACTTAGATGCATAGGTCTGCTAGTATAATGAATTCGCATCAGATTATAGGCGAACAAGTTATGCACAGTGTTCCACTCCACACCATGTCTCACAGACTCACACGGCCGATGAACTCATCTCCCAGCGGTTGATTTATTTATTTGCATTTTGGCAAATACTACACTGATTTCGTTCCCTGTGATTCCCGTATTCATTAATCGTCAGTTGGGCAGTCGAGTTGTTTTCCATCTGCCTGCCCATCACATTTATGTTAAGCCACTGGTGAATGCACACTCGGCTTTGAAGCGTTTTATCATGCGCGGCGTCTAGCACTTTTAAAATGGGCGTATACGGAGGCGGAGTTACGTTCGTTATGATCATGCGTATGATAGCAGCAGACTTTGCTCAAATAGTACAACTGCCACTTGAAAAAAAGGGATGGATATCTAAAGCCTTTGATAAGAATGCGTGCCTGTAGTTAGAACAAATTCACTCGTGTGTATTCGTGCGTACACATTTAAAAATGTCTGGTCTATCGTCCTCAAGGATGAAATACCTTTTTGCTCAGTTTGGTTTATTCGATGATAGGGGTAAGCTATGGGCAACTTCAAAACATATTTTGTTTAGTATCGGAACCTTAGTGACTGCGTCTACGGAAAAATAACTTTTTTTCGCATGATGATATAACAACTAGAAATCACACATCCTAGTGATTAGCTTCAATCGATTTCCGCTGGTGAATACTAGCAAATCTGTGCATGAGCAATGCGATTCACCACTAATAGTCGAGTTTTTCCTTACTGAGTCAATATAAAGTGCAGAGAAAATGTCATTACAGCGAAATGTAGGTCTAAACACGCAGATATAAATATTGAATTTGCGCAACTACAGTGAACGGATATGCTACGTGTTGTAATTTTTGCCAGGAAAGTTTTCTGGGATCATCGGAAAGAAAAACAGTTATTGCGTGCGCGTTCTTGGCATCTACCGTGTGCTGTTCAGTGGTGTGAAAACCTGTTTGTTACAGGATTACGCCGAAAGTCGGTCAGAGGTGCTACTGTAGGTACCGTGAGTACCAAATGCTGGAGGCACATCGGATAAAATCAGAGTTACTATCACAAGAAAAACAATGACACTGAAAAGAAGAAGCCGAGGAAAAGCCTGGGGGGATGATGAAGCGGGTGACAGCCTCCTGAAGCTGCAGCTTTTATACCTTATAGAGAACACTTGGAAGAGGAGAATATATGATGAAATGTCCCGCACTGCCCCAAGATAGTAGCCTAAAGCATTCTAGGAAGTGTCATCTTCAAAGGGGAGAACTTTTATGTGTAACTCGAAAAAGTATTTTCATTTCAAGGAAGAAATTCACTGCATTGTATCGTTTTGTTTAGCCGATTGCTGTCATAGGGAATCAGTTTTCGGGTAGATTACTTGGGGACACGTTATCCTCCTATTTGGTTTTGCCCCCAAATAGCTCATTTTTACGTGTGCCCAAAAAAACCGTTTGCTGACATTAGTGAACTTATCGAAAGTCATTATCTCTGGGAGATAGGTGGGCCATAGCGGTGTTGGCTGGTTAACTCGCACGTTGTCACAGATGGGATTGGAACATAAAAGGTAGGCAAATTTGGGAACTAGTAAATTTCGCTAAAAATTATTCGCACAAAGCCTAAAAAGGCAGAGGTCAGTTTCAAACCATCGGTAATACTTATTTCAACCAGCAGCCAGAATTAGTGAACATGTACCTCATTTTTAAGTGCTTTGCTGTTGACCCCACCGCCTGAATTGCTCTCTTGTCGTTGATGGCTAATACCAAGCTGGATGTAACTGGCTTTTCGTCTGTTTGTGGACTTCGACAGTGTTCCTCGTGCTTGGCAGTGGCTCGGCATTCACCGTTTCGATATCTTTTGGCTAAAAGTTTAATCTTTTCTGAGATTAGTTACTCCAAAGGAGAGCTGACGTTTTGCTGAGGATAACCGTTTCAGCGTGGTCTAGACGTTTCGGACATAGTTTTGGAGATGGTTTTGGTACACTAGATCCTTGAACAATCTCTCTTTCAATAAGTGCCTACATCTTGCTAAATGTGTGGAACGCCGACGTGAAGAACTGAATCCGGATGTGCATGTGTGCCTAGATGATTCCTAACAACTGGCATTCAACATAAGGTCGATGCTATCCGTTTGTTTGTTTCCGAGTTTCCAGACCATATAAATCGAGGTGTGAACAAAACAATCGAGTTCTGAGTCGTTTCTTTATATTCAAGTAGCGCAGTTTTGCTTTTGTCGTTTTGTACTTTCAGGTTCAGTTTTATTGATGGTGGTAGTGTGTTCACCGCATTACCTGAGTATTTTCTACTTCATGCGAAAGCGTCACTTTACTTGACAGCTTTCAGTGAATTTTGATGACAACTAACTTATTTTACTTTTTGACTTTAAATTTTCGTGCTATACAGCGCGCTCATTGGTTGAAAGTGTTTCAATCTCGTATTTCAGTCACAGAGATGCTGGTCAATGTGCTCAATATCTGTTCAGACGACGAACTGCTGTCGGATACTCCTGAGGATGAATGTGAGTCTCTCCATATACTGCTAATCCAACCGCACTGTTTACCCGTTGTTAGGTGTGCTTCATTCGGTTTCTTCGGGAATTCTGGCTAGTATTCTTCCACATGTTTTGGCCGCTAGTGGTAGGATTTATGGTTGTTCCTCCCATGAGAACCTGTAACTTTTAGGAACAGCACTCATTTATGTTTGAAACCGAAACATTTTTTCATTTGTCCTTCCATGGGTACATTGTTTTGGTGATGACTGGCTGACTGGGATGGCTCACTGCTTAGAGCGCGAATTTACTGGTCCGTGGTTAAAACCCAACCTCTGCATCTCGACTGCTCCTGTCTAGGCTTGGGCAACCTGCCAGTATCCCAGCCCTCGTGCTTCCTTTGGGTGCCATGGCAGCAAGGCACCGAAAGGGTGTTACGGCCGAACGATGACTGTAATATTTTTAAGGTTATTGTTATTTTTTGGTGACCACTATGATACTCCTAAGCCGTAAAAACCGTGAAAAATGTCTCGGAAGTGGCATCTTTTTGTTTCCTATTATTCAAATGATAATTCAAAAAGCCTGATATTTCACGTTTTTTTCACTAGATTATATCTACACTGCGTTCTAACTTGTCTGACGGACGACTACCAAACACAGTCAGAGTGAGCCTGATTAATGTTGCAGAACATCTGGCTACAACCTGACATCTTGAGCGTTGTTGTACGAATACTTTCAACTTTACCATGCATAATTTGTTTCGCAAAGTTCATGAGCAGTCGTGGATCGTCCCAAGTGCATTTTTGCTGTGTTCCGCTCCAACTTTGTCAATACATGCTCTCAGAAGCGACACCTGTGAATGCAGCTGCAACGTAATCCGTCATGCTAATACACCTTCACCCTATATCAGCCATGTCAGTTTGAGCAACGAAGTCGTGTTACCGGTACAAAGTGAACATATATCGGACGAACTTTTATGGCCTATCCTACAGTAGCAACACAGTGCAGTCTCAGTGCATCTCAGAGCGACGGAGGTAAAACAGTTCCCCTTTGGGGGTTGGGAGCGGTCAGTATCGTTCTTTGTGAAAATGAAGGCAATTCAAGGTGTCTTTGCTATTCCTTGGGGATCTGTAAGAGACGAACCCGGCAATTCCTTATGAAAGCAGGCCATGTGCGGACATTCATCCGGCGTGTAGGCAACCAGTGGAGTCGTCGCAGTGGCCTAGACGGCAATAGGGTTCGGGGGCAATTACACAGCATCAGCTTACGGTAACTGTATTACTGCAGACGGCTTGAAACGGTTCGTCCCCAGACCCCACATTCCGACGTTACGAACATTGTCAAATGCCCCTACCCCTATTCCTTAGATATATACCCTTTCAGTGTGAGGTTATTTACTTTTTGTTTCGTCCTGAGTGTGATCTGGATTGCAGAACGACGACGCTGGCACATGCATCATTAGTGTGAATGAAATTTGTGTCCACCTGAGTCGTATAATAAAAACGGATTCAACAAACGCACACCTACAGGGGATCTGATTGAGTTATACCTTAGCTGCTTTTCATCCACGCTTTGACAGTGGACAAAGTGAAGGTATACTAGATAGTGGACGAATTTGATTTATCTTATAATACACAGAAGGCCAATTTGACCGTAAGTGGCTTTTTTCCGAAATAGTTGATGGCCGACAATGGCACGTTTTTGTTACGCAGATTTGTAGTGCCAGTCAAAGTGTATATTGTTGCTCGAGCAGTAACCAAACCTTTTTTTTCTTTTTCCTGAAGTCAACTGGACTAATGCATTCGATGTGAAAATGCAGGTATTGGCGGCACACGTAATTAAAGATTATGCAACAGTGATTGTAACGAAACGGCGGTCGATTACTTGCGTACGATAGATTGGTGGGAAAATCATTTTTGGCTCCACTGGTTTCATTCTAGTTCTTAAATAAATGCGAACAGCAATTAATTGCCCTGAGCGATGTGGGCTGAGGAGGAGTAATTGGGAACAGTTCGATGATCTCTCCTTCCTTATGGTCACCCTATTCACTTTCGTAACTGATAGCTCGTTTATACTACCAAAACCTTTTGTGGTTCAATTGTGACACCAATCTTCAGGACCCAGGAGTGCCTCTCTTTTGAACCTTGCGTATGAGTTAGTATCGAGTTTTGGTGTAATTCCTATTATTGGCTAATTTTTCTTTCTTTAACATTGAACCATCCACCAGCAAGTTTCGAGCATCTCCTAATGAATTTCCAAATTTTGCCTGCTGTTTGGGTGTGGGTCTTCAGTAGCCGATGGACCCATGTGCCATATGCGTTGTGTCCTATAGGTGACTTTGGTTACATCGTCCACTAGGTTCCCCATTATTCCAGGTACTTTCCGACCGCAAAGGTGAAATATTGTCACGGGCGGTTAGGTGTTCGGAATACTAGCCTGGAGGTCGCGGGTCGGAAACCCCCTGGAGTTTTGTGAGATGTGCACTGCTGGTGATTCCCAATAAAGATGGAACAACTATACAGTGCTTCTAGGATTTTCAATGCTGATTGGCTTCACTGACAGGGCGAAATCTCCATCAATTATCACATGTATTTTCCGACCACAAAAATGAACTAACCCTTGTTAGTATGAACTTCCTATGTGCCAAGACGGTCTGGGTTTCTTCGGAAGAAATCAACCATTAGCTTACCAACTTCATCACACATACGGGAAACATGTTCCGACAAGTTTCTAATAGACTCATCCTCTCGCTTATCACAGCCCCAGGAACAACACGAGGTAATTTTGATTGCGTTGGGCTTCGTTTTTGTTCTCATTATCATGGATCCGTGACTCGTTTTCAACACACGGTTCTTTTCTGTTCCATGTCATGTTGCATCAGTGATGTTTATGAGTTAGTCTTTCCCGCCCTTGTTCAGCCCTCCTTTCGTTCGAACAGCTACACAGAACGGTTGCTATCATGCATTTTTCTTCCTGTTTTTCTTCGAACAGCTCAAATTACTGCTCGCAAAGACGTGATACGAAACAAAATCCGAGCAATTGGAAAGATGGCTCGCGTATTCACTGTATTGCGGTAGGTGGTACTGATTTTAGACCGCTTTTCTGTTCGCTTCTTTATCTCCGGACCACTTCCACCCATGGTTTCGAGCGGTTTTCGGCGAAACCTGATAGCACTACAGAGTATAATAGTCATACAGGTGTAGACTACTTCGATAATTCGAATGTCGGATGAACTGAGCGCCTCTGGGCCGCATAGTTGGTTGAGGAACATACTAAAGGAGATGTAAATTTAGGTTTTACTCGAACAGCATTTCAGTTTATAAATATATATCCAACAATATACTATATCGGTACATAGTTTTCAGACAAGTCAGTTTTGGTTTCCATTGTGTGGTTCAACTTCCTTAGTGGAGTATATGTGATCCTTTGCGTCTCCGAATACAGAAGCTGTAATATATGCTTGTTGACAGACTCCACTGGCCTTTATGCTATGCTATGCTGTCCAAATTGCCTGAGTGAAGGTTTGCATGTGTAGGGACCGCAGAATGACGGTGATAGCCTGGTGCCACTCTACCCAAGCTTCCCATTCCAATCGAGGACTTTTTAAGGTAATCGCAGTGATTGCATGGCAGGAAGGCATTAGTGCTACCACTGATGTTGACCACCATACCGAGTTGTCCTCCCCTCTGATATCTCTGCATCTACTTTGTCTTTCTTTTTTCGTCTGGAACCAATACAACGCAACCTTCTGAAGGCGGTGTGCTTCTTACTTTTAGCTCGACTGGAACAGTCTATGGTGGAAAATTAAATCTGGAAATTTCCTGTGCAAAAGAGTTTTCAAATGGGGCACAAAGAAACACTGATACCGGTTCATTGGCTATAGTGTTGTAGCACCAAACCTAAGGTTACACGAGCTATACGTATACAGTCTGTTATCACGTCGGCATTAATAAGTTTTATTGAGGGGCGGTAAACAAAGTTCCCCCCGAATTTAAGACAGCTCATCGGATAGGACGCGAGCTACATGCTGGAGGGTTATGGATTCAGTCATATCATTTCTTTTGATTTCACCGGTCTGGGTGTCGGCCGCCTAGCCTTACATTGACCAACATGCGTTCTGGTTGTGTGGGAGATGTGCACATAAAATATAGGGGTCAATAGTCTGGTATTCATGTTCTACATTAGGTAACTATCGTCAGATAGAGGCTGCCACAAAGTAGTAAATTCAAGCAACAGAGGCAGTGTTACTCAGCATCACCATAGTAGAGCATTAAGAGCCGAGCCAGACAATTACCACCATATTACGGTCTGGTTATTTTTTCCGTTCTTTCTGTCTCTCGTCACAAATCATTACCTGATTTTTGTGCGTAGAAATGACGTTTTAAGCGTTCTACTGTTGGCACAGTTAATTTTTTTGATGTGTGGTCGTGGCGTAAAACAAAGGCATACACGTACACTTATTCCGATTGAATAATTAAGTCCCGGGCACATTGATTTATGTGTTCTTTGACTCTCCCGCTGATACGCTGGCGCGCGCGGTATGTATGTTTCACGCATGAATAAACTCAACTCAGGTACAGTTCCGAGTGCGATTGTTGTTTGAGGTACGCGTGGACCTCATGTAGTTCGTCTGTGTGTGCGTCCGCCTGACGACTGTCATATGTTTGCTGAAGACTTGAAAACACACGAAGACACCTCGTTCATAGTATGGATTTGTAAATTTTCTCTGAATAAGTTGCTGCACATAATTTAGCTTCTATAATCATGTCTGGTGTACGAAAAATCAGCAACAATGGTGGCACCCAAATGAGCGCCCTCCTGGGCTGCTGTTGTTGTGAGCATTCGGCAAGACGATTGCGTTTGCGTATGCTTCGCTACGACAGATTGTTTATACACCCAAGATCCATTTTTGTTCACGATGCTCTGGGTGTGACCGACTAACCCCACTATCCCCACCACCTCTACGGCTTACTCCTGGTGGACGTTTTAACTTATGTCTTTCCCATCCGAATTATTTGTCGTTGCAGAGAGGAAAGCGAGACCATTTTGGAGCTCAAGGGGCTGACTCCCACGGGTATGCTTCCCCTGGGTGCACTCGCCGGTGGTCGAGAAACAATCAAAACCGGTGAGTCGATGTTTTTCTCTGTCTGTGGTATACACGAATTTGCTTTCAGCTTATCTCAGGTTGCATTCTCATCCATCAATCCTGTCCAACCGAACTAATTTGTTTCGCTTTTTACGGTTACCGACATTTCGGAATCGGTCATTTTCTCGCCCCTGGTGGCTTAATCGAATGCTAATATTTTCATATGTGCAAACCAATGAAATTCATAATCAGTCTACAGAGGGTTTGTGGGAAAGGTTTCTATTCCGTTTTGGAGGATGGAGGAATGTAATAGATCTTGTCCAAGAGGTCATTCATTTATCGTATAGTTACTCCGCAAGATCACAGTTTGGAGTGTTGATATACATGTAGTCCGTTCCAGTTTTACTACCACTTGACTCACGTGCATCTTATTTTTCTCATCACCTCGGCAAGTTACCATAATATGTACAGTATGTGGATGCACACAAGACTCCCTCTATCTAACGGCTCTTCACGTAACAACTCTGACAAACACGTCGGTCACAAGAGTGAGGCCATGCATCACTCAGAAGGCGACTGAAAAAATCCCCATCAGATGAAGAAGCTTGATAGTAACTTATCAGCTCATGAATGTTTGCATGCTTGATTTTTATACTTAGTCTTCAGTCCATTGTATGCAACGTAGCAATCTACCCACCACCGATCATCTTTGCTATTTCTCTCTCAGAGTCCTACAATTTTGTTTCCATTGATGACTCAAGGAGGTTCTTGTTCGTGACCGTCAGTGGAAGTATATCGTAAGGCGAATTAAAGTGTTATCTGGGAGTGTTGATGCTCGAGGCTTAGATGGGAATGCCGAAGAGAACTTTGGATAAGGTGAGGAGTATACTCTTCCGAAACGTGACAGAGAAATAACACCAGCACAGGGTGAGATTTCTCCCGAGAGACTACGACTGATACCGATTATCGTTCCTTTTTGAAGAGCATGATCACAAACGAAAAATAAATGCGAGCGGTAGATGTGGAAGGATGTACAGAGGAACATCAGTTGAAATGAGGGGGACATTCTATTAAAAGGCGTATCTCAAAGAGCCATTGCAAAACCATCGTTTTAGCACCAATCTGAGATTTCCATTGCAGTCCAACCGCGAAGACTTCCCGTTGTTTAATTTTGCAGCAGAAACAGCAGCATCGGCATCAATAACACCATTGATATTACACAATCTGTGCACCGTCTTACTTGAAACCATTGTCAGCAAGACGCTCATGGTGGCATGTAATGGGTTTATAAAAATGAGTTTGCAAACGGGGATCATGTTTTCCTCCCTTGTATTTTTTCATGCTATTGCATTAGCAATATGCAAGGTAGTAAACTAAAGTAAATGGGAATAAACAAAAACCGTGATAGGCCTACAAGATAGGTGTACAAGATGGAGAAACACGGTCAGAGACGTAAGCCAGTCTCTGATAGGTGAAAAATGGTCACAGGTTGAGCGTGATGGGGTCCTAGTCAACTGCCAAACGGTGCGTGACGCAATTCATTTCGGATTGTCTATTGGACCGAAGCGGCGGTACCTACTCCTCAGCTTTCCCCCCATGCTCCAGATAATCATCCAAATACATCATAGTTGCCTGACGCTGATCATCAATCCGTGGCACTAGAGCTACCGTTAGTGATGTTTGCAATGATAAATGTGTAACCAGGAACGCGGATGCTCGTTAAAGATGATTTTATTAACTGCAACCTTCAATGACTGTCATGAGTTCCTGACAGTCCTAAACGTTATTTACTCACAAACTGAATCTACCCATGACTTCGTGGGATTTATTGAGGAAGGATTTGAGTGCCAGTGGTTTATTAGTCGCCTAGATGGCAGGGGCAGCATGCAGTTCTGCCGCTTTATTGAAGACAAGTTAAGTTATCTGCCATCCGTGTGTTACTGATTCGGGGTCAGTGATACGGTCTGCTAGGTCGACAGAGTTTTGTGTAGCCTTAAATCCGAAATCACAAGTGTGGTCTTTAAGTTGCGCTGTTGTCCATGTCCACGGAAGCCTAACCTGTGCGGTGGGATTACTTTAATATATGAGAATTTCAGAAATTCGTTCATCTTTCTGCCCTAATGGCGTAACATGTTGTTGAATCAAAGTAGCGTCTTCAGTTGGCACAATCCAGTGACTGCAGGATGTCGGATATCTGTGACGCCGTTTGTGTGTATACCTGCCTTACAACCCGTTGGATTACCGGAAGCTGAGATGTCGCCAGGTTCTTCACATATGTGCTGAAACAGTTGTGATATCAACGGTCGATTAGAACTTCGGGCCTCCCTGCTTCAAGTCTATCAGCGTGTCAAATGTGACCAACAAACAAGGAAGTTGATACGCAGTTGTGCGTAAAACTGCGTCTAATCCACTGAATCCAACTTCACATGTTTTTCATGGAATATCATCGATTTCTAAGGACGATGGGCCAGCCCAACCTGGTTTGTCACACTTGGAACAACAACATGCTTCTGTGTGTGGATGTTGTTGTTTCCGGCCGGTGAATTGATACCGCACTTGAAGTCTGAATGTAAACTACTTGAGCCTAATCCCATAACGGCTTGTCAGTCTCATCTAACAAATATGCCACACCAGATAAATTCCATCGCATAATTAGCCTTTTTCTTCCTAACTAATACCCGTTTTTCTGCGTTTACAGACAAAAGTAAATATTATCCCAGCCTAAGAACTTGGCTGGGTTCACAAGTGATACATCACGGTTTCCATCCATGCGCTATCACTTAGTTCCCAGTTTGGCGTTCGTGATAGATAAGCTCAGTAGTGTTTGCCACCAGTTCTTCTCAGCTCTTGGGTGATCCAGATTTCACTCACTTATGACAGCCCTTCTCCGCTCGTCAAAATTATACGGCGCACGTTAGACTTTAAAAAATTGTTGTAAATTATATCCATTGACTGTTAGTCGCAGCTTCCAGTTCTAGGATGGACAGCATCGTGTTTTTTTAACAAATTAGTCCATTAGAAGACTGGTCGCGATACCTATTCTCACACTGACAATCGTCTAATGCTGTCAGCTAATTGTTTTCCCGACCTGATGTAATTGTTTTTCACCAACTCAAGATATGGACCTAACAAAAAACTCTCCGACGTAAAAGCCGATATATACTAAGGTTGCCTCCCAAGCGATTTTTGTGCCGGTTTGCTTCATGAATGACTAGTTTGTTTCAAGTCGATTGGGAAACGTATAGTCAGAAGTTTGTCACAGGAGTGCACTTTAAGTTATCCGTGCTGGCTTTTTTGTAGGAACCGCGTTTCCTGGTAGGAGCGATTCTGAGCCTACTGTTAATTTTCCTCGACGAATAAGCAAAAGCATCTTCGGAAGAAAACTTCGCTGCTCCAAACCTCGTATTTTTCACCAAAGTGCAATTTCTTGTGAACTAACGAAAGGTTATTTTTGGGTCATAATAAAAAGCACACTGTCAGACTAGAACAGATTACCGATAGAGGTTACCTGGCAGTTGGCTAGTTTCAACTTGGAAAGAATCGCCAGCAGACGTATTTTTCTAAAATAGATTCAACTAAAAAAACGAAATCGCAACATGCAATGCTGAAGTAGTGACATAAAGCAGTGGTTCACATTGAGTGAAATGCACAACAGTTTTCGTGCAATATTGAAAAACATGTGCGAAAATTTTGTCTACGATCAACTGGCGTGGAATACCATACTTGATGCGTGCAAAAAATCCATTTTACGCTGGAAGTCGCTTGAGTAAAGTCGATTGTCAGCTCAAAGTGGCTGTTTACAGATGGTGTATGAGGGGGGAAATTTATTTCTGGTAGTACAAACAAAAGCTGCCCAAAATCTGACACCCTTTAAATAAAAATGACTTTGTTTTGGCTATTTCCGAAGTTCTCTTTTACATCAAACACCTGTTGAATTTGTCTTTGTTGAGGTGAGACTAGAGCTTCAACTCTTTCACACTCTGGTCCACAAAGCCAGTCAGACCGAAGTGGATGTCTTTCCGACTCCCAGCGCTGCTTGTAGACTTCCGAAAAGTAACCCAAACATTGTGTATTTTTTGTGTTGGTGATCTTTTCGCACTTTGGCATAGGCCTTTGCCTGGAAGCTACTCAAAAGTATACAGACCTACCATGCTATCGGTTGTGTCAATAATACACTTACTTTTCCGTAGGATAGCATGCTTGCTGATTTTCCTTTAATGCCATATATATATATATATATATATATATATATATATTAGATTGATTGTGTATGGTAGGAAACGGAACCGGATGCCTCATTTTTCGGTACGCGTTGGACACGGAAAATCTTCTCTCGAGATGCACGACTAGAAGTGATAGGGCAGATGCAATTTAGTTGTTTCCAGGCCACAAAGTACGTGTCATTTCAAGTCTGTGTTTCGTGGAGGACAGACGTGTAGAATCAATTGACCTATTAGTGTGCGTTAAAAAGTCTCCCAGTCCCAGGAGATATCATACCAATTGCTGCCTCAATCATGGCATTCAATCTCCACACACTGACCGGACAGGAATACAGTGGTCTGCCATGAGCCATTATTAGGCCAGAGGTCTAGAATTATGAACTCAACGAAGTGGTTGAAATAAGTAGTAGTAGTTGTGACTTCAAAGCCCCGCTACTTGTAAGGTTTTGTCGTGGAGATCGGTGGACGAAGAGCAGGGTAGCGATAGTTTCAGCAGAAGCTAAAATCCTAGGTTTCAGAAGGGCCTGTCCCGTCATCTCGGCGATGAGTGCAGCCAACTGATGATTGACCGGTACATTAAAGGGAGAGATTCAACAGACTTGTTGGTGACTGACGATTCGTGAAAAATCATTTCAACTTGTAAATGAAAATGTGGTCATTAATGTATGCTGTCTTTATATGTTCCATTACCGTGGAAGGAAATGCACGGTTGAGAGCTTTTTACGAAATTTAAAAGGAGTAGTGCGTTCTCTGCAGTTTTGCTGCAAACAAATGTGTATTTGAAACCCTTGGGTTTCGTTGCATGGGCAGAAAAAATCATAATTTGTAGTTTCTATGCTTTCTTCATCCACGACCGCGTTGTTGTGGTATTAACGTTCGTTTTGCTTAAACTTCAACCCATAGATCATGCACGTTTTAACCCTCACTTGTTCATCTCCTTTACAGTGAGCGACAACTGGACTCCGCACAAAATTCAGTGTTTCGCCGAGGCCAAAGCGATCGACAAAGTTAACGAACGGATGCCACCACATCGTGATTCCAACTCTAATCCGTGTTGGTCTTACACAGTGACACTTCCAAACGAAACAGAGCTCTCAAAAACTTCTGACTCCCATCTGAGTAGTACTGATTATACCACGGAAGATGATAATGGAGCCCTCTCGTTGACTCAGCGAAACATGCCCAGGCCCCCATCCATTTGTGAGGAACGCTCTTCAGACGATGAGGCGGATGCAATGACCTCTTTGGTTACGACCTTCGGGGACCGTGGGAGACCGGCAAGTTCAGACTCGATGGACCTTCCAGGTGGTGATAGTGTATCGGCCGGGCTCGTTAGTGTGCGTGCGTCAGGCAGTAAAACACCAAACTCAACCATTCCGTCCCCAGTCGCCGGCTCAAGCTCTTCCTCCTCCACCACTGCAACTAAATGAAGAATGCTAATGGCTAATATTTGACTTTCTTTCTTGCCTTGTGCAATAGCCGCCAGAGACACAGAAACCGTTATACTTCCTTGATTGCTTCGACAGCTTTTATATTTTTTTCTTGCTCAAAACCGTGTGTTCTGTGCCCAACACAGATTTATCACATGTGCTACGTGTGGCCGCCCCGAACTTGCAAGTCCCTAATTCTAGCCCTGTAGTGGTGGCCAATCCATTCTCAATTTAGGTTCCCTTTAAAACTAGATTGTCAGCCATGAGGTATTTTTGTCCTTTATGTCCATTATTCCTTATTGTCGTCACAGTAAAATGCCGCACCACCTTATCTTACAGGGACACCGCCACGCTGTCTGATCAACACAACTGGGCTGTTGGTTTTCGGTTCACTGTCCCTTTCCTCACTTTTATTTGAACTGGATGTCGAGTGCGGTTTTCGCCTCTGTGGAATATTACGATTTTTTCGTGTTCATGTTTCTCCGTCTGCTTGTGAACATGGTTGTTTCTCTACTGTGGGTCGGTTCACCATCTGTTCCCTACCATCCACTCAAGGGCCGTCTCGTCTAACACATGCCAACCATAGTACAATGAACCCATCAGAACTATTCGGATTTAAACGCTCTTTTTAACTCAGATACGTTTTCTGCTCACTTTACGCTTTCATTCAACTGATCTTCAGTATCTGTGATTTCACCTATGGCCAACACGATCTCCCAAAAAGCGTACTTCTCTGTCACTCTTTCCGACAACGCCACTGGTCAAACAATCTGTACTGCTCACATATATGAGGGAATAAACCTGTCGAATTGTTCTAACCCATATAGTCTCGTCGTCCGACAGAACCTATTTGTCCTTTTCATCCCCCTCTTTTGTATTCGTTTTTTCTGCTACTTGGTTCATTCTGCCCCATCCCCGCTGTTTACAGCTGCGTTGCTGCTCTAAAGTTGTACAGGCTGTTAACCGTTGCGGAATCGTCCTCCATTTTTCTCCGCGTCCTCCACACTCCTAAGGCAAGTGACGGTGACAAATTTTTTGCTCATAGGTTGTCTACATTCGGACCACAATGAGGACTAAACGTATATTTCTCTGTAATTCATTTGTTGTGTTGTCCCAATCATAGAGCAATTGGATTGCATTACTACGCTTCCTACCCATCCTGTTTGAACATCAGGGTTCCCTTAACCTCTGACCAGTGATCCAATTCATATCATTGGATGCAGCCAAGTTTCGTGATACCCGCAGTATTCTGGCCATGTGGCCTACTTTACCAGTAAACTAACAAATGTGGTTACTCATGGTTCTTTCCCTTCAGTATCTCCTCTGTTACTGTTTTCCGCACCACCGCATCTTGACTCCATGCTGATCGATACGATCATTGTAGTTGTTCTCAAGGGCGTTTAGCGGTGCTCTACGTCCCCGCTTTGTTGCTAACTCACCCCTATGTGCCGTGCGTTTGTGCCTCTTCCTACTGCTCGCAATCCGATTACGTAACCCAGTCTCGTATAAACCGTTTACCTCCTGATTCGCATTTTCTCTCATGTTTACCTCAAAAGTGGCCAATAATGACTATCCAGCAAGTATCGATGCTTCGCGGTCCAAATGAACTTTGTTTACCAGAACTGTAGTTCAGGTGCTCTCTTTCTACTTTTAGTAAAAAAACGTTTTCTTGGCAGTCCACTTCATACACGTCCTGTGTGGCTTCAACATTACATTATTCATCTCTGTAGTGATTATCCATCCTTGAGCGGTAGTCCACACTGTCCGGCAGCGAAGAATCACCGTTGAACAATAATGATGTGCTATCAATGATCATGACACTTTTCGTCACAAGGGATTCCTCTCTTCAATGGAACGGTTTGGGGTTAGTCGCATGTAAAACCATGCCCTATCGTTATTCCTAACTAGCATATAATTGTACTAGAAGAGGTAATGTCAGTGAACCAATCGCATGACATTAGGTCGGATTATTGGATATACAAGACTCCATGCGGAGTGGCTGTGTACATTGACATAGTTTGTGTACTTCATAGTCACTATATGTGTCAGCGGAGGTGTGGTCAGAATTTTGTAACTGAAAGCATTGGTTCTTGGTGCAGCCGAACGGCTCCTGGACCACTGTGTTCCCTGCTGTTAGCGCTTGTGAAACGAGCCATCGTATGTGGGCTGAAACCTCTTGGAAGTGTCAGGCATGTGTTGTTCAAAGCCGATCTTCCTCATCAGCTTTGGTGTTGTTCCCCGAAAAAATCTGTTTCATTATGATAGTGGATTCAGAGATTTTCCCGAAGTCAGACATCATTTGAATTGTGTCGATCTAATCTGAAGTCCTAACTTCGAATCGTCACACTTTAACCACTGTTTTACTCAGGCACAAAGACTATCTGACATGTGGACTGACCATCTGTATTCACCCTTTACGTACAAACTTGCCTGTACTCACTCATCCAGCCGATTTAAAATGCAACCGGCTAAAATAAATATATCGCACTAACATAAGTCTCACTGACTGAAAAAGCTTGTGGTGTCTGCATGAACGTCCTAGAGCTGTAAATTTTGACTAATTGGGATTGTTCATTCAGCAGGGAGCTGACAAACCAGTGCCATCAATGCGCACTTGTAGGGCAAGTGTCTACTGAGAATAGTTCGATAAGTGAGCCAATTATCTCACCAACAAACTCCTGCGTATACTAAATCAGATGGGTTAGCAAGTCACTGATATGCTGGGAGGGAAACAATATCTGGCCTCATAGTCAAAGAAGCATTGCTATCCGCGTTCCAAGAAATTTTGTTGGGTCGGATTTCACGTGGCATCACCGCTGGCCTACAACTGGTTGATAGCTAATGACGACAGATCAGGGTCAAATTAGTTGCATTATCGTCCTTACCAATCGAGATGTCGTTATCAGCGTGTCGTTATGAAGCGAATCGGGACGCACATAAGTGTTTTAGCGTTTGGCAGTGGTGTATTTTTGAAGTTTCACGGGCTGTGTATTACCTTCGATTACGATTGGCTGTTTCTGGAGGTTCCTGTTGCCCGGTTCGTTAGCGTGTGTTCTGATTGATCGACATCCCCGCACACCAGTACGCATCCGTTAGGCGATACAAGAACTCAGGGACGGCTTCATCTAGAAAAATGAGAAATCGTTTAAGATCATAATATCTAGCTCTCCTTAGCCCAGTGAATAGAAAAACGACCATCTGTATGACATGCTCTACCAAAGTGATGCTCATAAATGCATCATCTGGCTTCTCGGCACATCGCCTGGGTTGACGAAACTGATGGAAATTCACCAGTTGATGTTGATGCAGATTGGCATTATTCTCCTTGACTTATATTTCAATGGACACAGTGATCCGCCAGTTCAGTAAACTTCAGTTCATCGAAGTTCATTACATGGAATCTTCGATTCAGTGCATCAAGCTCTCAATACATCAACCTTTCGGGCAACCGACAGGTTCACAGACTTTCAGTTCACTGACCTTCGGACCATTGGCCGTTAACTTTCTGGACCTTCATTTCATGAAAGTGTCGGGTCATTGTAATAAATCTAACTAGGCACATTCAGACTTTTGATTTTGAGCGCAACAGCTGTGAGATTCCATGAAATTACGATTGCTGCTTTCTATCATCCAGCCCCCATGAAATTCAGCGGACGCATCTCCTTATCCCACCTTTCTTTGCTCAGATACCGTGGGGATTTCATCGACGTTCTTCATTTCTTTACTGCGCATATTAGATTTCCTGAAACGGACCGAACCGTTAGTGGACTGGCCTCCCTCAGTTGTCCACAACATCCTTCCTCATCAGATTTCTGGGAGGTAGATTATTGTTAAACCTTCCCAGAGCACTACTGATGCATCTTGCAACCTTCGCACCCGCGTCCGCTGATTTGAAAATAATCATGACTTTACTTCTTTACTTGAACCAACTGTATAGTAGTAGTGTTGTTCATTCATCTATCCCTGTTTTATAATGCACCACGTATGTTCTACCATGCAGTAAAGCTGTAGGTTGAATTTTTAGGGTATTTCCAAAATTTTATTTCCGTGTCATGCGGCAAATGTTGCCCAGTACCAATACTACCTGAACTCTTTGCAGCTGCTGACTAAGTGTTTGGACACATCAGTTGGCCGGAGCTCCCACGACCTTATGTTCTAGTTAAACAAATAACACTTCAAAGTTTATGCGCAAAAACTCGCCGGATGAGCGATTCTGCATGTAGGTTATAGTTATCAAGTAATTTTATAATTTTCGGAATGGTAGTGCCATTCCAAATATATTCATAATATTGCAGTAGAGGGATGTAATTATTTGATACTTCAACATCCCAATACAACCAGCTGAAAACAGTTCCAATCAGAATGGGATTTACATAATTGAGCAGTGGATGTATTCGTAACGTGCGTATCAATTCCATGTCGGACTCCCGTCACTGTGCGGTTGGAATTGCTACAATCTCCGCAGTAGGCAGCACATGGGGCGAAAACCACAGTCTGTAGTATCGCACTCATGAATTTGGTTCGGAAACGCATCCGTAGCTAACTTCTTTCATTGCCCTTTCTAGGTGCAGCCCTTGTTCAATCTCGCTTCTTCTCCTCAGCCATCGGTTGTATGCCGTGCTGACCTAACTTGCTCGACCAATATACATGGTAGGTAAATGGGTTGTCCAGATGCGAACATGGATTTTATTCACCTTGACAAATGGTAGTGGTGCCGCAAAAAATGTTCCATCTCGAGACATCCAGGAGTTTTGCAAGCAGATTTCCTTGTGCTAGCACACTAGCAATAGCCACTCCGATGTTGTAGAAACGAAATTTTTGTCACGCGCAATGGAGGCAATTTCCGTTTTTATAACCAAGTCTTGTAACTTGAGCAGAAAGTTTCGAATTATTGAGAGGCTTATCCGGGTTTGCATTAATCTTTTTTTGACCGAGTGAATCCCACCATTCCTATTCCTTCTCCGTAAGTATTGCGGAAAAGTTTTAGGTGCATACATGGGACATTTTTACGCATTCGTTTGGACCTGTCTTCATTCTTCCGTTTGAACCAACTGTAGCACAAGCACTGGCAGCTTGAATCTATCAGACCTCGAAGCCAAACATGGAGGCACAAATTCGCCACTGTCACGAACGTGGAAATCTTTCACAATGACAAACATGCTTCTACACCGATTTACGCTGGTTTTTATAGAGGTTAAATTTCAACAGTCCCACTGAGACGCACCCCTGCCCGCCGCTACGTGATTTCACTGCCGTGTTAACTGGGTTCTCATGCTCATCAAATTGTACCTTGTTACTGTTCTTGCTGAGCACACTGGCATAATTATTCCCAACGAATCTACAATCTTTTGTAATTCTACGTGCTATGTATAGGCTTCTTCTATCTGAACCTTTATACATTTTATCTTGCAAGCCCCACAGAGTTCAAATTGGCCATCGGCTACCGACACTTTTGCTACGGATGCCAGCGGTGAGCCCTTTAGGGACGCATCATTTAAAAAAAATTATTGACCTGCTCCCTTATTTCGCGCTGAGTCTCAGGTTGACTAAAGTAAGCTGTCTTCCCACGTTCGGAAATCCAAGCTATTGGACGCGATGGTGTAATCGTCTTTTCTGCTTTGAGATTGGTGCAAATGTGTTTCATGGCTCCAGTGCATATGGTTTCCATCACAATGCGCGCACCTCATCTTCATCCGGATTCCTCCGATTCTCACTCCATTTTTCAATGGATGAGAGTTCCGCTACGATGGTGTAATTATACATAAAAATATAAATCAACTTGTTTTATAACATGGTAAATAAAGAGATGGCAGACTATATGAAGTTTGGTCATAAAACTAGTGCAATTGTCTGATGAACAAACATGTCACATTCATCCTGCCATGGTGGAACTTCCATATTGAGTTATTTCCTACGGATTTTCTAGCAGTGTGAACCAGAAAGTAAGAGTTGTATACTCTTTAAGACTAGAACGAACGAGGATTCTGCAGGTGGGACCATTTTCTAAGAAGGGACCTGTGCAACCTTCAGGTTGCTTCGCTAGCGGAGCTCAAATACGGTGGTAGACCGAGGGCAGACGCGTTTGTGCCGTCGGTTTATCTCCAGCTTTTCTGGACGAGTAACGAACCTGTGGGATATTTGGTTTAGTCCTCATCACACTCTACGGTTTTCAGATAAATCGGCCTGGTTACGCGGCAGTGGATCACTGATTTGCGAGAATTCAGGCATCGTTCAGGCGTGAATACGTTCGCCCGTTCATATGTAAGGAATCAGATGCGCTGTGTGAGTGATGCTAACACGCTTCCCTTACATGTCAGATGCCTTACGTTCGAGCCCCAGCATGGCCGTGGATATGTACTCCTGATGGACTCCAATATGGGTGAAAATCAAGTAAAGCACCTTAACCATTTGGTGCGGACTCAACAGATTAATAATTGCGCCAGAACAGGAGCAGGACCGTTTAAACGATGGTGATGTCAGTTTGAATTCTACAGATTCTGCAACTAACGACAGCTTACCTAAATGATTAAATTCACAGGTCAGTTGAAATGACCTTAATACATTACAAGCCACGTTCATATGGTCAGTAAGTTTCCACAAACCTGATAACGGGAATTCACGCAAATCATCTTGCAGAAAGACTGAGGATGGTTCCTCCGACTAGGTACATGTTACTTTTTCCGTCTATCGAGGTATTGGAGTCCCAAGTTTATTTAGCGGTTTTACTTTTTCATCTACTCAATATAAGCGGCTGCCGTGACAATCACTAGATGACAGGTTCCTTCCGGATCATTCAGCCACCGCGCGAAAATGTGACGGAGACTGACAGAAGTAAGCGGGGTTGTCTGCTTACTCGGACGTGTGCACTCGGCCGATCTAAGGACGACGAAAATGGAGACTCCAAAGACAAACAGGATTTGTTTTTACCTTTTGGAAAGCGAAAAAGGGATTAGATAGAAACCAGTTACGCGTCACCGTAACGGGTCCTTCCGGCCAATCGATACAGCTATCCCGATGGGTACTAAACGTGCATGTCCCAGCAGAATGGCTTCCCTTCCGGACAAGTCCATTTCCACTATCTTGTGCACATGTGTGTGTCTGTGCCCACGCTTAAAAAAACCTTTAAACGACGGTATGTCTGAATGGTAAATGTATGGGGTGGTTGTACAAAATGCCCCGACAACAACTACCAGAATGTCACTTTAGGTGTGTCAGAGAATCGGTGAATTGTGTTTTCGTTTCAGTCGTGGCACTGATTTCCATTTACCGCCTCATCCTGCTAGTGTTGTTTATGTTCATTAATTTATTCATCTTGTCCTGATGGCAGGGGGATTGTGACCTCATCTTCTTTCAGTTAATAAATCACTCTCTGTCCAGGATGAAATTTTTTATTGTTGCACACGGGTTTTTGCGCCAGCAGATTTCCGTTGGGATTGACTTCTCCGGGTAAAAACAGATATCTATCGCTTGATCAGAGCTACAAAGTCACACTGGTTGTAAAGCTCCTGATGCAGTTTTGTCGAATATGGTCATGTCAGATTCATGAAACACGCAAGAAAGTAAACATCGCTCAAGACCCATCGTGCTTGGTCATGAAATGGATTAGCTTAGCACAAGGAATTTTACAGTGAGAATGGAATGGTATGGTTTTCGCCATCAAGTGATAGATATCTGGACGGTTCACCAAGCAAGGATATATTATCCTACGAACCATTAACATGCCTAAATAACAGGAATTGCTCTTATTCCATATCACATCGTCACAGTTCATGAAATGATTGCACCAATGACTGTCCCAACCGGAAGACTGCTCCCAGCTGTTTGTCTCCAATAAAATTCCAACAAAACAAAATACATCAGTTAACTTTTGGGAAAAAGTGTTTGGTTGATTCCCAAAAGTTTCCTCGATGGTGATGCACTGGCTTTCTATCAGATTCCACTCGTATTTGGGTTTTTCAACAGCTTTCTTCAGAAAAGAATGGAATCTTCGATTTAATCGGAAGTGAATGCTCCACATGTTCAATACTTGTATATCCGTGGTTGACCGACCTTATCAAGTAAAACTGACATAAAAGTGTCGTCATCCTCTGTTTTTTAGGTAGTTAGGGACCAAATAAGAACCACTAAGAAAGATGAGGTATCGTCAACTCGTATTGTTATGAAACGGCGAAGCCATTTTGACGATCTGAATCTCAATGGCTTTTGGGTTGCCGTGTTCTGGTCCATTAATTCTACCATCCATGTTACCTTCATCTGTCGTTCCAAATTGAAAAAATTCCTCATCATCGTGTGCTATTGCGAAACCCAGTCCTAATAATCAGCCAAGTCGTATCTTGCCAAAAAGAGTCTACTTATACTGTGGTTTCTCAGTTTTGCCCAGTACAAACTGAAATTCTTGGAAAAATCGGTTAATCTAACAACCTTAAACTGTAGACGATTTATGCAACTGATGCAGAAATAGGAAGGCTATATTCATGCCTAATATTTCTCCCCATTTAAGGTTAGACAGCTGAACTCCCCTGTGTGGGCAGTTTTTAAAGTAGGTACGAGTCTCGACTAAAAAAAGACATCAAACCTCGATTGCAGCATCTAATTATATTGCTCAGATTTTAGACAAGAAAGTTAATCAATGCTGTTAGCCCCCATTCCTCCTCCTGTGCTGCGTATCACTACAAACATACAAAAAATAGTATCTTGTCGTGCAACGGACTCTGTGAGCCTTGACAACGACGGTGGTTTTGTATGCGCCAACGTAGACTGGGTTCGCTGTTTACCTGAAGCCCGCTAATTACGCTGTTTCGAAAAAGGATGAGCACGAAAAAACGAAACTCATTTGGGAAAGTACCTAGATTTCTAGCCAGACAAAAATGGGTCAAAACACTTCGTGTAAAAATTGCTCGGATTTTGATCACGGCATAGTAGAGTAGGTTACATAAAATGTGTGCTATTTCGGTATTGCAGTGTAATTTGGAAGCTTTAATTGGTTAAACTATCTATGCGGAATTCAAGAGAAACTGTTGAGGGATGCGCGTAAAATAATAACCATGTGAAATTATCGCGGAAGACAGAGAGAGAGTCGGACGAGGGTTGCACTGTCACAGAATGAAATAAGATGTCCCCCTACAGGACATGCATCATGGGTGCTTTTTCGATCAGTTAAATTTTGCGGCACGGTGTAGTTTGCGTTGAATTCAAGCCGCTCTTATCAAAGAAAAATAAGTGCTATTAAAACGGGGCCCAAACTATCCTAAAAATCAATCTGATACTTAGTTTGCCTCGATTGCATTTTATGAATAACGACAGGCTGCCTTTGAGGATGACATCTTCAAATCAAAGTCGTATTGGTTTGGTACTTCTCAGATCCTTCACAAGGATCATGATAACGGATGGAAGTATGGTACAATTACTCCCAAACAATTAAATGTTTGGGGGAATTCGTCTCACGAGATTAGCTTAAAACTAATTTTTTGAATCTAAAGCAAAAACGGAGACAAAGAAACGTTAGTCAGCTTCTATGCAATCATGCTAGGTTTCCCTGTGAAATGTTTGCCCAGAGAACTTATGTTAAGTGCACTGTTACTACTCCGTGCTGTAATACGATTGCGCTGATCTCAACCAGACCAGTAAATAAACCCAGACCGTGTTGACTTTCCCATTTGTTATAAGACGAACTACGGGCTGAAGGCACTCAGCCGGGATTACCTCTATTAAGCTAAGTCACAATGCTCAAGATTTGTCCAGTTCCATATGCGTATAGTTACCTTTATTATTTTAGTAGGTCACATCACTGATACAATTATCTCATTTGTATACAGTCAAGTTTCCTTTGTATTAGTTGTGGTGGGCAGGAGATAAAACACCACGTAGGAAGGTGTACACTGTCGCAGTGAAAAACGAGTACAAGTGTTGAAAAGCAAAGCAGGGATCCTCAAATTTTCCTCCTTGACTTGACCACTTATTTCACCAGATTTACCCAGTATCTCCTTCCACAAAGTCACTAGCTGACAAGTCAGTGATGTACTAACGGTGGTTGAAAGCTGGCTGAAATGATGGAAAACTAAGTGAAAATTTCCCGCACTATACATTAATTAATCTGGCAATAGGCAAATACAAAACCATCCAAAAAAACACCCAATCAAGTCTTTACGATCCATTTAGGTTTTAGGACAAGCGACACGGTATAGTGTCCCTACGAAGACCACTGACATTACACCGACGATGTCGCCTGAATATCACTGAACAGGACCTCGAGTGAGAACGTGTGATCAAATAGACTAAATCCTAGGAGCTCTAACTGGTCCGATACCGTGAATGCTGTCTCATGCCATATAAATGTACTCCATTGAAAGGAAGCTTCACTATGTTCCACGTAGAAAACTGTGATATGCTGTCATAAAAGCCTGAAAACAAATATAGACAAACTCTGAAATAATGAGACATTTTATCACTCGCCGCTTCCGAGGACGATCACACCCGTTAGAGAGACAAACTAGTGACCCGAAACTTTTTCCCACTTGGAAGCAAAACACTCTAATATGGACTCATGGAAATTGATTTTTGTGGAATGTCTTAATGTTCTCAAATGTGCGAGTTAATTGCATCTTTTAAAAAGCTGTGGGTAGAATAACTAACTTTCATACGGATGGTCGCGGATCCTAATCCCCTCCGGGTTAAAGGCGTATAATGCGGATGAATTCTACAAAGGGTACGGTACTTTTTAGCTTTTCAGCATAAATTGACCTTGCGTTTCCAAAATAATTGCGAATTAACAAGGTAATCATGAAATTTAATTACAGTGACAAATAAAATGTTTTTGTGGACAATGGTGCAACGGGATTTTTTTCAGAGGAAAGTGTAACCCAATCTGAAACTGCATATTGGATTGCAAGCTAAAATTATAGATAAGACTAAGCGACTGGTTGAAAGAGAACTGGAAATTCTGCTTCGTTGGATAACTCGTTCACTACCCCCATGGTCTTTAGTTTTTTGTTCCAGCGATGTAACTTATTTTGACTCATTACCTTATGTTTTGTTGTAAGTGGCATTTTTCCCCCTTGAGCAGAGAATCTCAAGCCACGTGATTGTTCTCTTCTATCCCTTGGGCACTAAAAACACAGCGATATGACACCACATTGCATCATCATGGATACAGTCACTCATTAACATGTTCGTCGGCCGTCGATGCAATTTTTGGAAGTTTATTTTAATGCCATTAGTTCTTAAACGATGTGTGTACGGATACTGGCAGCCAATTTGGGACATCCTTTCTGAGTTCAAAATCGGGTGGTCGAAATGCTTATCCAACGGTCTTATCAATCCAGCCACCCGATATTACCACAGGCCTTTGTTAAAATTACGAAGTTGTTCCCTACTTCTGTTGTTTGTCTGGGTGTCTGAATAGCCTGCTTCACTAAAACCGGTGATAATGCAGTCGAAATAGGTTCATGTTCCATTGTGCTATACAAGCTGTGACAGCGATAAGAACGTGCATACTCTGAACCAACTGATTCCACCTTGTAGGATAGGAAATACAAATACTGTCCCGAGTAAAAATCATATCTGTAGTGATGATCGTGCACATCTGGTGCAGTGTGTTGGTGTTAAATTGATCTAGAAGTTTCGCTGCTTACGGTATAAGAGGTGCTGCTTGTTCTTTTTGTTCAACAATTCGTACATTCCTGTTCTGCCAGAGCAATTTTCTGGCCCAATTATCCTCCCAAATTTCCATGAGATCAATAGTGAATAGGCTTTTGTAGTTCACATGCACTTACCATTTTTGGATGAAGAGAATTTTTTCAAGGCACACGACAAGTGATTTGAATGAGGTGGTTTTTCAGGTGTCGGCTGTCGGCCTAACTAGGACCTGCAGTTTGAAGAACCACTAACAGTGCTGACATTTCAATTCCGGTTGATACTTATCACTCTAAATAAATCGGATTTATCCGGAATTTAAGTTTCGGATGACTGTAGATCAGATGGCTCGGAAAACAGACAACCATCTATGTGGATGATTGTTTGCTACATAGTACTTTGAAACTGAACAATAATTCCCGGAAATGAGTGCATTTCGGCACAAACTGGATGTTTTTCAGGCACGTTCGCCCGTTTTATAGACATATGACCTTGCATTTTTTCTAAACGATGGGATAGTCGAAAATTTCACTCTTTTCGCCATTTTCTGCTGGAAAATAATCTAAAGTTCAATCAGTTTTTGAATTTAGACGCAAAACGCGGCTTTAATCTTTACTTTCCATTCATATATTTACCCCTTTTGGAGTGCTCAAAATGTCATGGATAACCGAATGTTTATCCGTCGTACACCATTTCTGGCCGATTTACCGCCAAGTTGGTGGGTATTCAGGGTTATTTATCGGAAGCAAGATTAGGGTTCATCAAGCGCACTTCATCTAATCGCTTCAGCAATTTTGAGTTTTAAAGTATATAATTTTCAAATAAAAACAGTTTGGTGGCGATATAGTGGTGAACCTTTGGATATCTCGAAAGTTAAGATCTGTTAAGAATAAGGTAGCCTGCTTTTTATAGGAGATACTAATCCAGAACACAAAAAGTGCTCCATACCTCACGTAATTGCTCAGTTAAAAGGTCACCCTAACAGGAAGTCAGAATTCAGAAGCGGCTCGTAGAATGTCGCTTCCCAACTGACACTAGATTATTTAAAAAAACAGGAACGTTAAATGAATAGAATCATCCTATGAAAATTATCGAGCGAGGTGAATTTACAGACGCTTTCTGGAAACGGGACAAATTTGCTTTGGTCTTTTCGTTCCCTTTCTGAGGGGTGACATTTTCTTTCTGAGCATGCGGGTTGCCACAACGTTTCCTTGATGTATTCTTTGTTTTAAGCATGGACTGAACCTGGCACTGCCCAATTACATGTATTCGCAACCATTTGATTGCTCTGTTCTACCTTAATAACTCACAACCTGTGTTTTTGGTGAAAGTTTGTCAGTTTCTTGAGTGAGCCATTAGCAAAAACACCCTAATGTCATTTCACAATTTGAACAGATAGGAGTTCAGTCATTCACAAACTGATTGTTTATTTTCACGTTTTGCCTTGTTTTGGATGAGCAAGACTTGCTTCATTTCGCTTCAACTGGTACGCTAAATTAGGTCAAGGTCGCTGATGTAACCGTCGATTGGATTGTTCGTGCTGAAGTACTTTGCTGTAGACACGAGGAGTTTCTGCTTACTTATCGGAGGACACTGTCAGAACAGAGGGTTCGCTTTGGAAGAAGAACTAGATTGTAAGTGTATTCTCGTGAGCGTTTCTTGAGTGACGGTTTTTCCTATAGGGGAAATGCCGTTTTTGCGACGTCAGGCGTTGGTGATTTTCAGGGCCTTTTTTTCTTTGAGATATTGCTTAGATAGAAGCTTCTGATGTAACCGAGTTTGATAAAGGTACAGGGTTCTGGGATGGTAACTTTCTGGTGGGCAGGTATAATCCATATCGAGGGTTCGATTATCAGACGGGTCTACTAAATGCTTCATACTGGCCTAAATCTAGCATAGCCTCGGTTTTTAATGCTTTCCGTACCAGATGCCAGTGCAGTTAATCAAGAGCAACCTAATGGGCCCCTGTGTCCCTCTGTTTAATTAGACCACAATCTACCAACAGATGATCACATCCTATTTACTCATTTTTAGTGTTTAATAAGCACTGCAGAGATTGCTGCCTCTGAAACTGTCAGTTCACTCGCAATTCTTGGTTTTTAACCATTCACTTTCTGTTTGTAAAAGCTTATTTAGCTCATCTGTTCATCTTTTGAGGAGGACATTTCCTCCCGTCTCTGGCTGCCAGCCTAGTTAAAGTTAACGTACGCCTTTCTACCCACCGACTTTCGATAGCTTCGATCATTCAGTGTTTTTATGCATGAACCTTTAGAAACTTTGGAGCTAGGCTCCTATAAATGTATGTAAATCTCTTTGTTATTGGCGCTGGTGTGCAGCGAGCTTATTAATATTTGTAATCTCTTTGGAAAGGAATTTGTTGTGGAAGCCCAATATCATAAATAGTAGATATACCCAGTTTTTGCATGATTACATTTGGGCGCAGTGCGCCAAAAACTGTCATGAACCACATATAAATTGACCGGAACTAGAAGAAAGGTCATCATCGTCCTTAATTTGTGAAGGTTGGATACAGTGGCTACGCTTTTGGCACCCAAAAATCATCCTCGGTTCGAAATTTGTAAATGCTCACTAGAAAGTATACATGAGCGAGATATAATTCTTCTTCTTCAACAAAACGGTTCTTTTGTTTTACAGATCCTTTCTAAGCTTCAGATTAAATCTCCGCGTCAGCTGACTTCGGTAAGTGAATGGTTTTTGTCCCGCTTCTTCTTAATACTCCGCCATGTACTCTAAGCAAGTCTTGTACAAGCTTTTGTGTAAACCAAGCAAGCATGGTGGCCAGTTGCTAAATGAATGTCTCTATTGCCACGTGTAACTAATGCGATGTCTGGATCGCTGTTTCCGGGGTAGGAGAAACGACACCAGAATTGGGTGATAGCTGCTTTATGTGAATGAATTTGGTAACTTCGGCGGAGAAAAGCTTTGGTACACTTTTTATGATGGATTTCTCCACATATTGGTGTTTGAGTGCCTATATAGCCATTCATTGGACATTCATCATATGAGTTTACTGAGTGAATATAAAATTTGCATGTGTGGTTGTATGTGTTGGCACCTTGATTATTTGTAACAGGGTAGCAGCTGAACTTCGCGATTCTAATTAATCTCACTACTGATAAACCACCGGTCTTCGTACTTATTCTCCTGTGGTGGTCTAAAATCAATTAACGAATGTAAAAATTGTTGCAATTTTGTCTGTGCATTGCATTTCCATTCATTTTGGTGCGGAAAAGTTTCTTCGCATTGCTCGATATTTCATTTGCTTATTCCATCGCAATAGCTGAAATTTCAAAGTGACACTTACTCCTAACCTATTGATCAGAAAGACGATTGCTTCTTCACATTTGGGTACTGCATAAGCTGTCGACCGTTTCTCACATCGTTTCACGTCTAAAACTCCTCGGTAGGTGAGATGAGATTATCATCTCGGCCACCGGGTCCACTAGCCACTTGAAGTTTTTTTCACTTCAAGGTGCAGACTGCGACCCCCCTCTAATGGCATACTGCGGTCTATTCGTCAACCTGGTCACAATGCTGTAACCAGTCCAACTCCACACATGCGCATACACAGCCCTGTCTACCCCAACTATTAGTACTTTCGTTGAACCGTGAAGCTCACCAAACGTAACGAATAACTCGAATTCGCCGGAGTTTAGAAAACTGTGACACGAAGATTTTGAACTCCTGTCCGGTGTCCATCCATTTGTATCAGTATGACAGTAAACCACTACATCCTTGTTGGAAACACGTGATGTGCCACTGTGCATGTCTCTACGAAGAAAACGTTTGCACAAATGACGTAGTCGAGAGAATATTTGCTGCAGCCCGGAGATACATATTTTGTCTATACCATAACAAGGAAAATTTTCCCAACTGGTTCCGACGAAATTTAAAATTCAGGTCGATCATCCCGGGAAGAAATGCCCGAAAGGAACAGTCGAAAATTCCATAGAAATGTTACAGGAAGCAAGAAGCATGCCCGGAACGCTTACTTTTCAGGAACATGGGCACAAGGTTCGGAATGGTTTTTGGTACAAACTGGCACTCAGACATTGAATCTAATAACAGTAAATGTCAATTTGTATTTTCAGCGCAAATGCGCTTTTGCGCAGCTACGTCAACGCCTGGGCTGTCAGTGAATGATACCGATGAGATGTCAGAGATATACGTCAAATGTTAGGCGTAAGCACATCCATCTACCGCATTTAACTTCAAAAGGGTTCCGGTAAACCACGCGTTGCGCTGTCATCCCGTGAAATTCAGCATGTCAACAAAAATTTCCATCCGATATCATGACCCGCAAATGTCTAAATTGTATATGTGCATGTGGTTCACAAGGTCGATCAGGAACACCCCATATCTGAATTCCCTGCCTACCACACGTCCCTATTCAATAGCCCGGGGACCCGTATTTTGAGTGTGCCTGAAGTACAAAAATGTTCAAGTCTTGGGTAATTATGTTTCCAACATTCTCTTTGAAATTATGCGCTTGCGGATTCACCAACAACCTGGCCACCTTATGATAAGGCCACATGAAACCATCTGAAAAAGTCATACCACCTGTAAAATATTAGTCAACGGTCGTGCAGTTGCCAGGGTAACAGCCTGAACTATGAATCAACTCGTAGTTTGGCCTTGAAGCTCAGGATACCGTGGCTCAACAAAAGCTTTGTTGGCAAAATCCGTGTGACACGCACTTGGTTAACATGCTAAAACACGTCACCCTGTTGGTCCAGTTTGTGGGCATTTATCCACATTAGAGTTTGCGTAAATATATGTGTTTATAGGTGTAACTGTGTAAGTAGTTAAAGATGACACGTTGCTCTCCACTTATTATATCTGATTATGCCTTCCGAAAGCGGGCTTTAACAGAACTCCGGTTCGCATCTCCGGTTAACTGTTCATCTTCAGGTCATGCAATGTTCACCACAATCAGCGTTCGTAGAATTATGGTAGCATTTTCCCTGAACTTCTCATCTATATCGATGAATGCCGAATCTCTCAAGGTGACACTCTTGGTAGTTAACACTTGTTATACCGCTGTGGAGGGTGCGTTCTAAAACCTTCAACTGCGTTTCACACATGAAGCCATTCACGCTCTGTACTCTCACTTGTATGTGGCAAACCGCACTTTGTGTGCAACGAAGCAGTTCACCCAGTGGCTGGCTTGATCTAGTAAGTTCGTGACGTCACTCCATGTAAGCATCTGTAATCTGGACAGTTTAGCCTGCTATTTTCCTCTTAAGTGACGACTGTCCCGTAAACAGAACAGCTTTATCTGGCACGGATCTCTGTCTAACTATTATCCATTTCACCC
Organism: Opisthorchis felineus; assembly: GCA_004794785.1. NCBI lineage: Eukaryota > Metazoa > Platyhelminthes > Trematoda > Opisthorchiida > Opisthorchiidae > Opisthorchis > Opisthorchis felineus. The sequence continues at coordinate 285,508 of SJOL01008757.1, forward strand.
TCTAACTTGTGCTTTAGAAACAGAAAACGGCTATGACTGCATCACTCACAGTCCACCGTCCCTTTGTATTTCACACGTAAACAAAAGCCAGCCAAGATTTTGCCCATCCTCTACCATTATAATTTTACTATCATATCACCTACACAAAATGAGCCACTCTGGTTAGGCTCTTCGGAAAATTTGAAATGGTTACTGGAAAAGAGTGGTGAGAGCTGGACAGGTAGTTGGCGAAATACACTGATTTGCAAATAAATTCAATAATGACGGGAGGCTCAAGTAAATCTCTCACTTATTGTCTTCCCTATGATGAAAGTAATTTGCCAGAGCAGGAATTTCACCAGTTGCATCCAATTCGGTGTTTATTTAGAATATAAGACTAACAATAACTCGAGAGTTATGAGCCTCAAGAATGGTTAAACCGGTAGTGAGTTGCCGAAGATTTTTCGGCAACCTTACAAGTAGTGAGTTAAGTTATGAACAGAGGCTCATCAGCTGCTTAGTTGACAGACTATTGGTTGACACAACTGGTCAGTCATTGACAGCGCGCCCGCCCAGTTATACATCTGGGACACTATATAATCACGCTGCATAATCAGTGCACTTATTAGTTCATTATTAGATACAGACGAACGATTGGCTGTAAAATGAAGAAAGGTCTTATCAGAAGGAGCAAATTAACCACACGATGCCAGCCATGAGAGGAACAGAAAAACGGTAGACGTTTGGCTTTGTTTCGTGTGCCTGATAAGTATGGTACCTCTCACAACATGCAGACAATTGTAGAACTCCTTGAAACAAATGTGCGTTTACGATTCATCTACAATCTGAGAAAACAGACTGCAGGGACAAAAGACCATGTTTATCCACTTTCCTGCACAAATCAAGCTCACTGGATTCGTTGCACGGAAAGTCCAGATACTCAAACAACGATGGGTGCGAACAGCTGAATAGAAAAGCTCCACCTGATTGTCCACTAGAAAACCCACAAGAATGAAAGCCTTCGAATGTAACCCATATACAGTCGTTCGTGCACTTCAAGTAAGTCACTGAATTGCCTTTGTTGATAAGGTGGCCGGAATGAACACTTGAACACCGGTGGTTGTGAAAGGTTTGTCGAAAATAAGCTGACCACCCAAAAAGTTGTGAAGAAGATGTGTGTTCTGAGATGTAGGTTAGGAGCCAGAACTGATTGTATGATTGTATGTACGCTTGATATACTGTCACGTATTCAGGATGGTCACAATGAATATGGTATAAATGGAAAATTATTCATCAGGGATCAGCTCCGAATATTCTGTGGAGGTTTGAGCTGACGCACTGAATAATCACTAAATGGAAGCATTGGGTGCGCAATCTTGGTTGATGTCTCTAAACGATTTCAGGATTATCCGGTGCTGATAATTCTCGAAAAGAAACTGAACCGCACGGCAGTGTGGCGGTTTGTGTCCCTCAGTGACCCAATGAGTTGTACTGGGAAGTTGCAACTGGGTACTCATACTAGGCTGTCCATTGGATGGTGACTTAACAATCATAGTCTTCTAGTCCTCCGGATTTTTGGCAGTAACATGTATGATGAATCGTTCTTTAAAACTTGGTATTACTGTGTTGGTATACCGGCGCCCAATAGAGGTCTTTCAGTCGGGCTTTTGAGCCATAGGTATGGTTGAAGTTCCCGAAAGTCTTATGTCTAGTTGCGGGTGCCCATGAAGTACCCCAACATTCCGGTCGCTGGGCAACTAAACATACTACCATACTAAGCCGGTTGTCGTGTGGTGCTATTAGCCAGGTCACCTTACTTGCTGCATACGGCAGAACAGAGAAGCAAAACTTTTTTTTCACCTCCTTAAAATTACTCGTGTTCCCCTTTCAGATGTATTGCACCTGAATGTGAGTACCCGCCCTGGAAGTTCCAGCACTAGGACTAACCGCGTTGCTTGTCTTGCATCAAGCTAAGCTGCAGCTTGTGCGCCAAACCCCTAGGACTCACTTTTCAAACTCCAAAGACCGGCCTAAATAGCTGCATTTAATGCTGGCATACTGAAGCAAGCAGGATAATAAGCTGATCTTGCCCATACGCCTTATTTCATTCGCACTGGTGTATGTAGTTTATCAAAATCAAGATTCCAGACCGCTATTACCGTAGTTGAATTGGCTCTCCCCAATCTCTCTTTGCTCTTCCCTATGTACCCTTCCGGCGACGCGGAGTCCACCGCAGCTCGGTAAACCGGGGTGGGTGTGGTGTTGAGCTGTCGAGTGGAGGAGTCACCACTTGAGTGAATGCTCGTTAATACAAGCATTCGCGCAGTTCGTTTGGCAATGTCTGCAAAAGAATCTCGAGGAATAGAGATTCATTCCTCCCTCGTTATTATACCCGCTTGAGTTCTGACGTACTGTGGCACTTACTCTGCAAGAAACTGTTTCTATGACGTTTCATTACGATTTTACGAATGAGTAAACGCTTAGACATTGTCATGGTTGCTGAAGACACGAACGCATAGGTCGACAGGATTAGAGCCGTTGAGGCTCCGTTACGTGATCCTAGTGGGGTAGACACCACAAGTGTGTACACTTGACTCCCATTTTAACAAATTTTCAGGCATCACTGATTCTTCTCGTTTTAAAATGATAGGTGGTACCCTAACACCCTAAAGCAAGATTTATACCTAGAAAAGGTAGGTAAGTATTGGGTTAAAACCATATGTACATACGACCCACTATCTTGGTGCTTCTTGATTCCGAAGGTCTCTTGGATTTATTGATTGATCAGTCTGGATTTTTGAAGAAGGCACATGCATCGCTGCACTGTATCATGTCCTATTTCGACCCTGCAACCCTGCAAAGTGTAAAATAATGCTTCCTAATGCATGGGAAAAATTCATGATCGAATACGCTAGAGCTTTTTTGATAAAATGCGGTTTCCAAAACGGCAGTTCCTTATATTGAAGAACATTAACTGAGTGACGCACTCTAGTTGCTACTTAACCTGAAAAGCTTTTCCTGATAAAAATCCTCTATTGTTTACATATTTCTTGCCTGCCACTAAGAAGCACTGTCATTGAAAGAAGGAGACATCTAAAAGGTAGTTCCAGAACAAGAGCTCGATTTCACCCTAACGGTCTATTAATGACAAAAACATAGGTCTATGTCTAGACAGTCATCCTCCTTTCCTGGCGTAATCATCCAGGTGAGTCCACACCAAAGGTGGGAAGCACTGAAATCAAGTTTCACTCTCATTAGGGCTCATCAACAGTGGGTATCCTTGGCCGTGCCAGGGTTCGATCTCCGGACATCTGACAGGCGAGGCAAGCGCGTTGTTACTATTTCACTAATCCAACGTGCACTAGTGAATTAGTGGTTACAAGCTCGCCTTGCATGTCAAATGTATGGAGTTCAACCCCTGGCATGACCACTGGATATGCACTGCTGATAATATCTAATAAGAGTGAAACCCGAGTCCAATGCATCCTCTCTTTGGTGTGGACTCACCAGAATAATTTCGAGAGGACAAGAGGACGACTGTTCAAACGAGAGTGATGTGGATATGAACAATACTCATCCAGCAACCCCTACAACAGGTCAATGTCTTGTTATGAGCTATGTTCTTCGTCAATGGTGACAGTTATGCTAACGCTGTCTGTACTTGCACTCCTTTATTTTTGCCGGTGTGACGTTAAGGTGGTGGTCTTGTAATTTATCCATGGTTAATCAAGTGTGCACGTCCTCACTGAAAATTGTTAAAAGATTCCCTTTTCAGAAATTTATTGGGCCGACTGTTGAATAGTGCGCTATGGTGTTTTCCTTTATGTTTGCATTCGCATCAGCTTTTTGTTCTGAAAACTGACTAGCGCATCTTTTTCACTTCGGCTAGTGACGTTATTTGGAAAAGCTTTTACCGATATTGTTTTAGCGAATGACTGACAGTTAGGTAACCGTATGGATTTTTTTACATTCTTTACTGTAGAACACTCGTTTATGTGGGCAGGACCAGCCGTAGTTTCTTTATCTATAAGTAACCTAAAAAATGAAAGTCACTACAATGTCACTACAAAAACTAGTAGTTTTCGGTTTAACGCCGCAAATGAGAAGAATAACCCTAATTGATCGGCGAAAAAGAACCGGTATCTTAGCAAAATACACTCATTTGCAAACAAAACTGATTTCGCGAGAGACTCACCTGGTACCCAGCTGAATCTCTCGTTTGTGATGTTTTCGATAACTTACTTTATTTGTCATGCACAGCAAGTCAAAATATTCAACATTAGGTATGCTTAATTCGAAGACACTACAGGCAAATTTGTCACATAGAGAGGGCTTTTAGTTTCTACATTGGAGGGCTCTCTCATTCGTGAACATTTGGTTGCCTTCCCCAACGATGGAGCAAGCCAGTGATTAGTGGGTGAACAGGAATTTATATACACTATCGATAAATGCTGTGCTCCGAATGCGCAACTTCCTACTTTTCATTTACTTTGCACCAAATAACAACTTCCACGGTTAGTCTGCGATGAAAAACCGAAAACTGTTCCCCTTATCTTGTCAGTCTCAGTCTGTAATTACTATTCTCTTCACTGATGGAATAAATGACTCCACTTTGTCCATAGTTGAGCAACGTCATATCTTAGCAATAAGATGGGGCGGGAAGATACCGAGGATTATTCCGAATGCAACAGGCGCAGAGCTCGGAGATGTGCGAAAATGTATTCTTGCATCTACAGCCCGTGTGTAGGAACACGAACAAGTACACAGTTGGATCGGCTTAAAGCAGTGAACTATTTTAGTGTGTACAGAAAACAAACCTCTTCTCATTTGCTAAGCTCAGGGCGCACAACACATGACTTCAATAATTTTTATAAGGTACCGTATGCGAAGTTGATCAGTTTTAGTCTTCAAATCACGACTGACGTTGTCCAGAAACTTGTTAACATAACATATCTTGATGGAGATTTCGTCCAGTCCATGTAGCCAGTCTACGCTGAAATCCGATAAGCATTGTACAGCTGTTTCATACTTATTGAGAATCGTCAGCAATACACACCTCAAAAAGTTTTGAACCCACGAACTCCCGCCCGGTAGTTTGAGCACTTAACCGTGATTAACTCTCACTTAAATACCCGTGAACACGTGATGTGGACTCGGTGATTGAAAAATGAGCGGTGCTATATCCTGTCAAAGTGCGAGTTATTTACATTGATTGCCAGCTGGTCGTGGCCGAACAGTTGTGTTCAATCTACTAGCCAACTGGTCACGGGTTCGATACTTTCCGGAGTTTCTTAAGTTTCTTGCACTATTTATGATTTCTGGTAAGGATAAAACAGCTATACAACGTTTTTCAGCACAGCTTGGCTTCATTAACAGGATGAAATTGAAAACTCCTTAATCTCTTTACACTACCAACAACATTATTCCTTCGATATATCACTTTAAAATGAAGACTATCGAATCGCACAATTTTATTGATTCTATTGGATGTACGGCTTTTTGTCATGTCCGTCTCGCGGCGTGACTTAATATCTGGTCGCAGTTAGTGCTGCTCAACACAGAGATGAAGTAACCGTCGTTATTTAGAGTGGATTTTCATAATCTCTGTTGGGGAGACGGATTAGTTGTGCTTCTTGAATATAAGCAGCAATTTGTTCCTAACGTCAAAGCAATTTACTCATTCTACGGGTTACTCAGAAAGCATACAGTCTCCATATTAGGTGTTTTTGAAACAAGACTGGATTTTATCACTGGGTTGTCCAAGTTCAGGCAACCATTACTCCATCGCTTTCCAACGATCCTGCAACATTCCATCCGGCTGCCTTTAGTAGCACCATTTTGGATAGAAAGTACTTTTTTTGGCATTATTTTTCGGAGACGAGAACATTTGTTTTTCCATAAGATAGCCACCTTAGTGCCCGGCCTAGTGATGATATACTGTGGTGTTAGCGTATCGATATTTTGACTCGCATTGACTGGACACATTGGGCGGACCGCTATCGGGCCCGCGGTCGATGGTGCCATCCATGAAATTTTAGAATTACGCGTGGGCCATATGCTTTATCTCCTTTAGTGGTCCCAAATAAGGTCTCACAAGAGATGAAGTCCCCATTTATGTCTGCTTTACTCCGGTTCCGTGAAATTTGGCCCGAAAATGATACCTTTGACACACCCCTCCATCTCCCGAGAAGAAATTTTTCTATCCCAGCAAGTAACGGAATTCGAAATTGTTTTTTTCTTCCAACTTATTAGGACGTCAGGCCGTACATGACTATTCGTCGCATACATTCACTGGTTCCTATTGTAGTCGAGGTTTCCAAACACTGTTTTGGATTACCAGGACCCGAAATACTGCTGCCACAGGAATCTCAAAAACGGTCACTATCAAGGGTGGTTACTTTTCTGAAGCTGGGTCGTAATCTACGATTTAGTAGTTAGATCAAAGTATATTTTAGTGGCACAGTGATACAGGGAAAACCCATGTGTTGCATACTGAAAAAAAGTCAAACCTAACCTGAGGAAAGCAACGAAGCTTGAAGATAAGCTACATGCGTTCTATTCATGGGCGGCTTTCTGGATTTTCGCGTCATCCCAAGGTTCACAAACATTTCAACACGTTACCAAGCAGGGCACAGTATGTGACTCCGTCGTTCCTAATTTTATCAGTGGTAAGCACACTACATAGTGCCATAATCAGCAACACCCTGAAGTCAGGCTCCCTCGAATGAAGAAGATTTAAATGAATAATATCTAGTACGACAATACAATGATGTCTATTGAGAAATTGTGGAAATACAAAGTCAAACCGGCATTTTGATTCACAAAACTGTCCGTCATCTAGTCACAGATATACACGATAGCAATGATACAACAGCCCCCTTTAGGAAACAACTTGTTTTGCCGGCACCATAAGATTAGCTATGAAGCTCAGATCCTTGTCTTTATAATATACAACTACCAAGGTTTATCCTTTAGTGATAACTACCTTTCATAAATGACCAGTTGTGGTTGATCGCTTGCGAGTTCTTCGAATAGCTAAGTTCCCATTAAGCAAACCTACATCATAAATGACCACATTCGTTGGGCTTTAACATTGGAACAACTTCATTCTACTTTCTAGGAAGATCACTTAAATCCATCAAAGGAAATTTCTTTTAATGATCTATCTGTTCGAAAGGGCACAACTGTAAACTTGTTCTCCAGGACTGACCATATTAAAGGACCAACCAAAAGCTGTGTCATGCGAATTGGTTTTATGTGGTATATTTGTGTTGAAGTGCGCTTTGTGGCTCAAGAAGGTGTTTTTTACTTTTTGTCTCTATCAAGCATAAACTGTTCAGCGATGGACAGAACGATTTCGGCAACCAAAACCTTCACCTTCATGGACCGTTATAATACGGGAAGCTGGACCGAAACAACGCTTGATGGTGCCGTACTATGTATATCATTGTCATCAGCTGTCAGATATTTAATGTATCGCGTAGATTTAACATGGCGTTAGGTATCCTTGAAACTAATGCTGTAAGTCAATGAACCAACCTCCCATAGCATAATTATGTCTATGACAAGATCGTACTCACATCTGGGCTCAGATAAGGGTCAAGTGTACAGTTTCAGTTAGCGGTTACCGGGCGTACTGTTACTTACTTTTATCGGGGTGACGGTTTCTGTGGACGATAAAGCTAGGTGTTATAAGAAGTACTTATTATGTTGCATGTGTTACAAACTTAGGCCACCACATTGTTGTTCTAGCTAGAGTGTATTAGTGTATTATTTTCAAAGTTTGATGCGGATATGGTTGCTGATGTGTTTGACCTCAAAACAGACCACCAGCCGAGATCGGTTGAGCTGAGTGAGTCCATTGAGTAATTTTCTGGGAACACAACAAAACAATACTTTACTTCTCCCGTACTTCATAGCGAATTTCATGCAACCAAATGTCTTGAAATGTTAGGTATATGGATCTTCGGTTTTTCTGTTTTACCGCATTGTTCCTTTTTTTTGTACCACAGAACCAGCCAGACTTTATCCACTAGTATCAATTCCAGTTCCTCACGGTCGTTCTTAGAAAAAAACAGGCTTGGTAATAGTCTACCCACTACGTAGGCATGGACGTGGCTGCGTAGTAAGAGGGTCATTTGGCTCATTGAAGAAGTCAAAAGGAGAACTGATATATAGAGCAAATCTTGTTTTCTGTGACTGGTTCTCTTGGCCAACACATCACAAATTTATAAGATCCCAAAAATCACTCTCAAGGATTATGTGAAAATCACGGGTACATATACCTTAAAGAAGAAGAAAGGACAGTCGATTGGATGGGAGGCACACGCGTCATTGGGTCATGGGGTGTATGTCATCAAAAGCATACACTTTGTCGATGACATGACTGTTTCGGCCGGATGTGACACAAGGGTACTTGAGCTTGGTTAATTCTAGTGACCACCCAGGGACAGAATTGCTTTCTCCTACGCGGACCGACAAACTGCTTGCAGTTTGACCAACGTAAAATGCTCCGCACGAAAAGTACTAGTACATACAGAAACTCGTGCTGGAACTGGACATTTTGTGCTTCAAACGAAACCTGATATCGAGGTTGCAACTGGAACTCAAGCACTGACTGGCAGCCATGTATATCACATCAACAAAATGTAAAAGCCATCTGATGGCGAGTTCACTAACCGAGTCACCTTTGAATGATAATCTTATGTAGACGCGCTTTTTGCCAAACTGACGTTGTATAGTCCTGCGCTTTATAGATGGCTCTATAGACTCAGGTCATTCATCTTTTTCCCGAAAAAACAGTGCATTTGTCATTTCAAGTGTCGAGTACGATAGAAATCGCTGGGACCGCATACCGAACATCACCGAACAGTAAAGTTAAACTCGCTATCAGGGTCTCTGGTTTGCTGAAAATTGGTGCAGTTTGGATGGCACAGCGACCAAAATTCAAGAGGGATTTTCTTTCTGAGGTGCCAATCAGCATTTTGCTTACCAACCTACGGCAAAACTTACTAGACCGGAACATCTAGAGGATGATGAACTGATTTACAGGTTATCGCAGTCCAGTACCATCAGGCTTTTCTCTATGCCATAATTTGAGGTATAAATATCCGCTACTGTCGAAGATCAATCAAGAAATTTACACATGGGCAAAGGAGAACACAAAGGTGAACCAGGATTTTCCAAAACAAATAAGTAAATATCCGAGAAAAGGTACGTTGATTTATCTGAGAGCTACTATTGGTAGATATGCACGCTCTCATGCTTTCGGAGATTTAAATTTTTGTTTTGACGGCAGCCTTTGGACATCTGGATGATGGTTGATACCAGTCTCATATTTTTCCGTATTTTTGGCTGTTCAACAATGCACTTGCTGGTGCAATCTGCGTAAGTTGTAGGTCAAGGTGACTGATGTTTGAGCTTCCGCTTGTTTACAGGTTCCCCTAAGCCCTGTACTATGTTTCAATGAAGCAATGCTCGCAGACCGATACATCGTAAACAGCAAAACATACAGTGATGTTGAATTTGGAATGAGTGAGCAAAAATCTCTGTTTATAGTGAATCTTCCTTGAGATTTTTTTTAACTTAATTACAAGTCTGCAAGTGGGCTGTGATTCCACGCTTTTTAGAAGCCTGAATTTCGCCCTCTGTAGCTCAAGATTGCCTAGCACGCAGTACACAAGTTCCAACTCATGAGCAAAATTACGAGACCCTATGTTCCAGACAATTTAGGTCACATTCAGAGTATGCACCAGTTGTGTTGCGTCATCCGGTATTCAAATCTTATGTGGTACTCCAAGAAGAAAACCAGAGAAGTAATGGTCAGTTCGCATGACAGTTTCGCCTTGGTTTTGTAGCTCCAGTTGGGCTGATTACATCTCAAACTACCGAAGAATCTCTCAACGGTGCTTGGTGTGTTAATTTGTGTGCACAGTCTGAATTAGTGGAGTGATTTTTACCGGTTCGATTAAAGAACTAGACAATATAAAATATCGTAGGGGTATGGAATAGTTTATACTTGTGCGTGTAAATTACGGTTTAGTCACCACTACATCCTACTTGCAACATAAATTGAGCGCGTGAGACCTAAATATCAAATTTGTTGATAGATTGTTTCGGCTACGGATATTAAACGCTGAATGATTCATGTGTGACCGGACCTAATGAGATGACAAGAGTTGGTGGAGAAAAACTGCGAATTGGATGTAATAAGTCACAATCTAATTGCTTGTTGGTCAAAAAAGTGATATTGTTTTTCAGGCACAGCCATTACGTCGAAAATAGCGCATGCAGCCAGGCATGGGTTATCGTGTTTATACAAGCATGTTCACTTGAGGAATTACGTTTGTCATCAAGTGCTTTTACAAAATGTCGTTTGCTGTATATCATCTCATCAGTTATTGCGTCCTCTAAATTTTGGTGAGCTCTAGAAATAAGATTTAGTACTTTAGAAAGTTTTTGCAAACAACAATGTGATACATGGCCAATGGCCAAGGCAAAACAGGGCATAAGTGAAGCAAGATTTCATTTAATTATTGAATTCTAAAACACAGTAATGTGATATATTGCTGATATCGAGGAACGAAGCTTGGAGTTTTCATTATTTATATGCATCCATGCAAGCAGGTTTCGGGACATTTATTCAGGTGCGAAACGTGTTTAAGTAGCTGTTGAAATACCTAGACCATAAGTTGACTACAATAAAAATGCTGCCCATTAAGGATAAGCGTATGAAATTTAGTTAGGCGTTTCAATTTTGCATGTTGAAAAGTTAGCTAGTTGGTTGGTTAGTTAGCAGAGTTCCTCGTCTGGTTTGATTTTTATTTGTGAGGCATGGCCTGTACGAAGAGGGTTATCCGAAATCTGGAGGGTTTTGTCACGAAGTCTCAAGCCTACTGTGAGAGTTTGCCTTCTTGAGATGCCTAATTATGAAATCTAAACAGCATGTATCTGAGACATTTCTGAAGCAGACTAATCATGGCTCATGAAACAGTCTTCGGGAAGCAAAAATTAAGTCAGCTAGCTTGCAATAGTTTTCTATGCCGCTTAAATGTTCATTTTACCAACTGGTAAAAAAATAAATGCAGCCACTGGATACTGAGTGGTTTTCTGCTTTTTTCAAAGCCAGCAGACTAATTTTAAGTCCTCTGAATGCAGTAAGGCGTTCATTCACTGTACACAAACATAGCATTTCGTAATGCCACAAGTGTGGATCGGCTCAATCACGGTATGGGTGTGGGAACCACTAACACCTTTTTTGGTTCCGCCAAAAAACTTGTTTCATACACGGCTTCAAAACTTGTGAGACTTGATTTCGAACTCACAAAAAAGATGACTGGTTGCACTCTGGAAGGAGGCGTTCCAGCCTTAACTATTAATGACAGTCGTGCTCGTTGACCGTGTGGTTGTTCCAGTAAATAATCAACTGGGAAGCACAAAAGGTAGTCAGCCAACTTGTCAAATACTAGACCCTATGTTAGACTCTGTGTTCTCCTCGTTTTCACCGATCAGTATTAGGCTTTAATAAGGTTTACAAGCTTCGGGAGGCTGATTTTCCGCAGTGACTCAGGATCAGTCAAAACAAACGCAGCCCTCTAGTTGATTAGGTGTGCTGCGATATATCGCAAAAACTCGGAATAGTGTCCTCATGTTCAGAACAAAAAGAATATTTGGTTCGCACCACTTCTTCCAGGAAGGACCACTCCCTGTTTTGATCTTGTACGTGCATCACATGTTCGTAAAAACAGCTGTTTCGGCATGGACGCAAATAAAAGCATTAATAAGGCTGATTCTGTGACCACCATTGCCGATTGTGGGTGCCAATACAATTGCAAAACGAATTCAGCCTTCTACATCAAATAAAACAGCTTGTGGAATGATGTAAAAATTGTTGAGATGCTGGATTTATAGAGCTCGTAGAAGAGCCCGTCCTCTGTTCATTAGTCGTCTTGCGATCGCCGCGATTTGGGTTTACTTAACTCTTCACAGTTGACGTTGTGTGGCACACAGGTTTCAATGATCTCAAGATGCCTACTTTTGGTTGGCGAGTGGTCTGACTTTAGCTTGAAGCATTATAACCATCATTTCATCCTCCCCCCATGGTTGCTAAATCGTCCTTTATTTATTCCACGGTGACCGAGGCGAAAATGTTTGCAGATATCACCAGCGCTTGAATAACTTTCGGTTTATGATGCCTTATCCGACCAGTATGAGCTGCAATCCTGACTGGTTATTCTAGTGACCTTTCTCTGAAGTGTGAGACTAAATCATTTTTTCCGATACTGGCTACTGTTCTCTGTTTGGCTAAAGAGCATGCCTCCTCAGATGTCCATTCCGTCCAATATTATCGCATGTATCAAACTGGTGTGTAGGAGTTTTCAGAGCTGTGCCTTGGTCATTTACCCGAACCGACTGGTTAGCATCTATTCCGGTGGCATCGAGAAGTGTCCGCTTGTTGTACGGGTGGCTGAGTGGTGGTGTGTTAAATAGATTTAGATTACAGCTCTTTTGTATTGCATTGGGGTGAAGGTTAATCATGACTGGCACAACCATATGATCCTTAGCTCCTGCGTCTCCAGAATCTGCATCTCTGTAAGATCTAGAATATTCATATCATCTTCGCCTCCAGCACTATCTGGTGAAACTTATCATGCGCGCACAAGTGTTTGGTCTGTTGCAGAGACCGCGTGATCTTCGTTTGAATTTTATGGAGTACTACAAAAGGGCATTTGTGACAAAAAAAATAGGAAGGTAAAGTTCCTGAGTCCGTCTCCGTTTTCAAAGTGCTAAACCAATGCAAGTCATCCATTGTTGTGAGGCTTGTTGTCGTCTTCTCTATCAGACAGAGTGTTCCAGTTCTTGGGATCTTATTGATCAGCTGCTGGAAGTGTTCCTGCAACTTCTTCTTTACGGTTGAAAACAATAGGGCCTTGAGAACTCAAACAGTTATACCATTCAATATCACGGGTTTCGCCGGAACTGAGACACTGCAAGACTTGAGTACATTGGATTCCAGCCTCATGAGGATTTATTACGTATTGCGCCACCAGAATCACCAAACGTTTGGTCGCATTGTAGAAAGTAACATGAGAGCACTTCAGTGGGGTGAAACGAAAGGTTGCTAAAAACATTCATCTACGAACACGATAAGGCTTTCGATGGTTCCACAAGCCAAACAGCTTACGCTTAGCGAAATACAAACATTTGCAAACAAATTTGGTTTTGCGAGAGACCCACCTGGAACCCAGCTGAATCTCTCTTTTGTGATGTTTCCAGGCAACTGAATGCGCTGCACTAGGCCGCTTCAGGTTTCAGTTGCTACGATATTCGAGATATTGTGATACATGTATATTCGTACTGCACTACTCATAAGGCTGCTGCGCCTACCTGATGAGCCCCAAAAAGGGCGAAACCGGTCGTGGACTGTCGAAGAATTTTAAGCAACCTTATGAGTAGTGCATTACGGATATACATGTCTGACGACATCTCGAATATCGTAGCAACTGAAACATGAGGCGGCCTGGTGCAGCTTACGCTTATCTTTGAAGTTTGTGAGTCAGAACAACAATATAGCAATTCGTGAAAGACATGCAAGTTAAACGTCATTGCTCCTGCATGTCATACCTTTGTCTTGTCTAAGGAAAGATAAATACCGGTGTCCGTAATACAAATGCAGTGTGATATTTGCTGACGTACAACTTGAGGTTGATAGCTATTTGACATCTGCATGCACAAACAGTCTTCTTCGGTTGCCCGTAATAGAGACGCTATATTTAGCGAACACATATTTGCCTTGAAAATTCATCCTGAATTCTTTTGCTAGCCCTTTGCATTACTGGAGCACTGCAAAGGAAACAGATTAATTTCCTGATTATATTTCAAAATCTGCGCTCAACCGGAAATATTGGGAATTTCATATTTTTATTAGGTAGGTTTAATAGTACTTAGTGAAACATAATTCACCTGTGGTATAAACGTGAAAGAGTCAGGGGGAGAATACTTCCCACTCAAATAATCCGGACTGTCCAGGGAGCCATTTACGTGCAATGTTACGTTTTTTAGATGTGAAATGAACGACACAGATATTCGTTTCACATAAATATTCAGTCCAATCAGTTCAAGTGTTCTTCAATAAATTGTTGAATTTTGCGGTGTTTATACGTTTTGGATGCGTGTATTTCCTGGGAGAACAGTTTGTTAAGTGTCCAGCGGCTATACTTGTTCCTCTTTGTTAAGTATCCGGTGCTTAAACGTATGGAAGGAAAGGGTGTAATCCGACACTTAAAGACCAGAACGAAAGAGATGTAATCCGATACTTAAAGACAGAGAACAATAGGGTGTAATCAACCACGAGATTTTTAAGAAACTGGCTCCCTAGGGAGCACTTACGCGCACGACATGTACGAAAGCTCACGAAAATGGGTTACCTTCGCAGCCTGACTTTTTTGTTACCAAACTGCAGCATCAACATTTAGTTCTATTCGCTTTTATGTAGAATAAACCGCAGAATAACACGGCTGACAGGTCGTGCGTATTTGGAAAATATTAACAGAGCAGTGAATTCTTTGTTGCTTTGCATGCCCTTCTTCTTGATATCACGCCCATTGGCATTTTCGTGCTCCTTACAGTTCGTATCACTGATGCACGCTTTTCATTAATCCTTACGTCAGGCTGGTGATGTTGCATTGAGAAGCCCTTCTGGCCCCTGCAATTAGCAATATTTTTAGCCATACAGGAGACAAATATGGCGGTACATTGATTGAATATCCTTAACAACCGGTAGGTTGGTGACAGTTGTAACATAACTCAGCACTTTGGTTTCACTCTTTCTACACAAGTGAGGTCTATTTTGTCGTGAGTATAAGATGAACGGTTTACCGTAATGAACCACACGTTGCTGCACAGACGGGTGTAGACTGTGCCCCTTCCACTATTTGGTGTGCATAGTATTTTGCTGTCTCACCCACTGTCGCAACTCATACAATGAAACCAGTTTCATTATTTTTTGCCTTTGATTAGATTATCACACTCTTCCAATTTGCCATCCATTGATTTATATAACCTTGCTTTTAAATTGTATTTTGGAGTTCGTTCTGAGACCACACATCCCATGATCCATCGTAAACATTAATTGTAACGTTTGACCCACTTGCTGCCCTCCTACCTGAGTCGGTCTTCTCTGAAATTTGACCGTCCATTTCTCCCTTAGTCCCATTAGTTTGATCTTATCAAGCATTAGGTTGTCTTCATAATCCTTGTATTCAGAAACTTTTTTAAATCACCACATAATGGTTGCAAAACAGGATGGATATCAGTACATGTGACAGTGCATTTGAAGGACGTGATAAAATGTGAGAGAATACTAAATGCGCGAATTACCTCCATTAACTCAGTTAATTTTTCTGGAGGTAGGTCGTTGGAAAATAACTTTTCATTTCTGGTGGAATATACTCACTTTGCAAAATTACGTGACGTCACTAGAATAGTTAGTTAAATCCCAGCCAAATTTCTCGTTTATGATTTTGTTAAATTGAATGTGGTGCACCACGCCGCCTCATGTTTCAGTTGGCACAATATCCGATATATCGCAGCATATTTTCTTGGCGGAACATGCTACTCATAGAAGGATTGTGCCCACCTAATGGGCTGCAAGAGTGGTGGTGTAGTCTATGAAAAAAACAGTTCATGCGGTTTTACTGTGTAATTATGACAGCGTTAACTTCAGGACATGAGATGAAGTTGGGATCTATACAGGCTAATCCTGAGAGCACTGCTGTTATAAAGGTTTGCGCTCTCCAGGTCGAAAGCACTTGAGTCATTCGTCGGATAAGCTTTTAATATCTGTTAATTCCGTCTCTGGCCTGAGCCACAAATGGTTAGTGGTCCTTACATTATTTAGCCTGTGTTCGGTGCCGCATAACCTCAAGGCATCTGCACGTTAACAAAGTCGATTTGGTTAGCGTTTTTAAATTCACTTCAAGGAGAACATATACCAGGCAGAAAATAGCAACAAATTGTATAAAGTTATTGACCGCCGTCGATAGAAAAACTAATGACTCATCTCACCGAATAGAACTGTGGTGTTTAAACAATAAATTAAATGTTCTGACAGCCAACAACCCTTAAATACTGCTGTTGATCAATTGCGGAGTACGTTAGAGTGTACCATGAAGATAATGCTGAGGGAAGGATAGCAACTTCAAAAGAATGTTCCCAGAGAACTCTTAGTCAATTAAATGTAGAAGTATTTTACTGAAATCTCAATGTAAAAAAGTGTCACGTGATAACTTTGCCGTCATATTAGTTAAAGAATCTGCCACTGGATGTATGATCCAGAGAAGGTAGGTTGAATTATCGTTGTATAGAGTACCCTTGTTTAACGCAGAACTACACTTGAAACAACGAGTGTTGTGGCCAGTTTACTGAGCATAATAACTTTAAGTTAGACCTTCTCAGCATTTTCTGCTTTTCTCAACTTCACTTGCTCGACGAAAAGAAGCACAAATACAGATCAAGTAAGCAGGCTGACTCGTTGACAGTTTCGCCAGTATTTTTTCCTGATGCTATTGAAGTGGTTGCCCTTTATGCGACACATATACTAATTCCCACACCATAACTGTTTGACGAGGATGATCAGAAATAGTTACCCTTCCGAAATGCAGCTCAAAACAGCGTCCTATCGGAAAATTGTTCGGATTGCTTCAAAGAAGGAGACTTCATATTGAGGGTGTACACAGCACCAGTTTCGGTCCTACGTAATAATTATTGTGAGCGGTCTGACTCAAGGAAAATCAGCAGTGTTATTTTTATCATTGAGCCAAATGACGCATCCAACTATATTTATGTTACGATGTGCCTCACGATCGTTACAAAAAACCAGACGATGTTATCCATAATGTAATGGTTTCATCTGGATAGTCTGTTGTTCTACTACGCGGTTGGCATGGTAGCAGAGATAATATAGAAAAGAATGTCATCAAAATTCCGATTGTTGAAGGCTCATTCTCAAACTATGTCAACCTGTATGTGGCAACGAAGTGGTGTGTAACGGCAGTGCAAAACGCTGACGGGACAAAATCACTGGCTGATTGTGACTAGAGAGGACTTTTTAAGTCCATGAACGCACGTAAACAGTTGCCTTTGAGGGCATAGTTGCGGGCGCCTCGAAACAACATATGACCCAGAAGGCACTGTTGTGCTACTCTGAACCAACCAGAAAATTCCGACGGATACTGTACGGTTTATTCAGTTACTTGAAAGCTTAACTCGATGGCTCATTGCTAGGATTTTTAAAGTTTGAAAGGGAGCCATATGATTTAGAAAGTGAGGTATTTCTTCTCAGAACACGTTATTGGTTACCCTATGCATCTCCTCTATTAGTCGAAAATTACATCATAGAAGAACGCAGTAAGCTTCTTCGCCCAAAGTAGCCTAATCGTTTTGCTTCATTTGGCTGCTACCTCGGAAACATATAGGGTTTGTCGTGAAAAATAACGTGGAGCTTAGCAGAGCAGTTCCTTATGGGCATCCATCCTTCGCGCCAAACCGGTTTAAAGTGTCCTTCTCAAATGTTCTATCTAACAGTGCTTTTCAACGTGCAGTCACACCCTAACACTATTGCTGCCGTCAACGCGCATGATAGAGTCCTTTGCGTTATCGAGTGTGGAACCTGTGTTACTCCATCTTTTGTCTAATTTTACCAACTTAGTCTAACAGAATAGCCTAGCTACTGAACTGAGCGAATGGAAAGTCAGTGTGCCGGATAAATACCTACCTTGGATGATGACTGAGTAGGTTGCAGTAAATGAGCAACCACCGGAAAAAGCCTGCTAAGGAGAGACCTAGAAGAAGCGATTTCTGCAAAGCTAGGGCACTTTCCCATCTGATGAATTCAACAGCGCACCTAACAGGAGTCTACGTATGTCGCAGATAAACATGTGTGGCTTTCACGATCAACAGTGCAGACGTTTGTATTTCGCGTTGTGTTATACGAAATAAAACAGGAAAGCACAGTCGAGCGACGCAACAAGGAAGCTCACGCTAACCTGCGTTAAATCAATCGATTAAAGCGTATTTGTGACTTACATAAACATGCCCTAAGGGATAGCATTCATAAGTATAGGCTTTTAGATTGCAGCAGGTGTGCACTGAGGCGGCCGTTTCAAATGAAAAGTCAACTTGTGAGACCAGCGTTCTTTCTTTGATCTAATATGAAGAGAGTGTTTCGTATCAATCAAGAACCGCGTAAAACACAACCTTATTCAAAGAGCAAACAGTAAACTTGCGCAGTGCACAGTAAGCCGTAATCTGAAATCTCACCGACTTTGAATGATGTGCTTAACAAAGTCGTTGACAGAATTCATGACGGAATCTACTTGACCAAGGAGGGAGGAAAGCACACCTGGGCAGCCGACCAAAATACGGTAGCTACTTATGTGGCTGAGTTTGGGTACTCAAGTCCAAAAATCCCTTCCTGG
The DNA here is from genome assembly GCA_004794785.1 of Opisthorchis felineus. Lineage (NCBI taxonomy): Eukaryota > Metazoa > Platyhelminthes > Trematoda > Opisthorchiida > Opisthorchiidae > Opisthorchis > Opisthorchis felineus. The sequence goes on from SJOL01008757.1 coordinate 303,963, forward strand.
CCGGAAAAAAATGTAAAGAGCGTCAGAACATTGCGGATGGTAGACTTGCTGTTCCTATTTAAGCTGAGCCTCAGAACATTTAGGTTAGTCAACAAAATTTCTTTACTGAACTCTTGAACCCCCTAGCAGTTTATGTAATCATCGTTCGGACAAGTGTGGGAAAATATCCGAAAACGATGACTGCTCAATCGGTTTCAAGGGTTTTCTTACTAGATCAACATACCTATGGAGTAATTCACTTGTTCTAAATACGTTCATGTAGCGCCATTCCTCTGTAATGGACAACTGGTCAGTGATTGTCATCTACTTTGATAAGACCTAAAACCTGTTAAACCACCATCTGATGGATTTCACCACTGAAATACTTTTTGAACAGGTTAATGGCAAAGGTAGATATGACACTGTTGGTTTGCTTTTCGTTTTTTCTGCAATCCATTAGTAGACGAGGCACACATCTTTGTGTTAGTAGTCGAGGTACACAGAGTACTTTGCCAGGTAAGTAGTTTTTCTTGGTTTTCAATCATTTAAACAACTAACTTGTACTGAGCTGTTGCTCATCAGTCTCCATCATAGAAATGTGGAATGATAACATACGGCGGCCTACTGAAGACTAGACAAATACGTTAAAAGTAATACTTTATTGGGTGAGTACGGATGTTGCACGCTAGATGGGTCTATGTACTGACATTGTCCCCAATGTCCATTTTGCTGCTGAACTTACTCTGGTCCCAACCTCTTTTTAACTTATCAAAAGCCATGATAAGTGCTTTTGGTAAATGATTGCTATAAAGTTCAAATGGATTACCATCATTTTTATCCCCTCATGAATTTTGACGCACAGAAACCTTAAACCTGATGGTCTAATGGTAGACTTGCCCTTAGAGTTTATGATCATTTTGTCAACTCTCAGCAAGTGCACTTTTTGGGACAAAACTACCAAACGACCAAAATGCCTAATTTTGTTAACCTAAATCAATTACTAATTTTGCAGTTCATTCTAAAGCTGGATGTTTCAACATACAAACAGGATTCAAATGTACATTGAGCAATAAGAATCACCCTCACTAACGTCGCATAATTAGGCTCGAAATTCGACTACACTTTCGGTAGGTTCGACCGACCCCACCACATTTTATCCTACCTCCAAGTGATGTGGCGACTAAAATTTTTCTTCTGTACAATTTCAGCTAAATGCATTTAAGTGTGATCATTTTTATACCCCAGGCGAAAACGCTGAGAGTTTGGCTAAATTTCTGCTGAACCTAACGTCTTGTGGTTGTCAGTAAAAAGTTGGTCATGTGATTTTGTCTTCGCAGTTGATGGTATCGAATAAACGATGGCTTACGAATGCATTTACGATAGTGAAACTGGACGGGTTTCGGATAACAGGCAGGAAATTTGATTCTTCCAGATTGAGGAAAAACTACGTATTGATGAAGATAACCAAAGACATTTTAAGAATCAGGCATCACTGGTAATTGTAGCCCCGGGTTGAGGAAAACTTGCTCTTTAAAACGCGATTACTTGTTTCTTCGAATAAAGGAAAGAGCACATCAGATAAGGTCGCGCGCGTCCACACCAGTAGCCTTGTATACTCCCCAGCAGTTATCGTCCCCAATGCGTCTCACACGGACAAAATTCGCCCCGGTTCTGCTGAAGTCTTTAATATTTATTCTTTCGGCTTTTTACATGAAATTCAAGCGATAATAACCAATGCTGGTTTAACGGTCCTTACAATGCCACCGCTGCTGCTGATGTATAAACAAAAGTTTGTAGTTTGCTGAGATTAGTGGTCCACTAGTTGCTCTTTATTTCTGGAGATCTAAAGGATAGTTTTAAACCCTCACGTCATTCACTGTCCTGTTCGATACGTCTCACCGGATGTTTTTGTGTTTTGTTTTAAGATTACTTTGAATAGTACAACCGTCGTTTGATTTCTGGTTAAAATTGTTACGAAAAATTTTACAGGTCCAGCTCTTTACGTTGGCGTATGTTGGCGTAAAAATGCATCGGTTGGCAAAATGTTTATTGGAAAAATTATAGCAATATTGATATCCCAGATCAGGAATCTGTTGATCAGTTTGCAGTTAGAGTATATACTTGCATGCCTCCCACATGAAGGCCCTCGTCCATTTCTGGTGAAGTCATTTTGGTTGGTACACACTAAAAGTGCAAAGCACCGGATTAGAGTTCCAAATGGACGAACATACTCACGCCTGAGTGACGTGATCATCTTTTTCCCGACAACCCGAACTGCAACCCAGTAAATGTCCTGGTTGTATCGAGCGATTGAATTGCCTGTCCGGATTTCCCAGCCCGAGAGCGCCACAGACAACTGAAACCTGATTAGCAGATTTTGATTTATTATGTGCGCTTGTGGGATACGTAGAAACCACCTTCACACCACGCTGGTTTGGACAAATTTCATCCTGTCCTGGTGCAATAATTCTGGTGAGTCTATAAAAGAGGGGAGAAGCGCTGGGTTTGAGGTTATCTCATGCCCTCATTTTTTATATGGAATCAAAGTTTTTCCAATAACTAGCTGAGCAGCCGAAGGATTAGTTTTGTATATGAGATGGCTGGCTTCTTAAAAGCACCCTTCTAAGAAAGTAATATCCTCAGCATAATTCAAGTGCATTGGGTTACAATCCGTTTTATGCTTTTCGGAATGATATTTACCCATAAGTGAAAACGGAGTATTTAATTTTATGGAATATGTTACTTCCAAAACTGTCGAAACTAACTCAGCCACTATTTTGATAAATGCAATGCTACAACTTACAGCTTGTTCTCCAGAAAAAATCCAAAGTCCATTTTCACTTTAAAAAAATTTTCGAAATACTTATGCATGTCAGTACTTTCAAACCGGTATGCTTGCCTCGCTACACTTTGTGCTAAACATTGACTTTTGTCCAACCGGGACAAAAGTTTGCTATGTGCACCACAACATGAAAACCACCAGTCACTTTTCATTTTACTAGAAACCACAGTTCATCGGACCTTTTGTTACTGGTATGTAACAGTTTATTGGTACAGCTGAAAAAGGTCACTTCTTACGAGGAAAAAGCATCCGTTGTGGATACTTTTGAAGTTCCGTTGTCGTCACATATCACATATCACAATGAACTCGACCAGTGTTGCCCTTTCAATTCTATTTCATATTAAAGGCCGTAATTCTTTGAACACCTGAATTCAAATGGAAATTAATTCATATAAATATTACAAGATTTTGCCGCATGGGATTTATTTAACCATCTTTCACAGTAGTGAGGTAGTTGCAAGAAATCACCCGGCTTCTACACTTGGCTGACACTGACTTTGAACTTGTGCGTGAACGAATATAATCGGTATAGTGAAATGCCATTATTTTTGTATTTTGTATTGAACTATTTCAGAGTGTAGTTTATAGCTTCTCCATGCAAATAGCACTCACCGGTGTCCGGTTCCTTGAAGTGCATTTTTGGAAACAATTTACAACTTAAGAGGCCTCCCACAACAAACCGAACTTTATAGAAGAGGGTTATTATACTATGTCAAAAGGATTGGATACAATATGATAATCGATCATTTCACTTTAGAAAAAACTACGGAAGGTGAGCCACGATTTCCCCTCATTAGTTGGTATGGTTCTCCATTGAGTGAATCCAGAGAAATCTATTTTTTGCTTTCGCTAATATTATTATAAGAGGGTCACACAACAGACACCATTTAGCATTTCCGGCAACTTCCATTTGTTTTAAATACGCACCAGAAAAGAGGCAAAAACACTAACTCCCAAATAACCACGAGCCAGTCAAATTATGGTCTTGTGGTCATTAAAGCCAGCGATCTACTGGGACTAAGGCACTACCCAGTTCAAAGGTTTTCTCACTCATTTAAATCAAATTCGTAGCTTTTTCCGGGAATATAGTAACTGGATGTGTCATTTCTAGTTTCACCGTCACTGTTTACATTCACCGGACACTTAGTCTCCTCCATGTAAATTTTCTACTAGCGGTTTTCTAACCTCATTTAGTTCAGGCATAGGTTTCAGCAATCACTGGAATTCAAATAACATTTTCCATTCACGTGATATAAATTCCACTAAATATTTATGGCACGGTGCTTATCCGATCACTAGACAAAACCAGTAGCCCACCGCGGTCAGTCTCCTAACCCACCTTGAGTACTTTTGCCATGAGAATAAATACCCCAGTCTATCTAAATCTATCATCATTAAACTTTCCTCCCATTTGAAATGGCACACGGAAACTTTGTCGTGAAATATGTTCAAAGTCAGGCAGAGCGCAACATCTGTATCTAGAAGTGAATATATCTGGGGAATGTTGCGCGGAATCTAGATATTAAACGTCTGTTAGTCAAAAACCTCGGATTCAGCAGCAGAAGGACTGCGACTTTTTGCACAAAACTGCTGAATTAATACGTCCTTTTTCGATTAGAATATGGCGTTTATTTACAATTCAGATGTACCGATTAGAAGGAAGCGAGAATTAACCGTCTGAATTGTCTTAGAAAATCGAGGAATGAGTGTTGTTCAAGAGAACTGGACGTGTCCACTCTGTGGAACATCTGACGAAATCACAAACTCTTTTGGGGCAATAACAAATCTATGGACAAAAACAGAACATCCAGGGTCTTTGAAAAACATCCGTCAAGGCTATAACCCAAAGAAAGAAACGTTCTTCACTGTAAGTACATTGTGAAAAGTGTATCATTCTTTTGTGGAAAAAATTCACTCACTATATAATACAAAGTCGAAAATTATGTAATACAAATTCTTCCTACTAGAAAGATCCACAAACTTTCGAACCAATATGTGATTAAGACTCTTTCGTGAAGTCGCAAAGCTATAGTAATTTTCCTTAACGGACTGTTTTGATCACTTGTTTGATCACTTTTTTTGAATGACATGTCATATTGTGAAGGCTGGAAACAGGACTTTTTACAACCTTTCTGTATTCATACTTCGCTTTGAACCTAAAACCCGACTAAGCAAAAAATGGAACTAAGTGTCACCAAGTGCTATTGCTTATCGAGAATAAACACTGTTTCTTCCAAAATTCCAGGATATCGGGAAGAACAAATAACCCGATGCATCTTAGAGCACCCTAGTTGCTTCGAAGGCGAATTCCTCAAAATTGCCTGACGGCCACTTTAGCAAAGATTTAGATAATGATCCTCGGTTAGCATATGCCACCACGGGGAAAGATGGCCCAGTGGGTAGAGCGCAAATTTACTGACCTGAAGGTCGTTGTTTCGAACCCGACCTCCGCATCTCGACTTCACCTGTCAAGGCTTAGGCAACCTGACAGTACCTTAGCTCTCGTAGTTCTATCGGGTGACATGAGAGCTAGGCACCAAAAGGGTGTTACAGATGAAATATTATTATTATTACGTGCCACCGTAATGAAGAATGGTGTATGAAGTGCAAATCGGAAAGACTGTTGCAGAATCTGGTCAAACTGCCGATTAATTCTACTACTCAACGGAAGATGAAGCCTTTCGTCCGAAGCTTCTCTTCTTGAAAATTGAAAAACGAATTACATGTATTAAGAACATAAAAAATTAAACATTAAAATTAAAAGTAAAAAACTAAAGGGCCAAAGATGAAAGACCACGGGAAAATTAGCCCAGGATGCAAGAGTTTCAAAATATTGACATTCATTCTGCTTATGCAACCGAACGCTAGTTTTTTGAAGGAAAAGTTTCTGAAGGACAATGAGGATTCTGGAGTTGACGCGGTATGACTAAGAGTTTCATTGCGGCGCGTCAGTTGGGAACAGAACTCTGTATTCTCAAATTCCACTGATATTTTGACTCAGTGGAAGGCTGAACATAATAATATAAAAGCCAATACTTCTAAAAATGCGAATAATAGTCAAGTTTTTTTAGTCCAGTTTGAGATGCAAGGGTGCTTCAGTATGCTGAGTCACCTTACCTGAGTTAGGAATTCGCATGGCTTGAGGCCAAGTTACCTTCTTGCTTTAGGACACCTCACATTTTGAATAATCATATCTCTCTCACGTCACGTCCTCCCAAGCAATTTTGCGGCTTGGGAGGACGTGACGATTGAGGTCCCCCAGATGATATGTCCACAAATCAAAGTGTTTCTTGACCAAAAATAAACCTAAACGAGTTCAAAAGCATTATGCTGTATTTTGGTGGAATGGAGTAGCTTTATGCACTTGCGTTCAGCGGCATCACTATCAGCGGTAACAATCATGCATGACAATGCTACTGCAACAATCCGCTTCTCAGCTTTTTGTCGCAGATTGAATCAAATCCATGAGTCATGTCAGCAATGAAATATGACCGTCTAAATGCAGTTTTTTAGCGCGCAATAAAATAAGTAGCCTGAATAACTGATCCAACTGATCCATTTCCACTACCGAACAAGCAAATGCACTTTGAGAAGGCAACATAGAGTAACATATGAATATCATTCCACAATGGTGCAAAATGGTTTTCGATTATGGTTTATGGTGATAGTACAAGCCCGAGGTGCTTATTCAGGGGAGATTAACTGGTGCGTATACTGAATCTAGGAACACGATCAACTGGAAATTCTGACTGGCTGAACCTCTAAGGAGAAAAAGGCCTGCTACTATATAGTTTATTTGTGAGGAGCATGGTCGCAAACATAAAAAAGTAAATGCAGGCGGTGGATGTGGAAGAGTTACAGGAGAATAAAAAGTTAGAAAAGTCTCATTCGCAGTCATGCCACCAACAGTTCCAGTCAGACAAGATGAGTCCAAAGGTATGTAAGAATGTTTAGTATATAAACACGGGTGTAGAGACCAACAACCGAGGAATGGACAAACAATAGTGAATGCTCTTCAAGGCGCGGTAAGCGCTAGCACAGTCAAGACTCGCACATCAGGCACAAAGTGTCCGTCATACTGAGTCTGGTGTGAGATTCAATGGCAAGAATGTGCCCTCAACGCCATGTACCACGCATAAAAGTGTAGTAAGTACGCAGGGAGCCCACAATGGCAAGCAAACACAAGTCACTAACTGTGAACTTAGGAAGTTCCAGTCCAATAACAACCTTGGCGGATTGAGGAAAGCAGATCCCTCGATAAGAGATGATCATCGGTTGGTGGACCAAAAAGTCGACATCACAACCAATTGCACGTAGGGCTGAGATTATGGCGAGGGAATATTCATCAGCACCATACTTCTGCTTCTTCTCATTCCACACAGTCACTCCGCGCCCATCCGAGACTATGCTGACGTCTATCACAGTTGCTCGGCGCTCCCGAACAGCGATTAGGTCAGGCTTGATGAAGGACGTCGAAGTAGGTGCTCTCAACTCCTCGAAGACGGTGTATCCCAGGCGACGGAGACGCTTTGCGAGTTCCCTTGCAACCCGATTATGACGAGCACATCTGGCATCATGCGTGATCCAGCAGGACTGCAAAATATGCACCAAACTCTCCGGTTGGCCACAGTTTCCACGACATAAGATCGTCTGGCCACCATGACCATGCCGAGGGTTTCTAACTCTCGTTCTGAGCAGGTTGCATCGGAGCTGGATACCGCGGATAAATATCCGAGGAAACACTCGTTCTGGAAATACAAGCCATCGATTCGAAAGAGTCGAAGCGACCAACTCTCGTAAACCGCGACCGTCAACGCTGTTGTGCAGACTATCACCCCAAGCAGCCACCAGCTCTTCCTTGGTGTTTACGCATGCACCATGGACTCGGATCGGAAGGCTGAGATCCCGAACAATCTTGCCAAATGCGGAATCGTTGACTACATTGCGTAGTACTCGGCACTGGGTAGAAAAGAGCTTTTCCATACGCGCTCTCCGCTGCATCGGGATTGTTGCACTCAGACTTGGGATACCAAGTCCCCCATGTTGTTTACCGGCGTGGATGTAGCTGATCGGGGTGTCCTTCGGTAGACGTAGCCAGCCACGAATAGATTGCCTGATGTAGTTGTCCAACCTTTTGAGCGTGTTTCGGTGGACTTGGCCGAGCACGAGCGAATATGTCAGCCTCGGTATCAGGTAGTTCCTCGTGATCTCCATTCTTTGATGCGGCTTCAACGGGGCACGCGTCACCTCATCGAGCAGTTTGAGCAGATGCTGTCGGTGGTTGAAGACCCCTTTCCCCTTGAATGTAAAGGGAATGCCCAAATATGTTACGGTGTCTGTCGGACCCAGAGGAGTGATGAGTTCCTCGGCGAAGCAAAATGGTTCGACTGAGACTGCTGTCGCCCGATGTTTCCTGTCCCCACAAATCACCAACGCTTTCGTCTTTCGGGCGTTTATCTTCATACCAGCTCTTCCCAACTCGACCGCAGCAGCTTCAAGCTTCTCTTTAAGGCGAGCCTGACTTTCTGCACACACGACCCAGTCGTCAGCGAAGGCAAAACCATCTACTAGGGTGTCATGGAACTGATATCCCAGTTGCGGCATCGACAATCCAAGAACCTCATCCATTGCCATGATGAACAATAATGGGGAGAGTGGATCTCCTTGCCTCACACCTCTGTGGCAGTGGACCTCGGAATTGGGGAAAACTGCTACAACATTCTCATAGGACTGTGCGATGTATCGAACTAGAGGTGACGGTGCTCCAAACGCCTTGGCAGATCTGACGATTGTGTCATGCGAAACCGAATCAAACGCTTTCGAGATATCAACAAACGCCAAGCTGAGGTTAGAAGCAGTCGCTGATGAGTGACGAAGCAGGGCATGTAACAGCGATGTAGCTTCCAAACAACCGTCTCGCTGTAGAAATGCAAACTGGAGTGAAAGCAGTTGCAATCTACGACTCCAGCGATCAGCAAGCACCTTATGAAAGCATCGGACAAGAATGGATGACACGGAGATCGGTCTCAGTTGATCCGGTGAAGTCGGATTTGGGACCTTCGGAACTAGAGTAATACGGGCACGACACAGATGTGGGGGACAACCCCCAGATAATAAGAGTAAGTTGAAATACCCAGCAAGCGCGTTAGCATTGAACCGGCGGAGCATCCTGGGCGTGAGCTTGTCCAGGCCTGGGGACGAATTGCCCATTAAACGGATCGTACGACCGACTTCCTCTCCTGTAATTGGCTCGATCAAGCTCCAATCGGATGGTACTACTACGCGACTTGGCCGGCTATCCACGTGTTTTGGAGCTGAGAGCACCTGTTTCCAGTACTGCTCGGCGTTCAGAGGTAGGCCGCAGTTACCTTTGTATAGATCCTTCCATGACCCATCGAGCACAGCAGACGCTGCATCTTTCCGTCTTTGGTGGTATAGGGTCTGGATGGCGGCGTAGTTGCCTCGGCGGATCTGCTTTCGGTTGACCGGAATCCGATGAGTTAACTGACGACGGCGTCGGGATACAGTTTTCCAGATGTGTGGAAATGTCTTGAAGTCGTGGAGGTCCAGAGGCCACAGGACTTGATCCGGTGTCATGATGCCAGACTGCAAACATGGGGCAAATGCCAGGAGGTCAACACTAGCAAGCGAACTGTTAGCATGGGATTCCAAGAGTGACACGGCGCAATCAATGGTTTGTTAAGACCGGACGCTATAGTCATCGGCTTCTGACGAGTAGGCCGCTATTTGACCGATAGTTTGGTCAGGGCCACCAGGTGATGATTCGTCCTGTTTTGCTTGCCAGTTAAGCACCCGTAACCTGGTTTTGATGCTGATAGCCGATCGACCAGGAAAATACTGCTCCAGTTTTGCGAACAACGCGGTTTGCCTGCCACAAGACAGATATACCTTGTCAGCCAGGCGCAAGAGTGATTGTGACTCTTGTTGGGACCAACGGGCCCGGAATATTTCACTCGGCCAAGCTTATCTGCATTATGCTGGGTGGGGTGTGCGTGCCGGCGATGTTAACTCAGGCCAATCTTCGTCGGAAAAAGGCGGAAACAATCGGCGCAGGCCAATTGGGTGACCATGTTCGTACTAACACTTTCATTGTTGTGAAATCGATGGTAGGCTACCAAAGCAGCTTTCGATTTGCAGCACTTGCCACCTTCCTCACACGTGAGCCCCACGAGGCTCTCCTGTGTACTGGTTGGAACTGGTGCGGAGGCGCCAGATGGTTCGTATTGTACAATGTCGAAAGTAACCAGCACATTGAAACCAAACATGGTGGCTAGCCCTGTCTGGAGTTTCTGAACTCCTAACTCACCATCCAGACTAACGTCCGAGTTACCCAGTCGGCACCACAGGGAGGTGGTTCAGCACGCTGACTGGGAATTCTTGCCGGTGCTTAGACTTCAGTTCAATGACTGACAGATAGATGGGCTGAAGGTGAGACCAAAATATTTTGGATGTTCCTCGGCCAAGGCACCACTTGAATGAGCGCAGCAGCTCCATGGACACTTTTATACATCTAGTGCGAGTCGCACACGTTAGCCAGTGTCTCTAAGGTTTGTGTTCAAAGGCAGATGCTTGACGCTCCATCCACGGCTCATACGCACGCCTGTGCTGAGTAAAACGTTACGGTTTTCCTATGGAAGTTTTGAAATGCGAAGTCCATGTACTTAAACGTCGGATAAATATCCCCTTATTATATCTTGGGAAACATGCAGAATTTAACATGTCAAACTTCCTCGATATGTTGTGATAAACAATTAGGAGCTACTTATGTATTTGTGACGCAAGGACTTGTGTCATGTCCAAATTCAACAACCGAATGTGAAATCCAACCAGAAGATAAGTTGAACATATGTCTTGATTACCATGTTCGTTGATCGCTCCGTTGTCGAATGACGCAGGTGTTTGTCCTGCATTGCCGGAGCACTGAGTAAAAATTCATAAATTCTGGCAAGTCCGCCGACAAATCTACTCATAACATCTATCCTCTGGGTAATGGACAAAATTTCCCTTGTAGCAATCCAAGTGTTTAGTCACAATTACTTGACAGTTAGAAAATCGTAGACGGGATTCTTTTGCGCCTGGTTTCCACTTTAGTTGGTCATGCTTCACCGGGTCACAGGCGAATTTGCGTAACGTAGGGCTCCAAAAGTTCACCACATTGTGCCTTTTGCTTTTCAATCTAACAAGAATCTGGATGACTTTCAGACGGACTTGGTGTTTTCCTCTTGGTTTCTGTGTAGTACGAAACTAATAAAATGCGGTTTCGTTTCTAGGACAAACGGAGTTTTTGTTTGCTCTCCATCGTCGCGAAATCAGGACAAGCATTCAATTGCCAATTCCTTCAAGCTACCTTGAAACTGTCGTGCAAACGTTCACCGTAGTGTAGAAAGAACGTAGTGCAATCATTTTGTGATGATAGTTACATTTGGTTTTGAAGAGCCGTACAACTTTAGAAGCCAAGTTGCTTTTTGCCACCCTAGAAAAATTTTGCCGCATGGTTCCACGTGTGCTTGAAAATAACTGTTTCTTATTCTCGGGGATTGTTAACCATGTTCACTGAGAAAACTTTGGTAAAAGCAATAGTTTAAAAGATGATAGTGAAATGCGCTAGCATTCGGCATGCTGTACGACTATTGAAATTCTGATTGGGAACGCTGGAAATGAGCTACACTCTGAATAACTCTCTAAGATGACGCACCCAACGACTAGTACCGCTTTATTCTGACAAAACACACGTTGAATTGTATATCATTCAAATTTATCCCATTATGTCGTTCAATATCTCCCCAGAGATAGGTGGTCAAGAACCTGATATGTTTGTGTATATTTCACTAAAAAATAACCTCTTACTTGTCTACGTGCAGTGTTTCTCTCGCGAAGCACAGATTTAGACAGAAATTAGGGATTCCACTGTCACCACATTAGTACCGTTTTGAAATAATGATTGGTCCAGTGACACGGAAAAATCAGGGCTTACAAATAACTTAAATTATGGTGTTCTACGGTCCGGATACTGCACATAGTTTTCCTTCGAGAAGAGCATGTTTGAAACGACTTTTTGCTCGCACAGATTCGTTGTCCATAAGTGTTCCTTTGGATCGAGCGAGTCTTGTGGGAGGAAATTTCTGTCAAATCGGTTATGCCATCCCACAGTTCTTGTGAAACCAGTGGACGATGGCCGTTGCTCCTCACTTTAGATCTGTTAGTATGGTTCAGTACAGGTAAGGAAGTAAGTGTGCAACAAACCAGACATAGCTCAGAGAATTTTGAATAGTATTTGTCTAAAAGATGTTATAAATACCGCTTTTGCGAAGTAACTGGAGTGAACTTTCCTAAGGAGAACGATTCTCAAATTAAATGTTCCCACTTATAGGTAGCCACATCGAAAGCTGTGGAAATTTCCAGTTTCTTATAGATGTGTGTGTGTTTCAACAAGCAGAGAGAAAGACAGAACCGTTTTACGTGAAACGTTACGACAACAGTAAACGTTGGTGCATTGGGAAGTGATGACAATCACGCCAGCGATTTCAAGGCCGTAAAGGTAAGTAAGCTGAGTCCACTAGTTTGTCCGTCTCTTTCATCGACACAGTGATTCTCAGCAATTCTAGACCGGCACCGGATAAAGTCCTTACGTGACAGTTTGACTAGTATGACCGATATTGTGGGCTGGATGGACAGTTTTAGCCTGTACGATTAATCGCTCTCCCCTGATGTACCTCAGTGGTTAATGAGGTTTTCGACTTCCTCCTTCAACATGTCCATATTAACCAGATTCAAACTTTTCTGGTGACATATACGCTGAAGTCATTAGTACAGATGAGAACACAAAAACTTCAAACCGGGTTGAAATATAAAGTGCTCTAGTTGGAATAGCCCGAGTGTTTATGACAAAATATATATTGTGATATGGTGACACCCATTGAAACGAAAGGTAACGCTTACTAAGTGTTAAATATATCCAGGGTTACAGAAATCAGTAGAAATATATACCACGTTCGGCCTGGTCTACGTTGCTAGCTCAAGTTATTAACCATGTCGGAGTGGCACGACTATGTAAAAGCATGCAGTAAATAATTTGTTGGTAGTATGAGCAGATCTGGGAATTTTGAATGGAGGCTTCTATAGGCGAAGCCAGTCGGTGCTAAAAAGCCGAAAATCACTGTAAAGCTGTGAAATGCTTAGGGAGAATCATCGACAGGGCAAATCTAATGAAACTCGCGATCTGCGGATTTTGTTTTGGTTGAATACATAGCCGTTCGGCTTTTTAGCATAAGTTAACTTCATTTACACGACTAAATCTCCATTAGAAACTGAAAGATATGCCTCACCAAATGTAAATATTGTGTATGTCGTTACATTGCTATGCCATGCATCTCTACCCAGTTCCTTCGTCTAGCGCGTACGTGAACAATAAATTAGCAGGTGCATTGTAGTGGGAAGATTTGCATTGTTTTTGGTTGATGACGATTATACTGCTTGATCTTAGCAACCCTTTTGTGGGTTTGACAGTCAATTTGCCAGAATGAGCAGATCATTTTGTGGAGCAGAATACAGGCCAGCTGAGCTTTAGTCCCTTATAACCGCAGAGGTGAGTAGTTTAGATGAGTATTTCAACCAAAAAAGATTTCAGTGGGCCAATTAAAAAATTCTACCAGACACAAGGCAAAGTAACCTACTGATCAAAACCGGTTTTGTCCTCCACTTGATATTTAGTCTGTGTCTGCATCCAGTCTTTTATCTATTACTGTCAATCAGGTTACGTCGAAATATTATCCACATGGAGAAAGCCCTTCCAAGTCAACTTGGAGAGTCATGAGATGCTCACCGTCTATGATTCCGAAATAAGCAGCCGCTCGATTGTTCTCGGATTTTTGGCAGAGCTTGACTCCATGTATAACATATAATCTGGATTTAGGCTGAACCGTATTTCAAGGTTAAACTTCTAATTAGCTACCTTCGCATGCCTTGTAAAATCAGCGGGGATCCTTGGTTTTTGCGCACTTAAGGACTTTCAGCATTTGACAAACAATGAAAACTGAGGCGGATAATCATGAAAAATAAACCATTTCCCAGTAGAAACATGTGGTGCTTTATTTATTTGAGGTAACTGCGAAAACCGCGAACATTTTAGCCCAGATTTTTGAACCTACACTTAACACTCCCTGATCATTTGAGGTAATTCAAACTGCTGGTTTGATCAAGAATAACCACATTGCTTTCCATGCTCACTACCTAAGCATGAGACATATGACGCTTTTTATCTGACAGGTGCCACTTGCCCTGCTCCCAGACCAAGTGCTAGCTTACGTATACTTCCACCCACGCATTGGCACAAATTTGAATGGATAGATCTTATGTTATATCCGCAGCTATGGAACAAAATGATGCCTACCCAAGCGTCTTCCCCAACGGCAACCATGTGGTTGATACAAGGTGGGCAGCTCATATTTGGTTTCGCTCCTTTCTGGATTATTCACGTTTGCCCGTATTTCCCGTATTTCCACCAGGCTTATTTCTTTCTTGCGGCAAAGTCATTGGCAATTGGACCTGTGCTGACGAGGTAGTCAAATGAAATTCATGTGAAGCTCTCGCTTATACTATTCCCCAGATAAAGGTGTGTTTGCAGTATTAACGATATATTATGACTAGTGTGTCCCGTTGGGACTGCTAAGCCGTTGTAATTCAAAACTCGGGAACGAGTAAATGTAACTGCATCAGGTAATGCCACCAGTTTTATTCCATTTTGATATCAGTTTCCAAACCAGCAGGCCCAAAACGGTGACCACAAAATGGCTGTTTGTTCGCCTTGCGTGTGAACAGACGGGTATTTTATTTTCGTGATGTATTTTCAATAGTCTCGTTACTCCAAGCGATAAGTGAAAAATACTGTCGTGAAGAATGTTCATTCAAGAGCCAGTTCTTATGACAGGCTACAAATCTTTTCGTGTGACCGGTGAGCAGCTGCCTTGCCAGGGTACATTCTCTCCACGAAAACATGCAAGATATTTTCTTGTTCAGCCTACATTAGCTTTGTTGACTGTTTTACCAAGGCACTGCTTGACTCCTTCAGTTTACCTGTACCAAAAGTGCAATCCAATCACTGACGGATGTTATGACAAATAAACGCTTATTTTCACACACCTATATGCAGACATGTTCACGTTTTGTACATTGTTGGTGTTCATTCTTTTATCTCTATTGTTGATAAAAGTTTAAGGGTTTGGCCCTCAGGAGGAAACATGTCATACGATTTATAGGTTGTTCTCAGCAACGATTGATCGTAGTTGGATTTGATGCTCCAAAAATGATGGACAGCTTCTGGTCCAAAACTTTTGTCGGAATCCGTAAGCAGATCATCTGAGGACCCACACTTTTATTAGACCAACAATGCCCTTCTTCAACTACTGTGATTGTGTTTTGTATCATCAGTCTATCAGTGACAAAATCTAGTCATTCTGAGACAAGTCCATCTGAGAAACCTCCCAATGATCTATTCACGGTAATCAAGAGACAGAACATCCGATATGCAGGACAATCTAGCAATTCCTCTAAAAATTAATTCTTATCTCACTTTTATTAACATTTTATTGACGTTTCACTTTCATTACCTGATAACCCCATTTCTGTGTTCAATTTTTTTACGAAAAAGGAACACCTCTAAATCCACCTGCGTCGCTGAGCGGTATATTAATCATTCGCGCTTAAATTTTGCGTGCAAATTGCCTGCTTTGTAAACAAAGGATGCAGTGTGTTGTGTTTCCCTGATACGACTGTGATTGGGATTATTTTTATCACTCTAGCTAGCACATTCTGGATTAAAATTAACAGCTAACGTAATTATTTATTTCGAGCAACATTCTTTCCCCTGAATGATCGCCCAAAGATGACAAACTGTATGCTACAGTGTGTCACAAAACAAAAACAGCAACCCGTTCACAACAAACCATAACAAAATTGTTGTGGTTCGATTTTATTAATCCCAATAATAAATTGGTTGGATTTTGACGCTTTTTGTTAATGTTTGTCTATTAGCAACGGATATAAAAAAGAAATATACACATTCCACAGTAACCATGTGACAATGAGGAAACGTGGCATTCCACCGCAATTCAGGAAAAATACATTACTAGTTCGTTTTGAACAGAAAAATTGTTGGAATTTTCAGGGGACGCGAACTTCCACCGGATGGTCCTATACTGGCGGGCCTAATGCGCGTGACTTCACGAACTGGTAAAGAATCTTATGATTGACCTACAGTAATGGACTAGTTGACGTCCTGGAATATACCGCAGTGTGAGATATTTTGGTTAGTCGCCTGGTAAGTGTAACTAGTGCTGTCATGCACATCTGATTTGTTTTCATCAGTTTGGACAACTTACAAACATACAATACAATTATAGTTTATGGACTGAATAAATGCATATTGTCCCTAGGCTGAGTTTACCTCGGGTCACTGTTGAAGCACATTTACTTGTTTTCACACTGGACTTCGTTCAGCCAGTTCTGATTGGTTACAGGCAAAAAAACCCTGCTATCTCCCTCCACAAAGAAAATAGAGGCTCTTTGCAGCGACCTTTTCTAATAGTTACTGGTTACACAAGACTGCTCGATGGGATTAACACGACCAATGCATTTTGGATGAGATTCTGTAGAGCGAACAGCGAAAAAATCTCACTCTAATAGGCTAGTAGCCATACTAAAAATGACCATTTGTATACAGTGCAGTCTGGAATCTCTTCCTGTAGGGCTTTGAAATCCATTTTGTTTAGCTTGTACACTGTAGGTAAAACAAAATTTAAGTCATGTTATTTAAAATAGTAATTTGCAAATTACGTGGACTGTCTTGAAATAAGTGTATACCGTACTTTTTCCTACGACTGCAGGCTGACTGGTACTTCTACTGGTTACTTGATCTGGCCAGTGAATAATGAGCACTACTTAGTTTTGACCATAGTTGCTCGCGAAACACTACAACCCCACTCATTCTTGGACGTATCGAAGAAATTGCAGTCATTTTTAACTTTTTACCTCCATAAATCGAATACGTTTGCCTGTAAACAGGCGTTCGAATTCATACGTCTAACACAAACGCGTGTACTGTCTGACTCATTTGCCGTGGAATATCGGCAACTTCTAGTCAGTATTTGGGCATGACCAAATTAGATCTCGCTTGGAACCTAATTTGGTTCCATCACATTGTGTTCTTCGACGCGCGCACGCCTTAAATGTCCGTTCAATCGACGTCTGCAATCTTTCCTTTCGTTTTTCCATTAGGAATTGTTAAAAACAACCATTTTACTTACAA
This sequence comes from Opisthorchis felineus, assembly GCA_004794785.1. Classification (NCBI taxonomy): domain Eukaryota; kingdom Metazoa; phylum Platyhelminthes; class Trematoda; order Opisthorchiida; family Opisthorchiidae; genus Opisthorchis; species Opisthorchis felineus. Next base: position 321,107 of record SJOL01008757.1, read on the forward strand.
CACATTCGAATGTTTTCAAAAGATGCAAGGATTGGTTTTAGGCTGTATATTATTATACGTTGTGTGCATCCAAGAAACTACATCGAAGATTACAACAAGACCACTTTTGCGGCGCAAGCTGCAGTTGAAGCCATGATTTTCCAAGAAACGTTGGAGCTGGAATTAAAACATATTGAATTGAAAGTTAACACAAGAACATGTTAGCATTTACCTTGGTTTTAGATTATCCGCACCGTACTGCTTTCGAACGAGATAGACATTTGAACTGAACGTACAGGGATGGGCTACAGCTGAACAACTATCCAGGATCCTTTATTAAGAGGCCCCTCCATCATTTACAGTCTTGGAGAAACCAAGAAAACCAAACTATCTTATCGGCTGATCAGGTAGGCGCAGTCCCCGAGTTTCCGTCAACCTTATGTTCTACTTGAACCCCAATTGGACTGATTTCGACAAATACACTCATTTGCAAATCAATTTGGTTTTCAAGGTAGACTCAAGTGAGTCTCTCGTTTATGATGTTCTTCAACTGAATGTGCTGCACACAGGCCGCCTCATGT
>SJOL01008757.1:323575-358584 GCA_004794785.1 Opisthorchis felineus
ACACGTTCGGAACTTGTGCCAGCAGCTACTAGTGGGAAAATTGGCTACTTTGTAGATAGGTGCACAACGCGGTGTATTGGTATGCTAAACAGTAAAATACCACTGTCAGCCAAGATTTTGGGACTGATTCATAAAAATGACCTAGAAGGATTATATTTATCATCCTTACTCAATAGCTTTTTACTTTTTCAAGTTATAGTGCACTTTTTCTAGTAATTCTAAGCTACATTGAAATTCCTATGCGTTTTTCCTTGCAACTTTTATTCCAAAAACTTTATTTCATCGTTCAAGCATAAGATAGCTCTGTTTCAGCATATGTGTGACTCAAATTGATGTGGGTGATTAGCGAAATAACTCATTTGCAAACAAATTTGGTTTTGCGAGAGACTCACCTGGAATCCAGCTGAATCTCTCGGTTGTGATGTTTCCAGGCCACTGAATGTGCTGCAAAAGGCCGCCTCATGTTTCAGTTGCTACGATATGTAGATGATGATCGCAGAAACAGGCCCACTTTTGCTAGCTTTATTAGTGCTCCTTACCAGTTAGTGACAGTCTAAAAGGACGTCGAGTAAAATTTTTGGTGATTCCAATAACGGACTTAAACCTTAAACTATGGTCGCTAAAACGAACTTAGGTTTGTGCAAAATGGGTTCCAAATGAAAAGAAGCAAACACTTTTCGCGTGTATATCATGCCTACTAGCATCCAGGTACACTACACTTTCACAAGGGATGTTTGATATATATATATATTTGTATATATATACAGCATATATGTACGCCTTACGATTTACATACTTAGGTATCATTTACAATAAGTCGCAAGTTTAACACAAGTCGTTTCAATGATCCGATTTCCCAACCCCGTGAAAAAACAACACATTTATATCATTGTAATTAGTTGTTTGTTTTAAGAATGCATATCCATTAAACCAGTCGAGAGTCAGTTATCACAAGGTTTTTGGCTTTTATTAGAAAGATCTTAACATTCCAAAAATTCAAAGATGAAACATCTAGGTGATCGGAAAATGTAAGCTGCGCGATGGAAGATTTTTTTTACCTATGGTCTTTAGCATTTAGCATAGCATTTAGCATTTAGCAGCATAGGTAAGTGAATGGCAGCCTTTTGAAACCGGATATTACGGGAACATCACTGTGATCAATTATGTGCTGTTAGGAAGTGAAGTTGCTTGCCTACGATCTCCAGAATAAGTAGTAGGAATTAGCTGTCCATCTGGTCGGTTGGATTTTCCGTTGTTTTTACTGATGTCTTGGGTGAGTACTACTTCCTGGATCGATGAAAAATTAAGCAACCTGACTGGCCAACATTAAGACTGCGGTCAATCAGTGCAAACTTGGCGAAAGTGTGCAGTTTGTAGTGTTTTTTAGCATTGCTAAATTAGAATGTAGAATCAAGAGGTTTCTGTGAAGACAACTTTTGATGTCTTTATGTCGCATTGATTAAGTAGGGAGAATTATTGACTGATTGAGTAGAGCCTTTTTCCACTAAAACAAACGGTGCAAAACGTACCAGAATAGCAAAAGGACACCAATTGCAAAACACTGTTATAGAATTAATCAATGGTCTTCCTAACTTAGGCCACCCAAATCAAGATTCCCGATTTATTTGGCTGATCTGTCAAGTTTACTTTTTTATTGCATGTTAAGAGAGACAAGTCGCCACAGAGTGACAGAGTTTCCATTCACAGTAACCCTTTAATAAGCACGCTATCTCGAAGGCAATATTGACCATTGAATCCATTTGGCAAAGAGTTTCCTTCCACCGTTTGCCTCGTCTATAACAATGCAAACCAAAATATTACTTTTGATGCATTTAAATGAAAGCAACATGCTTGCATATACTTTTTTGTTGGTCATTTATCACATGAATGTTAAACACCACCTTGTTTTATACTAAATATAGTGTTTAGTGCTCATAACGGGCGCGCTGTATTTTCTGCAGTTATTCGCGTCAAATTAAACGGATTGTCCTGCTTTTGTACTCTGTACTCAATTGATTGGGAAGTGCCTTTGCTCTTACAACGGTAAGCAAACACTTCGTACCAACATGATCGCTGTGTGATTGCAAATGAATAGGTCTTCAAGAGTAGACAAATTGAAATTACCACTCGGCATGCATCGTTTTCGGTTGTAAAATTGTCATTACGGCGTGCAGGTGAGAGTTTGCGGAATGGAAGCTATAAAGTGATAAGCAAGCCAGGTGCACTTGCACACACAACTCCAAAATGTCTTTTAGCCTGGCTACTCTCGCATCGCTTTTGTCATCACCAACATGACTGATAACGCTAAGCCACGAAAATATGAACGGTATTAATTGACTAACCCAAGTCTGGCATTTGAGTTATCTGGATGTGTACAAAACGACACCGTTTAGTTCAAAACAAAAGAATATCATAAACGAGAGATTTGCAAATGAGTGTATTTGACAAAATCAGTCCAATTTCAGTTCAAGTAGAACATAGGGCTGACGGAAACTCGGGGACTGCGCCCACCTAATGAACCCCAAGAAGAGTGAAACCGGTCGTGGCCTGTCAAAGAGTTTTCAGCAAACTTGTGAATAGTTTCCTTTACGAAAACTAACACTAGTGTTGCCATTTTTGAACTAATAAAAGTAAGTAATAAAACCAGACATAAAAATTTTCTGATAAATAGGTCTCAAGTATAAAATTATTTATTTAGTGCCTTGCTCTGTAGAAAAGGGCTACTTGAGACAAACTGGTAACCACTCTTAAGGTGTTTTACTGTGTGTGGCTTGATTAGTTTTTAATGTTCCACTCATGTTACCCTAAAATGTTTCAACTGCGCTCAAGATCCTTCAGTGAAGCGCTTTGAACTCTAGTGCATTAAGATGTCTGATGATGTCCTAAAATATTAACAAAGGTTGCTTTTTTCATTATATTTATAAAACTCACACAGACTCCGCATATAACAATCAAGGCATCGGGTTTCCAAAACCCCCCACCAACAGTAGGAAATTAGGCCTAATAAGCCTTATGCGTAAAAATATTTTTTGATAAATTGCGTTAATCGGCCATTTGTCACATAAACTGGTGAACTTGTTTAAGTTACAGTGAACACAATGACGACACGATAAAGTGCGTCAGTCAAAGCCCTGGTCACCCCTGAAACATACACTCTTATCTACGCCACAAATGTGCGTACACGTTACCATATATGCTCAGACTAAAGCTAACAAGAAGGCCATGATAAACACGTGGGTACCTACCCAAGGGAGTCAGAATGATGGCGTGATGCAGGCACAACTAAATTAAACGCTATCCTAGCTGAGACGGTTCTTTCAGAGTAGTTTGGGAGATGGCTAAATGTCGGCGGTTCTTGAGAGATTCCATTAAGTATTACTGGTCCACGGGCACACCTTTTCGTCTTAAGTAATGTTGACCGGCGGCAGTTTTGCACCGAGTTGCCTCATTTCGATCATTAACACTGAATGCTCTTAAAGCAAATTTAACTTTGAGTTAAACAGTAGCAATTAAGTGCTGCTTGACAGCTTCATTCAGACAGAGGCCTACGGCAAATACCAAGGTGTGAAATTTATCCGGCCTCACTAAGCCTCCGTAAACCCGTAAACCCACGTTGAAGCTTTCATGAAATTTCAGTTCTCAGAGCGAACTGACCATTCATATAACAAAATAACTTTATTCTTAGAGACGAATCAACCAGCGTTGTTTTTCAGGACGTAACAATGTACCTACAGTTAGACTGAACGTGTAAAAATTGTAAGCTACGAAACAGCGTTCTGATTTAAACAAAAATCGAGTTAGTTCCGAGTAAGTATCCGCAGTGGGCGGATATTCATGACTTAAGCCGACCGGATCATGTTACACTTACTGCCTTTTCGCAAACGTTTTTGGTTCCAGAGTGATTAGAACTGTTGCGTAGTAGTCCGAGTTTTATTGGTGAAAATATGATGACCAAGCAATTGCCCAACATGAACCATGTTCGGAAAAGTAATTGCCAGGACGGCAAGAGAGCAATGACCGTTTCTAAAAATCAGCCAAAAAATACGCATTCGGGATTTCCAAAATGTCAATTTTGCTGTGCTGCTGTCTGTGTTTATTAAAATGGGCCTCAAAACATAAGCCCAGGATAACACAAAAAGGTACTATATTAAGAAGGTGGTTTCGTTCAACAATATCTGAATTGAAGGTTCACATTACTGTTTCCTCATATATTTAGTCAGACTGGTTCACTACTTTCATCAAGACCATCCCTATATAAATACCACATCCGCCTTTGTTTTTTGCACTGGTATCACCGTATCATCATAATGTTAGACAAACCATAATTGATGTTGTTGTTTACTTTAGTCATCAAGCTCAGCATCGTGGTTCTCGATTTCGTGTGAAGCGGCACGGAGCGAATCACAATTTGTTACACAGTCACAAGCATCCATTTTTTACGCTTGGGTTAAACACACTTTAAGAAGGTTTTTTCCTTCACTGTAAATAATCTCCGACATCACAGTCAAACAGGCTAGACCGTATGGATAGAACTCACACAAACAAAACGGTATACCGTTGGGAAAAACTGATGTTATTATAACATTGGCGCAGGAAGATCTCGCGTTTCAACATTGTTTTGCAAATTATCTGCGAGTTCTAAGTCAGAAATCGTTTCAATTGCATGGATGTTCCCCTTAACAATCAATGTAGATGTCACTCCTATTGGATTTTGTGAGCAAACTGGAGTTGCACATTATCTTATGAGGGTGCAAATTACCTAAATTGATAACCAGCTCCCTTCTACTGTAAGCTGAAGCGCCTTATTGCAATCCTCAACATAATACATTTGAAGTCCCTCGGATAATGCCGCGAACTGCATTAGCGGTCAATCAAATCTTGGTTTCTCGATGTGGACTGACTTTGAGCTGGAGAACGCAGTCCTCAACTAAAATATCCCGGTTGCGGAATCTACCTAGGATGCCAGTCTGTTTCCACTTATTTGCATCATTCCTCTGTCCTTTCAGCAGAATGGTTATAGCCACTGGGTAGACAGATTCTTTGTGACGCCCTAATTAGCCAAATTGAGCAATACGTAATCACTAAAATATTCAGTAAATGTATGAGTTGCTGAGCTGCTCATCCCACGAGTCTCTATTATCAACCAATTGACATCCATTATCGATCATCCGGGTGTATTGTGAAACCAACTGGCATATGTCTTAAGGCGGTAAGTGTTTGGATAACCCTAACAACCAGTGTTCGCATTTCGTCGACACAACCCTAGATAGTATTTTTGCTAACGGTTATATTTATCGAATGAATTGGGGCTTTGTTCCTTAGGAAGCATGGATGTAAACAATGCCACTTATGGTGAGGGCCATTTCAACAATAAAATCACTTGTATTCTCAGCAGCCCAGACTCTCTTCCCATTTAACCACAGAAGGCTTTCTTGGATGTGCACAAGACAGAACTTATCTCTAAGCAACTACAAACAGTTTTCTCCCCATGATCAAACATAAATTAGCTTGTATTCGCAGTTGTTCGAAAATGGAGTTCATGAAATATGTTGGTCGTATCCAGAGATATGCTATTACACACAATTACACACCGGCTTGCTTATTTGTCGTCGTGTATATTTTTCAGAGCATGCCGGTAGGTTTGAAACTGTAAGTCAGGAGTTTCATTGAATGAGCTGACCCGTAACTGAAGAGATTGATTTGTTAGAATTTTTCTCAATGTCGATTTTTTTTCAATTTTTTTCAATAATATTTTATACGCATTAGATTCCCAGACAACTGTATTACAGAAACGACACGGACCTTCCTTTAACTAAAATCACTGTGTCTAACCACGAGCTGGTTGCTTGGAAACTTTCTTCTAACAGAAGTACACAGCTTGATAAGATGCAAATTAGCTTGTTTCTATGTTGCCTTCACGAGGTTTTTCCGGTCTTATCCAGACAGAGGCAGAAAATCAGAATCTTTAGGCTAGACAAAAGGACATAGAACGACATACTGGTTGTGTCCCAGTTAAGGAACCGGCCTGCCAGACTCTTCAACCTAGTAAACATGTGTTCAGTTGTAAAGCATTCCTTAAATTGTCTTCATATCTTTTTTTGACGGGCAAGTAGGTTTTTTTGTTTGCGAAGGAAGGTAACGGCATAAACTTGTAAGTAATTACCAAGATTAAAACGATGATAAATAATTGTGCCATTTTCAATACAGCTTTTACCCTGTTAGTGAAGCCAGTCTATGCTGAAAAGCTAAGAAGCACTGTGCAGCCATTTCATCTTCATCGGGAATCATCAGCAGCGAGCATCTCACGAAACTCAGAGGGTTACGAACCACCGACCTTCTGGCTAGTGGTTGAACACCTAACCGTTTAACCGAGAGTGACCGATCAGCAGTGTGATTAGCTTTAACTTAGACAGGATATAGCGCCATTCACTCTTCAATAAGAGGAACTACAACACGTGACCATGTATTGAATGACTCCTAGCATGATGACCTCTCAAGTAGGCAATCGTAATTCAATAAGGTATCTCCAAACTTATTAACTTGTCCACTGGCTTTGTCTATCTATCTATCTATCTATCTATCTATCTATCTATCTATCTATCTATCTATCTATCTATCTATCTATCTATCTATCTATCTATCTATCTATCTATCTATCCATCTATTTATCTATCTATCTACCTATCTATCTATCTATCTATCTATCTACCCATCCATGCATCCATCCATCTGTCTGTCTGTCTATCCGTTGTGGGCTATGGACTATGCTCCTTCCTTGTGGCTGAGGCGCAGCCAACATCAACGCACTTTTTATAACGCGAAATGGGGTCAGCCAAAGACTAATTAATCTACTTTGTCTTGCTAAATACCATTACTTTCGTCACTTTATACTGGCTTGACCTTCGTTGCGTAGTAGAGAAGAAACTAGGAGTATTTGTGGTTTCCTTTAAAGTTAGGATATGACCACACAGAGAAAATATTATGGTCCTAAAGCCTGGATCCATTCAGAAGATGCATCAGAAGGGATAAAAACAGATTAACGATATGGCAATACCCGAGGACAAAACTTTTGAATAGATTTTGAGCCCTCTTTTTCAAAAGCGATCCTATGCCTACAAATATACACAAGGCACCCAAGGGAACGAGTTAAGTTGATGCTCAAAAGGTATCCCTTAATTGCGTTAAAATTCACTTGATGTGCATACCCAAAGCACCTGACAGATTTAGCAGACCGAGCGACAATGCGAGACCAATGTCTTTGCAGAGCAATTATCACAATGAATAGTAAACTTTACGCAGATGACATAGACGAACTTATAAGGTCGTTGGGTTGTGTCTGGTCAAGGTGAATGTCCACTTTCGATAGGAGCAAATAAAAAGGGTCCCCTATGCACTGTAAAGTATGTAAGGACTGCATACCATACCTAGAAAATTTACGAACGGAATTTGGAAAACCCTGGATCACATGAAGTAGAAAACAATTAGACACTGTTCTACGCCGCTGCTGGTCTCAGTGTGAACCATTCAGCATAGGTCCGCAAGACTGGAATAAATTACGCTGCTGGTATCAGAAAAACTCGGTTCGATGGCTGTCGAATGCAGTCAGAAACAATCACTCGCTTCGTGAAATTTTGAGCATATGTGATTCCAAAATGACTCCAATAAGAAGGAAAAGCCCTGTCTTATTGTTTGAAAATGGTGCGCAATTTTATCAAGTTCCAGTGTACAGGTCCACTTCTTAACTGAATCCACCGAATCTGAATCTACTGAATCTACTCTAATTATGCATACCATCACTCTAAGCGAAAAGCGAAGTCATCCTCAAACAAGATCGTTGTACTTGAAAGTATTGTAGGCTTTTATCCTCTGGGCCGAACAGACAACCGTAAATTGGTACCTGCTGGACTCGCTGTCAGACTGCATCCACTGAAATATCACCAGGTAATTTTGATGTGTCGACTGAGCAAGCCACTTGCGAAAGCTCAGTGGTAAAAGTCTGAATCTGTGGCTCCGAAAGTCCACGGATAGTCGTCTGCAGGTGCCTAGGCTTGAGAGGTTTTGCGGAATTTAAACCTTAATTTGAATTGTACAGCAGTTGTGAACCGAAGTAACTCCTATTACAACAAGAGGAATCCACCGAGCTTGGATTTCACTTCCAGCCGTGAAAATAGGCAGGGGCGCCCCAAAGTCCCAGTGCTGTCAGTCTGTCGTGTGGTGCAGGCCTGTTACAACCACTCAGTTGTTTAGTCAAGCTGATTGCCTTAAAATAACGCAGCGTCATTCTTTTGCTTGGAATCAGAATGATGCGCGATGGCAATGAAATAACCGACGATCAAGTTTATATATTTGGTCCAGGTTCCCACGATCAGGGTGCGCAGAGGTATGTGACTTGAGATTTTAGATGGGTAATCTGAAATTTCAGTAAAAATCCGTTTTTACAGAGGAATAAAACGATGCTCTTGGTAGGCAAGACAAATATAAGCAAGTCAACCAAACCACACATTTTGAAACGGTCATATCTGGACTACCGTGTGCAACGCTATACTGGAGCTGTGAATAAACTGAGGCACTACTTGAAAAGTTTTCATTTTGGACGCATTTTTAAACACATTTATTCCACGACTATGCTGTGCTTATTAATTCACCTATGTTATAACGTCTGATCTGTACAAAATATAACCAGGTGTGGATATTCAAGCATTTTTAATAAACTAACAGCTTAGCGCATATTTATCCGAGTTTGGTTAAGCGAGTGCAATGAAAAGTAAGGTGCCAGTATGTTTTGCTCCCCAGCATGAGGGAACAGCGCCGCTGGTTTCCGTCATTGCCGCTACCTCGAGATCAGAAGCTTAAAGTAACACTCCGTCAAAATTACTAAGAGGGCATTAAAAAGACTAAAATTTTTCTTCCAATTAGAGGTAACGAAACGGACGTTTTACTTTGGGTGAATGAGGACGATAATTTATACCTAACAAGGAAATCCGTTTTTAACCACTTCATGTTTGAAAATACCTACAGTTCTACCATGGTTCCGCACTGCGGACGACCACTATGGCCAATATCATGAATTCAAAAATAAATTGTTTGTACCTTTATTTTAAATCATTGAAGTTGCCTTATTTTTTTATTATTTTTTATCGTTTATTTTTGAAGAGCATGTTCACAGACATAAAAAGTAAATGCAAGCGATTAGTGTGAAAGTGTTACAGGAGAGTATGAGGTAAAAGAGATAAACGTCTCTTTCGAAGTCATGCCACCAACATTTCCGGTCAGATAAGATGAATCAAAACGTATGTAAGAATTTTGGTATATAAACACGCGTGTAAAGATCAACAGCCGAAGAAAGGACAAACAATGCTGAATGCTCTTCAAGGCGCGGTAAGCGCTAGCACAGTCAAGACTCGCACATCAGGCACAAAGTGTCCGTCATACTGGGTCTGGTGTGAGATTCAATGGCAAGAATGTGCACTCAACGCCATGTACCACGCATAAAAGTGTCGTAAGTACGCAGGGAGCCCACAATGGCAAGCAAACACAAGTCACTGACTGTGAACTTAGGAAGTCTCAGTCCAATAACAGCCTTGGCGGATTGAGGAAAGCAGATCCCTCGATAAGAGATGATCATCGGTTGGTGGACCAAGAAGTCGACATTATATCCAATTGCACGTAGGGCTGAGATTATGGCGAGGGAATATTCATCAGCACCATGCTTCTGCTTCTTCTAATTTTACACACTCACTCCGCGCCCATCCGAGACTATGCCGACGTCTATCACAGTTGCTCGGCGCTCCCGAACAGCGATTAGGTCAGGCTTGATGAAGGACGTCCAAGCAGGTGCTATCGACTCATCGAAGACGGTATATCCCAGGCGACGGAGACGCTTTGCGAGTTGTCTTGCAACCCGATTATGACGAGCACACCTGGCATCATGTGTGATCCAGCAGGACTGCAAAATACGCACCAAACTCTCCGGTTGGCCACAGTTTCCACGACATAAAATCGTCTGGCCACCATGACCATGCCGAGCGCTTCTAACTCTCGTCCTGAGCAGGTTGCATCGGAGCTGGATACTGCGGATAAATATCCCAAATAACACTCGTTCTGGAAATACAGGCCATCGATTCGAAAGGCGTGAAGTGACCAACTCCTGTAAACGGCGACCGTCAACGCTGTTGTGCAGACTATCACCCCAAGCAGCCACCAGCTCTTCCTTGGTGTTTACGCATGCACCATGGACTCGGATCGGAAGGCTGAGATCCCGAACAATCTTACCCAATTCGGAAACGTTGACCACATTGCGTAGTACTCGGCACTGTGTAGAAAGCAGCTCTTCCATACGCGCTCTCAGCTCCATCGGGATTGTTGCTCTCAGACTTGTGATACCAAGTCCCCTATGTTGTTTACCGGCGTGGATGTAGCTGATCGGGGCGTCCTTCGGTAGACGTAGCCGGCCACGAATAGACTGCTTGATGTAGTTGTCCAACCTTTTGGGCTTGTTTCGGTGGACTTGTTAGAGCACGAGCGAATATGCCAGCCTCGGTATCAAGTAGTTCCTCGTGATCTCCATTCTTTGATGCGGCTTCAACGCTTTCGAGATATCAACAAACGCCAAGCTGAGCTTAGAAGCAATCGCTGAAGAGTGACGGAGCTGGGCATGTAACAGCGATGTAGCATCCAAACAACCGTCACGATGTAGAAATGCAAACTGGAGTGAGGGCAGTTGTAATCTATGACTCCAGCGATCAGCAAGCCCCTTATGACAGCATCGGACAAGAATGGATGACACGGAGATCGGTCTCAGTTAGTCCGGTGAAGTCGGGCTTGAGACCTTCGGAACTTGGGTAATACGGCCACTACCCAGATGCGGCGGACAACCCTCAGATAATAAGAGTAAGTTGAAATACCCAGCGAGCGCGTTAGCATTGAACCGACGGAGCATCCTGGGTGTGAGCTTGTCCAGGTCTGGGGACGAATTGATCATTAAACGGTTAGTATGGCCGAATTCCTCTTGTGTAATTGGCTTGAGCAAACTCTAATCGGATGGTGCTACTACATGACTTGGCCGGCTATCCACGTGTTTTGGAGCTGAGAGCACCTGTTTCCAGTATTGCTCGGCGTTCAGAGGTAGGCCGCAGTTACCTTTGTGTAGATCCTTCCATGACACATCGAGCACAGCAGACGCTGCATCTTTCCGTCTTTGGTGGTATAGGGTCTGGATGGCGGCGTAGTTGGCTCGGCGGATCTGCTTTCGGTTGACCGCAATCCGATGACTTAACTGACGACGGCGTCGGGATACAGTTTTCCAGATGTGTGGAAATGTCTTGAAGGCGTGGAGGTCCAGAGGCTACAGGACTTGCTCCGGTGTCATGATGCCAGACTGCAACCCTCAGGCAAATGCCAGAAGGTCAACATTAGCAAGCGAACTGTCAGCATGGGATTCCAAGAGTAACACGGCGCAATCCATGGTTTGTTAAGACCGGACGCTATAGTAGTCGGCTTCTGACGAGTAGGCCGCTATTTGACCGATAGTTTGGTCAGGGCCACCAAGTGATGATTCGTCCTGTTTTGCTTGCCAGTTAAGCACCCGTAACCTGGTTTTGATGCTGATAGCCGATCGATCAGGAAAATACTGCTCCAATACCGCTAACAGCGTGGTTTGCGTGCCACAAGACAGATATAAATTGTTAGTTAGGTGCAACAGGTATTGTGACTCTTGTTGGGACTAGCGGGCACCGAAATTCTTCACGCGGCCAAGCTCATCTGCATTGTGATGTGTGGGTGTTGAGTGCCGGCGATGTTAACTCAGGCCAATCTTCGTCGAAAAAAAAGCGGGAATCATCAGCGCCGGCCAATTGGGCGACCATGTTCGTACCAACACTTTTACTGTTGTGAACTCGAGGGTGGCTACCAAGCCAGCTTTCGATTTGCAACACTTGCCACATTTCTCACACGTGAGCCCCACGCGTCTCTCCTGTGTACTGGTTGGAACTAGTGCGGAGGCGCCAGATGATTCGTATTGTACATTGTCGAAAGTAATCAGCACAGTGAAGCCAAACACGGTGGTTAGCCCTGTCTGGAGTTGCTGAACTCTTAGCTCACCCAGACTGGCGTCCAGGCTCCCCAGTCGGCACCACGAGGAGATGGTTCAGCTCGCCGATACGTTCAGAGAGAAGAGAATAGATAGGTGAGCATTGACTTTGTTCGTCAAAGCCAAAAGGTGCGCCTCAATTTTCTGCCACTCACCTGTCATTTGTAAATAATTGAGCAACCTCAATTCTTTGGCTTCTTTTAGTAGATTTCCAGTAGCCACAAGAGTCCTGAAGCTTCCATTTTAGGGTGTCCAGTCCTCTTTGTAAAGAAGTGACGCTAACTGTTTTCGTTTAAATTTAGCCAGATTCACAGTATGTGATGTCTTTTACAGTGCGATTCCGATCACAGCCCATCCGCTACTCATGGGATGTCGCACGCGTTTTTATCAGAAAGTGACGTGTTCATAAAAGTTTAGAGGGTTGGTCACGTATATGAGGATGCCTAAAACAGAACAGTCACCGTCTCAGGTAAAATTAAATGATATGGCGAGGGTAGCAGAGTGGAAAAGAAATAATTGAGGCAATACAAAACTATAAATTTGATATAGAAGAAGCTGCTTTAGCTTGTGAGCCACCTCAGAGTACGCAATAGATTACACACGTTTTTTCAGGAATATCACGTACGCAATTTGGAGATGGTCATCAAAATTTGAGCTGATTTGGACTAGTTTCGGTTGTTCTTAGTGCCTATATGAATGGCTTTGTTCCACCAACTAACAATGGACGTTGTAGTCCCGACAAACCACACTCGACGCTACTCTACAGAGAACTTTTTAGCGAATCCTTGCTTTACTTTTGTTTGAGCAAACTGGAACCAGAAAAATCCCTTGATTTCTGCTGATCTGGTTATAGAAAGAAACAAATGTTGCCAACTTTGATTAGGTGACTAAAATTCCGGATTGTAACACATGTCAAAAACCAGGTTGCAACTGACTTAACGGTAGCGACGTCATAAACTAAATTATGTCGGTAGTGATACGTCTCCCATGAAATACCCTTTTAGTAAGAAAATGTAGTTTTTTATCCGGAAATGCTAACTCAAGGGAAGAAAAAAGCATCTCTATTGCTAACATGGCATATTTTAAGATATGCTTTAGAAACTGTTGTTATCTGCGAATGGCCTCTCCAGATGCCGATAAATATATCAGAAAGTAAAGTGGTTCGCGCCCATTCTTATTACCCATCTTGTGGAAGTAAACATAAAACTTGGATTTTGAGAAGAAATCGATTTCCACGATGAAGTGGAAATCCATGTATATCGACCAACAAAACAGAACTTTTGCTCTGAGTTTTAGAACTTTGTGGCTGTAGATGCGTATTTGATTTTTACGTTCCGCCAGTATCCATAGTCTCCCCAAGAGGAAACAAATGATATGTGAACAAAAGTTTGCGTACATTCATTTTCTGCCCTATGCACATCACGCTTAAACAAAACATTTGGCAGACAAATATGCGCCTATTACAAGAGGGAAGCCTCACGTACCTTCTTGACTCACACAGATGGCCATTTCCGATGAAAGATTCTTTTGTTCCTATCAAGCCACGGCTCACCATGGACTCAAGCAACTTAACGATACACTGACCTGAAGGTTGTTCACCTTGGAGTGGATTGGTCAAAATCGTTCGTCGACAAAGACTGGGAACCTGTAGCAGTGCATGGTGCGGACGACCTTCTCACTCTCCAGGATGCGCGTATGCATGTCTTTTTAAATACTGGGTGCATCTCGGTGGAGCAAAACTAGCGAGTGTACTTGTGCACATCCTGTGGTTTAAGCCACTAGGTTAGCGCATAGTGCGCTCATGTTCAGTGGGTCGTGGATTGTGGAGTAGACGGAGAAGCAGTAAACTTCAACGCTGCCCACAGAGTTCTATTGATTATTTCCAAAGTCCAGTGTTCACGCATCCCATCCATTTGAACAGTCAAATGTAGGTAAGTCACTCCGACTTCATCATTCCTTATTTCAACATAAAATGGGAGATTCTTCGTATCGTATTTCAGTTTGCACTATAAGATATTTGCAAACAGCACACCCCTTCCGCGCAGTATATTTCCTATGACTGCGTTAAACCAGTACGGTGTTTACTACGGACTATTCACATGACTAAATTTTTGATACCTGACTGCGTTCATTGAACCCATATTCAATTAATCTCCTTTTACTTAGGGACCAGGTTGCCTGATCATTAATTTTCAACTGACCTCATAAACTTTAAGTGAAAAGGTCATTTGCAAGATGAAGATATGTGGTTAGTTTTTCATCCAACTACCAAGCCGAATATAGCACAGTCGTACACGAAATGATTAAACAAGTTTACTTTTATTTGCAACTATTTTGTTCTGGAGTTGGCCCAATAATTGTCCTATGGATGATCTATATGTGCCAGCTATTTATTTTGGCACTGATCCAGTCGCCTCAGATGCCTTCATTCTTTGGTGTATTCAATATTTAATGATGCACTTTCCACCGTTAGACAAACACTGAAAATGCCGCAGCCTGTCGTTCATGTCATTTGTACTCGAACCAAACTTGGCTGGTATATGCAGTCAGTCATCAAAGAGCGGGTCCCTTAATTGATCCAGTGCAGTTTGGGAGGCAGCTGAATCCCGATGTATCGGAATCCAGCTGATTTTACGAACTGGCTGGGGTCAGTATGGCGTGCAAATCCCATTGTGTGTAAAAATCCACTTGATTTAGGTAACCTTATACCAAATGTACGGTAAATTGAGGCAAACTGAGGTAATTATGTGGAATTTCGACAAATATGCTCGTTCACACGCCAGCTTTTTTCACTAGCAGCTATGTGGAAACTCCACGATTTACGGATATGTCGCACAAATAACGGTGATAGCAAGCTGTTTGAGGTCCCGAAACTGTTGCAGGATCTGAGTTGCACAGTGTGTAAGCGTCACTAAAAACAGTTGGATACGACTATTGCATGCAACTTGATTCTGGCAAACTGCCCCAAAGAATAATAACTTAATCGAAGCCAAATTCGTTCGATGTGTTGGCTTTGGCTGGTAGTACCGGTACACTCGAAATAGAAAACATGGAGATCGTAGAACAGTTTACTGCAAATCTGAGTTCTGGGCGTATTTTATTTACTTATATGGTTCATATCACGGCAACGACCAGCAGGTTTAGCACGTTTGGGAAGGCACTATGCTAACACAGTGACCTAGCTTCCATATGCGTTTAAAGTCCACAACATCGTTTTTCAATAAAGTTTCAGGTAGGAAATTGCGTTATTTTTTCGCTTGTTTCCACTATAATCAACCTTGAAATGTCACTTATGTAACGGAACTTGTAGAGTTATCGTTTTGTAGGTAGATAGATCACTTTGAAGTTTTGATAGTAATTTCGTCAATCGGTATTAAAAATTCCGAAATCACTCAACATATCTTTTACCGGTGTTGAATGTTGGTTACCCGCATCTCAACAACTGACGTTAAAATAATGCTCGTGGTAGGTGAATGCTTCAACGCGACGACGACCTGGTTGGCATTTCGCTTAATCTATATGGAAGATAGCAGCAGTTATCAATCAACTATGGAGTTGGTATTTATGTTGACCAGTGACGGTCGTTAAAATGGAAGTTCCACATCACCCGAATGGTTTTATTTCTTTTTTGAGCAGATCTTTTGCTGTTTACGAGTAATGATGTGCTGGGGTTTTATTTTGAATATCTTCGTGTAGATGAAATCGTTCTACACTGAGAAGCTAAAGACTCTTTACAGGTGTTTCGTCCTTTTAAGGAATCAACTGAATGAACAAACAACGAGTTCGTAGGGACACTAAAACCCACAACATTTCGCTTATTTCAACAACGTGTGGGTTGCCATCAGTGTGATTGAATTACACTTAGGCTTAACTTGCAGACTAAAATTGCACTTAGCACTTCCAAGCTATCCAGTAACCATAAGTAGTTTGGCGAGACAAAAACACAAGTCGCATAGGCTTTCTAACCGCACTGTCGTCACCGGCGGAGCCAGTCACCTCTGGATTATGTGACGTGAACCGTACGACTGAGGGGCGTGATACAAAGTCTTCTGTATGCTTGAGCTAGTTGTACGTTTACGCTGAGTGCAAGGTTTGGCAAGCACTTTTTTGTCACACTTAGTCAAAACAGTGTAGCCGGTTGCGGGGGTAGATTTAACTTTATTCCTTATAATGGCAATATTTTTTAACGTTTGAAAGATGCCGAAGGACTCTATACCCTAGAGGGTCCACGTGGTCTGCTACCTGTGACGTATTGATTCAGCTTCGCCTTCATCATTGACCAAATGAAGTTGGAATCCGTCCGACCGCCGCTCTGAATCGGTTTCAAAATTATTTCAGATCAACGTTCCGACTTCTACCTTCTTCATTGAAAAGTGGGTGGAACAACCTAAGTCTGTTAGCTGATTTTCCTTATTCTGTAAGTCATTTTACTCTTCGACAAGTGACTGATATCCATAAGATGCTGGATATATTCCCTTGGTTTTCAAAAGGGGAAACTTTTGGTGGCTCAGGTCGTTGGTTGGCCGTTGGTTGTCGGCTTTTTCGCTGAGCTGGGCAATTTGATTGCAGGCGTTTCATCACCAATCAAGGTGACGTCATCCGTGCGTTGTTAGGGAGCGTAGTGGTGCGCTAGCGATGTGTTGGTGGTTGTGCCTACTGAACATTCAACACAACTCGACAGTCAATTTAAGTCATTAAGCCAGGTGTATCGAGTACTATAAAACCAATCAAAGACCATCGTGTACTCGAAACAGCTGGAGTAGTTGCGAGTAAATAAATTGACCCCTGGATGCAAACAAAAAGGCACCTCATAATTTGGTTACCATACATCGGCTAGTGAAGCTGTTTCATATCAGTTGTGGGTTTAAATGTGCTGTTTTCACTTTATTGTCAAAGTTGTTTTACGTTTCTGGCAAGCTGAGATTCACCAGGGTTGTTTATAAATTTGTGTGTTAGGTTACATTTCTGCATTCAACCCTCATAGGAGTAGCCCTTTACCGGAGTCACATTGGCTCAACAGGTAGATATAAATCCCCTTCCTGGTCTACCTGTCATTGTGGTCCGCTGCTTTCATCCAGTAGCTAGATAGCTGGAAAGTAAAACAGCAGCTCGGATTAATCGGTTCCTCTATTTTTATTGGGAAAAAATATAATGCCTTGGCACAACCTCGAATGACCAGTCCTCCTGTGTAAATGAAGAAAGTGTTAGTGAAATAAAATCATCCTTCTTACAAACTGCATTTTTACCTACCTTCAGAATGCTATTGGTATAGCACGCTGATTCACCCTGGTTATCCTACAGTGTTTGAAAACAATGACGTCAAAGTAAACTTCCAGTTTTTCTGTGGACCCCGGATTCTGGGAACTGTCTTATCCCGTAGCCTGAAATACAGTGAGTCAACCATAGACTTTTTCCTACATTGTTACCCTTCTATCCTGAGGAGTAAAATGCTTTACTCACTGAACTCTGTAAAGTCAGGTTTCACTTTTTCTCAGGCAAATATTCAGACGCTTGCATATGTATGGAAAGTCTCAGTATAATATAACCCGAAAGCTCATTTGGGGTATCACAATACAATTCAGGATATTCATTCAAGGTCTTACGTAAGTCAGAATTAGAGGAGGTAATGTGAGGTGTACAAAAACTCCACAGTATAAGGAGGTGTCTACTCCCATTTCCGTTTCTAAATCGTTGCCTAATCAGTTTTTGCATTTGACACCAAATAAAAAAGTCTGTGACCATTTTATTGGTTACATTGTTATTTCAAAATGTCCTGATAATCAACACTCATTGGGGTTCTTCGGGCCTCGAAAATTGAGTAAAGTTGACCGAAATGGGGCCTCGTGGTAATCTACCTTGTAATTGGTTGTGTTTATACTCTTGAATACTGACATTTTGTCATATATTCCTTTGTTTTCCAATCTTGTACCAAACAGCTGCGACTCACTCTTGTTTCTGTTACATAAGACATCCCAGTTGGACGTTATCTGACTCACTAGGAGGAGTTTAGAAAAAAAATTACTCTTCAGAATAATTTTCTTCAGAAAACGACATTTTAAATTCACTAATTTGTCAGGCTGGAGACCGGCTCCCTGCTAAATGGATGATGAATAAGAAATGCATTGGATTCTTTCCGAAAATAAGCAATGAATGACAGCTTGTACCCCGGTGTCCTAAACGGATCCAAAGGAATTTGTCAGATCGTTTTGGCGCGAACGCGCCAAAAACGAAACATACTTGCTCACTTGTTATGGATTTTGTCATGGAAAACCTGTGTGATGGTCGTCAGTTTCTGTCTGAATTATTACACAGATAGATTTTTTTGCCAACCACTTTTACTCCATAATACGTCACAGTTGTCATTAGGAACTCTTACGGCATTAAAACATTAGCATGGTAAGCACATATAAATACTGCATTATCGTTTGTTATCTACTACGTTATTAAGCTAGTTACAATTGATATTTATTTCGACTGCGAAATTTTCCAAAAGAGCGTTTTGCGCGTGTTCTTGTCCGATTTGTCGGCCAATCCATTAATTTGAGGAGCACTTCCTGATGTGGCTGGCAATCAAGGAAACGGTCAGTTGGTCAACCCGCGTTAAAAACATAGCTTAGTCCTACTGAACTCTTCCTTCTTGTAAAGGTGTGAGGCCATTCTCAGAACCGCATGATGTTTCTACTTTGATCCTAACGATCCTGGTAATTTCAGCTACTAATTTCTAAGTTTGTGTGTGTATTCTGAAGAGGAAGTAACTATCATAAATCAAGACTACGTATCAGGTAGCTGAAATGTAACTGAAAAAGTGATTTTAGTCAGTCATAAATATTACGTTTTTCTATTGCCCAGGTTTCATATAGAATCTGTTTGTTATCTTGAAAGAATCTTATTTCAACCCCCGTATGGTAACGGCCGAAGAGAAACAAATTATCACTCAAGCCTGCGGAGTGATGCTCAGGCCCGGAGATTAATATACCTCGTCTGAATATAGTAAGCTATAATCCGTTTAGTTTTAAACAATGGCGGTATTTTACCAAGCCTGTGAAGCCCCAGAAAACTCCTAATAACTGGGTTATTGAAAGAGCAACAACTTACATGCATATGTGAGTACATGTCCACGGCTCGTACACGTCCCCGACCACCAAAGTAGATTAATTTCTCGGAATCCGTAAGCAAGAGTCTAGTTAAGAATAACGACTGGACTTCAGATAACGTAACAAAGTAATTTACTGGACAATCATATAAAACACCACCACTGTTGTCCCATATAACTCAGAAAACAGCCACTTCTAAGGTACGAAAATCTTCAAGAAAAACCATTGATTTAAATGCGCCAACTTATGGTTTGTACTTGAAAACGTCCGTTTTCATCCACGATTGGCTAGTCAATAGTGTTTACATTTTACACATAATAGAGCAACACTAATTATTTGCGCACTCAGTGGACGCCCCAACTTGTCTGGTTGCCTGTATGTCGAGCTGTCACTTGGAAGACACATACCACCAGTAAAAGTTATTTTTCTGGGCACATTACATAAAAATGTTTGGTAGCGAGGACGTTGGGAACTTTCATCAAGTGAGTAAAGTTATTCTGCGCTGGTAGGCTGATGTTCTATCAGCGGGGCGCAATCTACGAACTTCTAAGAGTCGCGTTAATTGTGCAATGCTGATCATTTCCAACACTGACGAGTTAGACATACAAGAATTTTCCGTTGTTTAGCATGGACTGCCATCATTTGCAGCAAAAAATCTTGATAAAAACCAAAAATTTACGAGAGGTTGCATCTAATAGAAAAGGAAATCCACTGGGATGTAAGGGGTCCGAAACATTCACCTGTCTTTGGAGTCATCCCTCAGCCCTTTAGGTCAATGGAATTTTAATGCAGTTTTTTATGTGGTGAAGGGATTCACGTCTGAATGTACACTTAACCGTTATAACATGCTTAAGGATTGCTGTTCCATGCTTGAGTCGTTCACTTCTCTATAGTGAAGTCAAAGCAAGAATATCGAAATATTCAGATGAATTGCTTTGAAAGAAAATAATAAATATCTAAAAACACTTAAATTGCGGCATACCTAAAAGTGAAGAGGCAAACAATTGTGCAGGCGAAAAGTCTGATTATCAAAATGAAAAAAGCAAAGGGGACAGACTTCAGGGCATTTTTGGGTTAAAACAATGGTTCAGCTTGACGGTTCACATTTACTTATTGGGTTTGCCTCGAGTTACTGGCTTTTAAATGACAGGATAAACGCAGTTGTTATTGGATTTATAACCCTGAGTGCCCATAAGTTTTCGCCGCCAAAAGTTACGTTCTCCGGATTCTTGTGCTTGATATTCAGGCGGACGTATGACAAGGCAAAAAATAATCCTCTCAATAAGCAACCACCCAGCAAGCAAGAACTCTCCAAAGAGAATGATTTTACTAAACTCGAATGGTGGAAATCTCCCCATGAATCCAGTTCCAGCTACACTTATTCTAACAGGGGAAGCTTTCTTATTGCTTTATGAGTTAATCACTTCCTCTGGTCGAACTTAAATGGACGTTTAACCAATCTTCAAGCAAAACGATGTAGAACAAAGAGTGCGGAGCGACAAGATGGGTCACTCTGGGGATAACTGACGGATCCGTGTATACTGAGCTAAAAGGTGTATTTTGGTGTTAACGGATATCAATTCAGCTTTACATAGGTTACATTTGGCCATACTTACTTGTAAATTAATCTAGTATTCCATCAGGATTATACACTACGATACCTTGACTACCGAGCCAACAGAAACATGACTTGGTCTGTCTGCATGACATTCCGTTCAGGAATATCATAAAGGAGAGACTCAGCTATATTTTATTTCAGCCCTTCTTTAAGACCTTTTTTCTTGCAAATGAGTGCATTTAGCCAGTTGCACACAATTTAATGTTCAAGTAGAACATAAGTTTGACGAAAACTATAGTACTGAGCCTACCTGATGAGGTACCAGGTAGCGTGGAACAGGTAATGGGCTTTTTCGAAGTGGTGTGTTCCATCAAAAGTTCATCTCAGTTTAAAAAAGCCCTCAGCACGGATGCAAACCTTATGAACAGCTTGAGTTTGTCAACACCTTTTACTAAACCGGAATGGAGAAAGTTTCTATTGCTTCCCCCTGGATCTTGAAAATGACAAGCTTGTTTACCTATCAGAACTTTTTTTTTGGGGGGGGGTTATACTTTCCCTAAACGTTAATTCACTCGATAAAAAGTGCATCTATACCATGGCTCTTGCAATAAGTGGTAGGTACTATAGCGCTGATCATTTAACTGTTCAAACTGTGTAGGTTTTGACATACTGAATCTGTTAATCAAAGTGCTTTCCTGCATAATTTTGGCGGTTCATCCATGGATCATTCAGCAACTGGTTGTGAATTTGAACTTTTATGTCTACATCAGTGTAAACAGGCAGTTTGAGTGAGACTTATTATTAATTGCGCAACGACTGTCCCGTATTTTGGTGGGCCTATATTCACAACTTCGTACATATATATATATATATATATATGGCGTATATATATATATATATTTATATTTATGGCTATGTATAAGCTATGTGTGTTGTTTAATGTGAATCAACTGAGTAGAGTTATTTTGTGGACCAAAACGTACAGGAGTTTGTTCGAAGATGAGGTTTGCCCTGTCAAAATTAATAATAATGCGTATAATATGTATGAAACGACATAAATAATGAATACGATAATCTAGACTGTTAGTGAAGACAATGGTCAATTTTTTACCACAAGCATTTCCTGGAAACCCTCCTATGCGTTTGAAGTTTTCGGATTCAAAGGTGGCTTATTTCACACCCACACGGGTTCATTTTTCATACACTGTATGCAGATATTTACAACTATTTTACCCCACTTGCAGTGCACACAGCATTTCCTGTCAGCTAAGTCCACATCGCTTTCGTCGATGCTTTTTTCATACCCCAAATCCAAAAGGAAGAACATACCCAAAGGATAAACAACTATAATCTGCATTAGGTATTTTTTCTATACGGGAATTTTGAGAACATCACAATCACACATCAATCACAGCTGTACGAAGCCGCATACAGTTCGGTGACAAAACGCAACCGAAAAACGAACTCAGCCATTTATTATCAACTTAAAAAATAAGTACTAGGTCTTTTTAATTTCAGTTCTTGGAGCTGGCTTTACATCAGATAGCTGTTGATCTGTTCGTCGAGCTTGGTAATCGGCCCGCTCGAACCCACGTCCGCATTTTTCGTGGTAGAACGTCTGTTAGCAAGTTTCCAAGCCTGGCGAACAGAAAAACATCCACATGATCCAAAGCCAGTTAACGCACTCGAGGTACCAGTGTTTTGGTATATTGACTGCTTCTGACAAGTTCCTCAATTAACCCCGTATGGGAGTTTCTTACCACATAAAATTGGGTTTTTTGGTGCTTTGCTGATCATCCATTAGTACTTGTTATTCTCTAAAACCTCTCCTTCTCTAATCAGGGAAAAATTCTTACTTTGGATATTTTTGGATTTCTCATCAGTGCAATTAGTTGCCTAGAAAAGCTATCTCATGCCGCCGCTGTTACAGTAATTCTCGAGTTGAAGACAGTGCTGACGTGTGTTACTTTCGATCAAGACCGATAACATAAAAACGCGTGTTTTTGATGCCTATTTTCATGCGCAAATGATGCGAATGCAGCCAAAGCCTAAAGTGATGAATGCGACAACCAATATCAAGTAGATATATTGAGGAACTCAAAGAAATTGCATACACATGCGTTCTCTGTCTAATCTGACGTACGTTCCTGAGAAAACGAACAACCTAATTGGGAAAAATTTTCGGATAAATTCACATGTATATCTGTAGAGCTGTTGAAAATCGCTTATTAACTTGAATTGCGAAAAAGAGTGGTAATTCTCGGAAACGTGCAGTTTGGTCACTAAATTCGGAAAGCAACTTTTGTGTACATGCTATTCTACTATAAAAACTACGGTTTTGGTGGACCAAACAGTTTTTCGATCACGAATATCTGCCAGCAAGTCATGTATTCTGTCTTTAGTGAATATCACCCAATCAGCATTCGGACACCATTGTTTAGTTTCACTGTTGGTGACAGGAACCACTCAGTCTGTGAAACTAACGCAGATGGACGGTTATTCATGCATATATGTGAATCTGGTTCTGATCTAACGTATTAGGTTTGCTGAAACGCCTCACAGTGTGCAATTTTTTCTCGATCAAAAACCTTAAATAAACCGTAGTGGTCATGTCTTTTGCCCGGAAAACCCGGAGACGCCATCCTAATAAACACCAAATAAGGTTGGTTAAAAAGTGCGGCACACTTCAAGCTAACGGACATTGTGTGTACAGCCCTGTTAATGATGATATTGATGGAAGGTTTGTATGTATAGTCTTATATGTAATAAAGAAGAAGCATATCCTCCACAGTCCCTCCTGATATGTCCATGTGCGCAATGATGGGACAAGTTCCCTAGAAATTAACAAATGAACCCGAAACATTTCGCCATAATGGAGAGCAAAATCAGTCCATCGTGAAGGTTAAAACGAACTTAGTCGAAAGCGCTCCATATTTTTCGTTTGTTTGTCTACCGATGACTGAGTCCTAATTAACAAATTCGAATGTAAGCACTTTTAAATTCACTCGATTGTACGATCGCTGCTAGGGATACTCGACTTTTTAAGTTAGTTGGTTTAACAAGTGATCTAAAAATTCTTCGGAGGCTGACTAATAGTGACTGATCAGGAATGGTCCTATCTAGGAGGACCGGACGACTAACTGTATAAAGATTCTACAAGTGATAATTAAATAAATAAAACTTGGCTCTGGGAAAGCAGTTGCTACGCCATTTCTGTCCTAAATCGGACTCATCAAGTAAACGTGGCAGGAACCGGCCACCTGATTTCGATGTTTAAAACTCACATTCGCAACCCCAAAAGTGAGCGGGTGCCGATTTCACTAATGTGCAAAACGTAATGAATTCAGTTGTTCATAAACGAGAGATTTTGCTGGGATTGAAAACTAAACTGTTATGCAAATGAGTGCACTTTTTCCTTATTAGGTTAGCATGTGAGTTGAAATTTGCCAGGAATCTGAGTGAATCTGAAACAGGCACAGCAAAAAGCTAAAAGGTTGTCACCTCCAACTGATGAATATTAGTAACAGCAAACAGCAAAACGATTTGATTTTCAGTACCTATAGCTCTTTCTTGCTATTTGTAACCCACGAGAACTTCAGACTGGGTAATGTCAGATGCTCCTGTAGGATAAAGAAAAGTGTCCGGAGCAATCCTGGATGGCTACCAGTGAAACGGCGTATACTGCTGATGAGGTATGCGAGTAGTCTGTGGTCGTGTTCGGAGAAGCGCTGTACAGCTGTACCATTCTCCTTGGGAGGAAGCAGCAGCACACATCTCACGAAATTTCACCGAGTATGGAACCCAGAACCTCCCGGTTTCTAGTTGTTTGAACATGACCGTTTGGTTACGAGAGTTTGATCGACAATATGATTAACTCATAGTCAAACGAGACATAGGGTCGCGCATCCTTCACTCAAGGGATAAAAATCACGTGGTCATATGACTCTGCGAGTGACTATTTCTCAGATGGAAGTTTCACTGACTGGAGTTTCATGAGATGTACAATGCTAATGAGTTCCAATGAGGACGAAACATGTGTACAGTGTTCGTCAGCTTTTCAGTACAGATTGTCTTCGCTTACAAACCACTATTTCCATTCAGACCTACTCGAGTTACCATGCGCTGTGCGACCGCCTTTTAGGCTTGAGAATGTGAACTTTGGACCTAAAGATAAAATGATCACATCCGGCCGCATCTTACTCGTAACTATTGGTTGGGAAGAAAGGCTTATTAGGCTGTTCCCTTTTCTACCGACCGATTATAATTTATTTTT
Organism: Opisthorchis felineus; assembly: GCA_004794785.1. NCBI lineage: Eukaryota > Metazoa > Platyhelminthes > Trematoda > Opisthorchiida > Opisthorchiidae > Opisthorchis > Opisthorchis felineus. The sequence goes on from SJOL01008757.1 coordinate 348,589, forward strand.
CTTCTATAATTTTTCACACCATACGGCATCCAATTTCTGACAGCCATTTATTGTATTTTTCTTCGAATCAGTTGGTGCACGATAAAATGATACAACAGTTCGGCTAATGCCCGTTTTGACGAAGATTTATGACAGTTACTTCTGATCGAGAGCAGGGATGATTATCAAGCCAGGACCCAGAAAACGTGTCAAAACTTATCTGCAATGAATATCCAGATTTTAACCCAATTATCCATCATCCACTGTCAAATTTTTTATGTGAACGAGCTTCACAATGTAGGTGCTATAAACTTTATACTGAACAGTATTCTGGGATGAGTGTTTGCTATTTAATCGGGTGATCAAAAGGACGCCTGGGCTTTATACGTGAGGAAGTAGTACAACTCAGCAACGTTCTTGGCGATTCGGCTTCTCATCAATGTAAAAATTATTTGAATACTCATGTAGAGGATTTATTCTGAAGTCGGCAGGCGGTTTGTTGATTTTGGTTTCGCTCAGCGTCCTGGTAGGCGCCCCGATATATAACACCCTAAAGAAAGTATCCGCTGTTATTTTAGTTCAGTCAGTTCTAAGTTGAAATTTGGCCTTTCTGAGAGGCATGCTTCCAGCACACATGCTTTGTCCGACAGAAATACTATATATATATATATATATATATATATATATATATATTCGATGTATGTCATAATGTACACGATATAATAAATGCGAGCAATGTTGAGCAAACTACAGTGAGTGAAATGAGCCCGTCAGACAACGAGTCAGATGTAGCACTGTGCCGGACTATATAAGGAAACAGAATTCTGGCGATAGGTGAACATTGTGTGTAAAACGTCGCATCTGAATTGCATGCACGTGGTGGATATCGTTTGAAATAGACAAGTGACCAAGTGGGTGTTATCACAGTTGCTACTAATATTTCATCTGGGTAAGAAATCCTTCAGGCCACAAACAATGGCATCTATCGACAGAAACTTAAGCTCAGCTACCTGAAACAAGAGAGAAAATAATATATTGGCACTTTAAAAAATCAGAAAAAAGGGCGCTTTGCCGACAAGCCAATAATTTCACCCCGTCGGATTTGTAGTTCCCGGTTGACTGCTGAACTCGTATTGTCCCATTCAAATACAATAGCATCAGCATACCTACGGCTGTTTACCGACCGGAAGACTGTAAATCGTGGACGCCCAGGCCTAGAGATAATATAAAACAAATGACAGCTTGTGAATAGCTTGTGTGATTGTGTACCCCCTGGAGCCTTAGGCTCCTCATACCTGTGAAATGGATACAGTTTAAAGAGTAGCCATGAACGTGCCTGATCAAGAATTACTTGCTGCGCCCATCGGGATGGGGGAAAATCTAAAAGACAATTCATGCTTGGTGTTAATAAACGTATTCTTATACTCCGTTGGTAGTGAAAATTCACTTCTAACGTTCCTGTTTAGTTTTGAAAAACCGAATGCAAACGTACATGCGGGCGTCCAGGGGACGGCGACTGCTAATGTGCAATCTGCGATATATCATCAGTCACCTGGCTAGTCGGAGCTACCGATGACACTACACTTTGGAGGAAATTGAAAAGCACACGTGGTTGAGCAGCTATCTAATATTTCATTGCTCTCTTCTTGGGCTTGGAGTTTCCTCAAGCAAGAAAACAGTGTTCCGCTGACGAAGCAGCGACTCAGAGTTTCAGAGGAATTGTGCTGAAATCCAAGCACAAATGAGACTTGTAAAGATGCACAACATTCATCAATCATAGGAAAATTAAAAAGAAACTCTTTGGGTTGATTTGCAACGCCTGCTTTAATATCAGGTCAACTTCGCGAACTGTGGCAAGTTTTATGACAGAAAAACTGGAAGCAAACTATGTAAGTCGATAAAAACATACAGCAGCTGTCAGAAGAAACAATTTATCTTTGCTCTTTGTGCACGAGGATAAAAAGGGTCCTAACTTTGACCCAAAAATGCCGGTAACCAATAATAAGAAATGATCAAGAGTACTTTTGGGAATCGTGGCACTTCATGATAGATTAAATTGTCACATATATTTAACTGGACCCGATCTAATAACCGCTGCATTCAAAGGGCTGCTAGCTCAACATGAATAACTACTGAAACTGAATGCCCCTCAAGAAACCAAGAGACCGGAGTGTTTCTAGAAACATTTAAACAATGTTTGCAGCGTAAAATATTCAGAGACCAAGACCTGAGTTCCCCGTCTTGCTGATTAATCGATGGGAGTTGATAGGGACAAGACCATCGACCACGTGAACGTCCACCAATCAAAAAGCAAGCTAAAAGTTCACCCAACAACACTGCGTACGCGAATAATCAGTCACAGTTCCGACTAACAGTACACGTATAGCCATATGCGCGTAACTATCCAATATATTTCCACTGAGATGTTTCGCTTCACAAGGATGTTACCTCGATTGAGAAAGTGTTCAACCTAGCAGTTAAGCTTAGAAAATGAAACAGCCAAATGAGTAATCATTGTGAGTGTAAAGAGATCAGAAAGAAGTCGTCAACTTAGACTCTGGTGATATTGAGGAATTTATGGATAATTCCTAACAGAATCGGATGAAATTAGCTTAAAAAGTGGGTTTCACGTCTAATGACCAAAAATTTATTGCACTCACAGGAGATATTAAAACCGATGTTTGTAAAACGGCACCACTTGTCCCGAACGTAAGAAAGACCAACACCACCTGTTCAGAGAACAAACCGCCTACAAGGGACAATTCTTTTTACCTCTGGTACGGTGACTGCACTGGTGGGGTCAGCATGAAATGAACTCCGTTGGTTCAGGACTGTCTAGTGTTCGGCAGGGCTGATGGAGTTCTCAACAAACTTAAGGGAAAGTAGAAGTTGTGAGATACTGTACAGGGGACTTACTTGTCCTCGATATTTTTGTTTAAAGCAATTGTTTCAGGATAGTGTAAAGTCCGAGGGCAAATGTCAGTGTCAATTTTGATGGCTGCGTAAATAAGAACTGTGACATGTTACTCATTTCACGTAAAAAAATAAGAAACTTCTCTACGCTATAGAGTAAACTCAACCTGCATAGGAAATTTTTCCATGAACTGTAGCAAACTCGCTTCGCATGTCGTAACACTGGATTTGAAATGCATTCAATGCTTCATTAGAAGGTTCGTTCCCACCTCTTCAAAATTTTCGTGTTTTGCGAGTTTATTCTTGGCACAGCAAGATTTACAACTTCACTGTAAATATAGGCGAATTTCGCTAACATTAGGGAGACTCAAGTGACAAGTGGTTATGCTTCTTAGTGTGACGTTGCACACAGATGTTCAGACAACGGTGTCTTAAAGTTCGTTGCAAATGAACACAAAAAGCGTTTCCCCTTAACTTAGACTCTCTAGTAAGGCTTATTTGATTAATTGGTCATTGGTCGTGGCTAACTTACACCTTGAACATTAAAATGGATCAGGATGAAGGTCAGTTTTACGAGAGATTCAGATATTGTGATTAGGTAAATTAGTAAACGGTTGGATAGCTACAGAATATTCCTAAATTAATTCGTTCAACCGGTTGATAGGTGCCTGAATCCGTTTTGTACAACCCTAAACCAAGAATGCTTAACAAAAGGTTATCAGATCAGTCACTATTTTTGCAGGCTAAGTGACTGCAAGAACGAAATGTAGCCAAAATTGTTTTGGGTTTGTTTGTATATTATATATACAAGCATTATATGCAACATGAAAAGTTGGAAGAAGAAATTTCCATTGCCACCGGTGCAGGTTTATTGTAGAGAAGAAAAGATACTGAAATACAATAAGAAATGACATTACTAATAAAGGTGCAACAAACGCCGGATTTCCACTAGACAAGAGTATCATAGATTCCAGATAACACAACCTCATTAACCATGCATCAAAACATTGTTTTATAGTCAGTGACTTATTTCTCTAGATAGCCACACAAATCAAAGACAAGGAAAATTATATCATTTTTAGATGCACCACTTTACACTGGCTGTTCCTTAAGGCAGCAGACCAAAACAGATAAACAGGTAGCTTCGTTAAACCAGTTTTACAACCAGAGAATAGAGGAAGCGTGAGTGTGTAGCAGACGTCTTGATGGAAACAGCCATTCATGATGCTATGAAATCATGTCTGATATATTCCCTGGAGGCAACAGACTAATGTGATTGTTTCTGCCTCAAGGCAATAATTGAATCAAACATCGAGGAAATATATGCTTCTTCACCAGTAACTATCACCGCGGATGGTCAAACAACACGTATTTTGGGGCTACATGGATCAGTGGTCTTTCGCGATATCCCAAAATTATATTTGGTGCAAGGTAGGTTTTAGTGCATATAACTTGCAGTAGATTTGCGCAGGACTTAATCCCTAATCTTTCATCGCACTTGAAATAAGCAGATAATGCGCACTTATTTGCTATTTGACGGTAGGTTTGATGCCCCACTTCTGTTTCGGATACTCTAGAAAAAGGTTTTAAATGATTGTTTTGGCGGAAAATGGGTGCCGAATTACTTCAGCGTATCGTTTTACCTTTTCTGGGTTTAGGAAAAAATTGCAGTAGTTTTATCCTAACCATGTATCTGTATTGTGTTCAGTACTAACGACTGAACCAAGTAATTTAATTAGTTTCGGTCGTAACATTCTACGTCCCGAAAACCAACTCACGGATCATTGACAAGTACTATAAGGGAGGAAGTTAATATGCTTAGTATTGCCTCCACTTAACTGTCAAGAAGTTTACTTGTTGCAAGATGAAGGGAACCTATAAAATAAGCTGGAAATTTTACTCCTGTTTATGACCACGTTTGACTCTCAGCTTGCACTGGTACCACTATCCGGCAATCCAGTAATCAATACGCAACAGCATCCAGGCCTAAACTTTTCTTACTCATGAAATAAACTGTTTTATTTTGCAGTACTTTTTCAATGTGCCCGACATTTTATAAGGAACTCAATCATTTGGTTTACAACGTATGTATAGAAATGCCCCATTTTAAACTAAATATTTGTACACATTTTTATTACTCATTAGAGTGGATGTATTTTCTGGAATGTACTCTCATAAACTTGTTTATATGAGTAAATTTTGTTCCCAGGGAACACTGCTGAACAATACAGCTAGTGACTTAAATAACAATTCTAAAATTCAGCCCATCAACTTAGTGATCGGAAAGTTTGACGTTTATCATTCGTAAACTGCCAGTCATCTTGGTCATACTTCATTGCGTGGATGCAGCGAAAGCTTAAACAGTGACGTTTACATAACAAGCGCGTTTGCATTTTCATCGGTAGTTTTGCAGCCATTCCCCGGTATGGTTGATTGTTCTACATTCATCGGCCGTTTTCTGATCATCTTTTAGATTTTAGACTTTATGTTTCAGAATCGTCGCGAAAACTGAAGGCTAGCAAAAACACGGTGCAGCTGTGTTATCTTCGTTAGAAATCATCAGTTGTATGTCAAACCATGGCAAGAGGGAGATTGAGACACTGTATTTGTAGACAACTGCCTTGTGTTTGCGTGATGATTGAATCGCATGAACCGTATTTTAATTTAACTTAAACAGTCTTCCGCCAAACTCACTCACGGACTTAAGAGTCTTACGCTTTGTAGTGGCGTTAACTATACGAAACTATGGGCATCTTTCAGTACTGATTTTTGCGAGCAGGCAAGTTGGCTGCAATGGTTGAGTTTTTTTAAATTCCTAAACTCAAACCTCCTGTATCCACCCCTCATTCGGTAGCAAAAGCCAAAATCATTTCAAATCCAAACTGATTCATTCGGAGTAATGGAAAGGAAGTTTAACAATAAGTTATCCAGAAAACAACAGTTAAATCTGATGGGATTGCTATGGATATCAGTTAAGATTCATTAAGAAGAATTAGAGCTAACGGATTTTAAAAAAATGAATCTAACAGAACTGAATGCGAAAATAGTACCCCGTGGAAACCGGTGTAAATCCCAGATGAATGAATGTTTGCTTTTGGGAGAAAAACATTGAAATTTTTTCCACATAACGTAAATTGTGTGGTACCTTAATTATAGAGGTTTCTGGCCCGTTTCTCTTAGCTTTGTGGACTGTGTTTTGTAAATAATACCTGGGTTTGACACAGAGGTCGTTTTAAGGAAAGCTCCCAATTTGGCCTAGACTACAGTTTCTTGGAAATTCAACTAAATGCGTCTTACTATCCCTTAGGACATCGTTGGAGTTCAGAATTTAGGAGTAGCTGTATTAGATCATGATTTGCAAATCTAAGACGCAAATGAGTGAAGCCGGCCAAATTGCATACTCTTAAGCCAAATGATGCTTAAAACTGCGTAAATTAGGAAGTCAGAACTTTTGAACAACCAAAAACTTTGGCGAGAATCGTCAGAACTTTTTATGTAACCATTAGTACAGTGTTGCGCTTGGAGTGGTAATTATTCAGTCTTACTGAGTCAGTCACTACTAGGGGTGTTACAAGCATAGTCCTATGCCTGGCAGAAGAGCAGTCTGTGCGGTCCCCAAAGTTGGCGCCGTTTCCCTATAGGTCCTATGGATCCGAGGCCGATTACTAATGAGACCCGGCTGAGTAGGTCGAATGTAATGGTTCACTCCAACAAGATTCAGACAATTCAGGTGCATGTCACATGACCAATCTACTCTTTTTTAACACAAACTTCATTTGACAGAGCGCCAATCCAGGCCCCATACATTCTAGTCTCACGGACATACAGCAAAACAGCCAGTACTGTAGCCTGATGCACACTTCCCTTGAGGTTCAGAGTTGTACCAAGTTGACGCCAAAGTTGTCTCAAATTGGCAGACGCAAACCAAACCTTGCATATTCGTACATTGACTTCATCTGTCACAATACAATCAGAACTGATACAACTTCCAAGATGTGTAAAACCCTCCACAACTTCAAGTGTCTCTCCCTGAATTGTAAGTGACATGTTCAGTAACTGCATGTCCAGGAGCATGACCTTACGCTTTGTGGGTGCAAAGTGTATACCAAAGAACGGGATGACTTTGGTCATTTCATCCAAAAATACCTGCGCCTTCTCCTCTCCTTCGAAGACGAGAAGAACGTCGTCTACTCATTCCAGATTGACAAGGTATTCGTCAGAGGCTAGTTGAACACCGGAGGTTTGAGGACCTTTCAGAGTTCTTCTCATTATTTCATCGATCACGAAATTAAATAGGAATGGAGAGAGTGGCACCCCTGACGGACACCGTTTGTGTACGAAAGCATCTGGAGAGCTCTCCGTGTACTCTGATATCCCCGAGACCCTGAGAATACAAAGAACTTATTATGTTCACAAGCTTCCGAGGCATTCCTTGCTGGGCAAGAAGACCAAGGAGAACATATCGGTCAGCCGAGTTGAATGCACCTTGAAAGACCAGGAATGCAAAAATTGTAAGCCGTTTGTACGTATGGAATTGTTCTAGCACCTGACGGAGTGTGAAGATTTGGTCAACTCAGCGGTACCAGGCCGGAATCCCGCTTTCTTCTACGAAGTTAGTGTTTAACGAGCAACCATAGGGCGACGAAGGATGACTGACGCCAAAAGTCTCTTTAGAACCGGGGACACTCAATCCCCCTGTGATTACCGCACAAAAAACAAGCCCCATTTTTCGAAATGTGCGCACTCACCGATTCTCACCAAAATGTCTGAGACAATTCCTTTTTCCCACATGCAGCCAAACATATCAGACAAGCGCTGGCTGAATACTTCGTCCCCATCATTGAACAATGCGGGTGGAAGGTCATCCGGACAAGGAGCTTGTTAGCGTTGGAAATAACGTATGCAGTAGTAAACCTCCGAGGCCACAAAGGGTTCCATGTTTACCGTCCATGGTTCCTTTTCAGCTGTAGGATCTGGATTGATGGAAGTGAGTGGCCACAAAAATAAGTGTTCTATGTATTCGGCCCAGCGGATGAGGCGTCCATCTATACTGAAGATGGTCACGCCATTCTTATCCTTGATGGCTTCACTCACAGGAGATTTCCGGGTCCAGGTCGTTCGGATCAAGTGAAATAATCTTCGGGCATAACCGGCTTTCTGGGCCTCTTCCATTTCCTTGGCTTTCTGTGTCCACCAGTCTTCACGGTCGGTTCTCACGCTCACTTTCATTTGACGTCTGATAATTCGTCGCGTCAAGTTTGTTCGGAACCGGGTGGGATATTTCTCCGAGATTTAATGAATGCCTCTGGTCGTTCTGATACTCAGTGCTTGAGTGAGCCTGGTAGCGCCGTGCCGCAAATAAAACTCCCAGTACTGGGCAGACAGTTGACTATCTCGTCCCAGTATGAATCCACATCTTGTGGTGGAGAATTCGGAGGCAATTCTCGAATACTATTCTGGTTTATTCGTCTAACATCCGAATCTGCCAGTCTTTTAGTTGCCAGGCGATTTTTCAGCACGTTTCGCGATCCTGGAAAACGAAGGGATAATCAACTCTGGACGAGCACGTGGTCAGAATCCAAAAATGTGTTCCAAAACGACCAGCAGTCAGTTATTGATTCGCGCAATCGGTAACTGATGGCAATGTGATCGATTTGAGTCTGTGGCCGGCACGCCGTTTGAGAACACCATGTGCCAGACAACTTCGGCTATTTCGGAAGTTAGTGCTGCATAAAAACAGCCTGCGGTCATCACATGGCTAAATCAATCGTTCACAATTGTCCGTACGTACCGGGTCCAGTCCACTTCAACCATTTGATTGAATCTCAGATGCGCTAAGCCTGCCCACTTGTGCAATCAGATCTCCGGCAACCAACCCGATACCTGAACTTTTAGCTTGCCGCACCAGGGCATTTAGGGTGTCATAAAACTTGTCTTTGATGGTATCAGAGCTACAGCAATTTAGGGTGTACGCAGACATGACAAACAGACATCAATCAACTTCCCGCTTGTTAGACTCCTTCACAGACGTTGCCAGACGAATAGTGCTGGGGCTACTATTAACGGGTATCCAGTCAACCAAGGATCCTTCCGTCCGGTGACTTAGGACCATACCAACCCATGCACATCCTACCGCAGCGGCTTCTGGATCGCCAGGCTTGGGCAATTGGAAGCGAGTGGAGGCTGATAAGGCGGTTAGCTCGACCACTGTGCTTGCATCTTAATTTATTATTTCTGATACACACATCACGCATCAGTGTCAAGGGATTTCAGTGTGAGAGACGGCAGCTTGTTTCCATAGTGCGAACATTGAAAGCCGCGATGTAGACTGGGTATCGAATCTTGAAGACTGATTTCGAGATGCTTAAGAATGTCAGCGCTGGATGACGCGCAGACGTTACTGCCAAAACCAGTGCAGGACAAACAGAGTCATCGGTCCCAACCAGTAGGTCCACAAGAGAGATTTATCAAGTGGGTGTGGGAGGGGATGGCCGGAAACCGTCTTCATCAGACCTCTTACCATTGACCAGCCTCGTATGATAGACTATGTCAGTGTCGCACGGACAGTATAGCTGTGCAGTATAGCTCATTGAGTCACGGGGGCACAGAGATCGCCACAATACGGTTAGGTCCAGTCTCTTCCTGAAACGGTCGCGCGCGTGCACATTTATTTTGATGGAAGCCGAAATCATCACTGCGCACTAAAATTGTGTATATATTGTGTATTGTATGTGTACTGTATAACTGTGTGCATAACTGTGTATCGTATAGCTGACACCAGATTGTACTGGCGTTATTATTGTATGGGATGACCACCAGTGTGCACAACTACCGTAAGAATACTCCGCCGTTAAAAGCATTCTGGCATTTATTAGGAAGCAGTTTAGGAAATACACATTTGTAACATATTTTGGTTCGCTTTCAGATGCATTTAGGGAGTCCCTTGGGAACTAGAGGCACACTCATCTCAGCTTTCACTAAATGCCTCCATGTTTGAGCTCTTCTAAAAAGGTTAAACTACAAAGCTAAATTGTTTCGTACACCCGATGATTTTTTTACCGCAACTATCGGCGCACTTTATTCATCTATATATATATATATATA
>SJOL01008757.1:358852-442588 GCA_004794785.1 Opisthorchis felineus
CAAAGATATTTTGCAGGTATTTCAAGAGCACTTATTCATGTCACATAAATATATTTCGGAGAAATCAAACAATATCGGAGATTGTTCTGTACAGGGATGGATATTGCAACTTACTGCCTCCATAACCAATGAGCCGAGTAAGCGTGCTCAGCGGTTCTGCATTCTCAAAACGACAATAATCGGAGTATATTTTCTGTGAGCTGTCGTATTAATGTCGAATTTGATAATCTGATCTCATGAAGTGCTTGAAACTCATACGAACTTATCGGATTATTTGTTGTGTCCAAGTTTATCTCCCCTGAGGAATCTTTCCGTCTGTAGTGTTAATTTGCGTGGCCTTCCTGTTGTTTACCAAACACATGGCGAATTTTACTTAGATGTGTTTTGAGGTTAGGAAAGATGCTCCATAGCCCCTCTAATAAATGTGAATGCCAGAAAAAATGCACAGTTTTATTTTAGCACCACTAGGAAACTTAAGTTAATTTGTCTTGAATACTGCGTTTTGAAGACATATTCGAGTGCCAGCCTTCTTAACTTCATGGAATTCCGTTACATCAGTGTACTACCATAGTTTTCTAGGGGACCATTGGTTGGTGAACGTACAACTAAATTCACAATCTGAAATGTTTTGCATTAAGTGGATATGTTGCAAGGTATACAAAGTAATCTTGTCCAAATGCGTATGTCGTAACGCAGTTCCCAATTTTTAACCGCAGTGATATCCATAACAATGTGGTCAAAATGTGTGCTCTTGATCGGCATTGGTTACCACTTTCTCGGTTAAGATGCATCCGCTTATTTACTGCGCAAGCTGCAATCCTATTCGCATCTATGCGGTAGATTATTTGCCGCCTTCGGAACCTGCTATACGGACTCGACCATAATGGGAAGAAATACCGGATGGTCAAGTAGTCTGAGCAAACAAAAAACAAGTTCCCCATAAATACCGCTATCATTGTGCATTGGTCCATCCCTATAAGCTCCAAGCGAATGCAAAGAAAACCCAGACGGGACATCACAGGCTACAGAAATCAAAGCAACTCTCATCTGGCGCATTCAGGGAGGGATTTTATAGAGAGTAGTGCAATCACGCTCTGCAGAATGTTGGCAGTGTGAGGACGTTTAATGAAATTTCCGTCCTGCAGCTGAAGCCACTCTATATTGGATTCGAGATAAAGATGAAACAGCTGTACAGTGCTTCTAGATTTTCTGGCGTAGACTGACGTCACCCAGTCTATTGTACAGAACGAGCACTAAGCAGTTACGCATCCGTAAATAGGACTTTATTAAATAACTTGACTTATTCATATGAGTTACTATGCGGCCGCCCCCACCAGTATACTGTATTAGCATACGTTTTTTAATCTATTTAGTGGATTTTGTATTGAAATACATGAAAATGTTTCATTTTGTCAGCCTTCTTATGGTACTGTTAGTTTCTAGTAAAAGTCTCGGAAATCGAAAAGTCTCACCGTAATTCACCGAGTGCAGTGAAAACTTCTCAAACGCTTCTACGGGCCAGAAGGTAGCAATTAATTAAATTAAAGCAAGCTTTAGAATGAACTCTCTCTTGAGTTGCTTGGCCCTTGCTGTAAGAAATCGATTTCCTGCTTGGAAGGAAACCAAAGAGGGAATAGTTTCCTTTTGGTCATCTTATCGTTGTATTTGCAACAGAGGTGCTCGATGCATCACTTCCACCCACCTAAGATTAGTAAATGATATAGTGGAATCCTTACTGCTTAAAGGCTGCGAAATCTAATTCCTGCCATTTGTTGGGGCGTGGTCCCTCCCTCTTCTAACTTCCCCCGGCTTTGAACGGTTGCTCTGTCCCGTTAATGGCCGATCGACCACGTGTATATTATGGGTTATTATTCCGTAAACGACCTGTCGTGGTAACGCGCACTCAGTGGGTCGGCTTGAGGATAAGGATGATATTTTTCGGACCAAACCTGGTACTTAGACATAGATCTCATGCAAATAATTTAATGATGGTTTACGACAAACAAATAATGTTTATTTATTTTATCACCAACGTGATGTGCCATCAAATAAACTATTCTCTAAAAATCTGCAAAAATTGCAGACCCTTCCTTTTCATATATCTATTCCATTTTCTTGTACCAGCGTGATTTGGACACATTTGAACTCTAGAAAAATCCTTATTAGAAGCGTCATTGTTTAAAAATCTCTCTGACCTTCAGCATTTGAGGAGAGCGGGAAAAACTTGTTGAACACTAAATGGGTCGCCGAAATAACTTTAAAACCTTCATCGGGACCTGGATGAAATGCAACATTGAAGCCGTCCTATGTTGACTGCTTATCTAACTTATTGGTCTACCAATAACTAACACAATTAATGAGGAAAACGTCTGTGAATATTTGTTGTGCTTGCCTAACCGGGATTTTGCGGGGTAAAATTCAAATATATAACTGGACTAATTAGGCATTTCTACCAAGTAACAAATAATCATGATTAGAATGGCCGGATAAGCGTGCAATGAGGCCTCGATAGTGTCCCAGCAAAAGTCCGAAAATTGCCCACTGTTTGTGCAAATTTCCCAGGGTAAGTTTCTTGACGTAGCACGTGCTTTAAGGCTAGTCTACCAAAAAGCGATCTACCGAAAGCTCTCTCGCAAAAGACGAGCGGACACCAAGTTTGTGGAACTAAGTCTAACAAAAAAATAACATAGAGGACATCATAGACGAGGTTTTTCGTGCAGATATTTTTTGTGACTGAATAGTTAGCCGAGAACGTTTCACGAACGTAGATCTAACAATGAAACCAGTGCGGTATATTAAAAGAAAAGGAAAAAATTAAGATTGGGACAAACGTCAATGAAACCGGATACCTAGCGTGACAACATGGTTTTCGCACACACTTATGCGATTTGAGAGACGTGCTAAACGAAAAATTTACCAACAGGTCACCATCACTTCCAATCTACATTTTTCACAAATTTGTCAGTCCAATAACCAATGGGCCACCTTTTGTTTATTTGTTCTGTTTCAGCTTAATCGCACAAAACAAAAGTGAAATAAGAAACTGCTTGCGTGCCAGCAGATGTTGTTATTTGCTCTAGGCAAATTCGTGCGTCGTTTGATTAAAATTTAATTACTGCTTTGGTCATTCCTGTGGTTTGTCACGAACAGCCACTGGAATCAAATAAAATTTATTTAAATGAACATTCATTGAAATTTTTTTTGGCCGAATTAGAATAGATAAAACTGCATGTTACAGTGTTTACGGCTAATTAATCATTGGAAATACTGAATAAAGCAGAACATCGCCTCAAAACTGTGGTTATCAAAGACCATATATGGAATGTTTTAAGACGGCCATACAAAGCCAGTTCTTGGGCGCTCACTAAGGAATTCAAACCAGAATCTTCGTTATGTAGGTCTGAAATGTAACCCGGTCAGCTCTCTGGTCTCCGTTTAGTTTTCTTGTTGGTATTTTTGCGGAATAAAGTTGATCCCGTTCGCGAGAAACTACATTAGGCGAATACTGAGGTGTACTAGACCTTCTCTTGGGAGGGGAAACAAAGAAAACCTGTCCTCGATGACTCCCTAATTCAGTTACCAAAATTCACTTTTCTGCAGGAGTGCCAAAAACCTGTCAGAATATGAAGAAAGTTCCCACTTTGCGATTACTCTGGATATCCACTTGTTCAACTCATCAAGTTTTTATCCTGGCTGGATTAAAGTGAATAAATAACGACAATAATAACCACACTGTATTTGGATCTCTCGAGCTTTTGTCTTCAAAATGAGATGCAATAAAATTCTCAAGTTTTTCAGAATTTACTGAGAATAAAAGCGCTTGCCCACTTGTGGATTAACTGGTGTTCTGAGAAAAAGTAATATTTTATGTTGTGCCACGCTATTTACCTCATACAAATTCGGAGTTTTTTTACGGCACTTATGGTGAGTTGGGGCCTTGTAGTTTGATACTTATCAGTGCCACCTAGAATTATGCGGTAAATTTTGAGTATCCTTGTGGATGAGCGTCACATCCAAGTAGCTAGGCTCTTCCTGTATGTAAGTGAGTTTTGCTTGTGCACTTCTGAATTCCAGTTTTCTGTCTTCGGCATCCAAGCTCCAAAGAACATGACACTGGTAGCACAGATTGCTGTACAGAGACAGCAAATCAAAAGGCTCTGTAGGCAAATAGGATTATGTGCAGGAAGGTGTCAAAACATTAGGACGTGAAAGCTCTTCAAGATTTGAGGGGCGGAACTCATTCTCTCTAAAGGGTTTAAAGAGGAAAGGGAACGCTGCGTTTTTTTTGTCCTTGCAGTTACAGACTAAAAACCGCCTGTGTTTTAGGTTCAATCGCTTTAGGATCACACATGTTCTGCGCACGTGAGGTCCGAGCCTGATTTTATTCTCCACCGTACAAACATGTCCAAAATATTCACTGGTTGAAACGTTGAAATAAGTTGTTAGATTCCCCAGTTTGTTATTCACTACTACCCTACAAGATAATCCGGCCGGTAGTATCACAAGCACTCCAGCAATGAGAAATAACGATAGACCTGCCTGGTGAAATCCCTTCACATATGACTACTCAATCAGGCTTGCCATAAAATGCTATATCTGTTTTGTCCAAAATGCTCTGTTTGTCTACACTGTCAACCCGATAATTCAACTGCCAGCTTTTACATCATATCCCTCCAACTCATCATTCTGATTATCGTTGTGTTAACCTACGGATCTGTTATAGCCGATGCTAAGTTCGACGTATGTATGCTTGCCTTGGTTATCTAAACTGTGATTCACCTCACTGTGGTTTCTGTGTTTTTTTGCGACGAAACAAGATATTAGACAGGTCTGACAGTCACAGTCTCCGGACTTTCCAGGTTTGGGTTTGGGAGGTGTATAACACCATTTTTTAGTCAGGCCACTCCGCTGATCTCACTCCAACTGCTGTAGTTTTGCAGTTAGATGTCTTAAACCAGTGATTTCAATTGAAAGCCCCAGTTGTCCTCCTCTGAATTAAGCAACCTCAAATCATCTCAGCCCAAATAAAATCATGAAATACGCCAAGGCCACTTAGACCTTCCAGCGGTGACATCAGCCGCAATTCCAAAACCCCAGTAGAGGACCGAAGTTCAAATCTGAGATCACAGTACTCTACTGCCAGATCTCGCTTAAGATCAAATTTGGGTAATTCTTCGTATCTTCAGTAGATGAAGCTTCATGACCAAATAGGATGCCGTAAACGGACGTGTGTCTGCTAGCAGGCTGTCCATATTTACTGCAACCCGCATTGGTTCTGTTTGTAGCACCCGTTTACGCGACGGTCAATCGTGATCCCAGTTCGGAGACACTTTATTAGGGAACTAATGACTTCACTTCCACCGTAAAGAACTCAACTATAGCATTATTGGCTGAATAACTTAACGCACGAGTAGCACGTCATGGAGTGCCACAAGCCTTAATGTATGTTTGTAAAACTTTGACCATGCGTTCTGAAAACCTTTAAAACTTAAAAAGCATTAAACACTACCGCCTTCATAACATAACCAAAATCAGCTATTTGCCACGCGTGCACAAAGTAAAGGTTCTTGGCAAAAAAGTTTATTAACTAAGGCAGCAAATGAAGGTACCACGTTGAATTGATTTGGATACGATCTATACATGATAAAACCCCGTTTAATACAGAAGGCTCCGTTTCTCATTCTAAACCCATGCTGGCCATAGATTACGGGTGGACTGTCCACGACGTGGATATAACTAAGCTGGCCGGTGAGGGTTATTCACGCCTTCCTGACTATTGTTCACCCAACTTTAACCGCACGTTATTATAAATCCAGCAAATCATGGCAGTGAACCGAGCTCGTGGCATCAATACCATCATTTTCAAGGCAGACCGCTTAGCTATAAACGTTAGTCATTCCTTTGGGAGATGTTGTTACTTGAAGTTTGCGAAGAACGTTGAGGCATTCCAACTGATGACGTTTTATTCCAATATGGTTGTTGTTGCAAGATGAACACACCTCGTTTTCTGACTGCTTTCCATGAGGACATACGAGTTTCGTCACTAATTCTTCATCCATTCTCTTCCGTTGAACTGTCAGCCGAAGCAACCATTCCTTGTTATTTGGTCAAGTTGCTATTACTCTGTTCGCCGAGCTTGGCAGCTGACTTGCCGACGTATCGTCTCCATTAGAGAAGATATCATCAGTGTGCTGTTGGGTGAGTAGTTCCTCTCGCAATGTATCGTCTGCAAAACGTACTCTTAGTTTGGAAACGATATCTGGTAATACACTCCCCTCCAGTTTTTACATTGCGATCTCAGCGATGGACCCTGAAATTGGGGAACCTACCGGAGCTCCCCTCAGTTGTTCGTAGTATTCGCCGTTGAATTCAAAATGCATAGTCAAGCAGAGATGGAGCAGTTTACAGATATCTTCATTTTCTATAAATCCGTTGGTTGGTCCATGGTTGGGGCTTTCGTCTTCAAATACTAGACGGTAGTTCAATCAGAAAAACTGTTAAAGCAAAAATGCTTTATCTAAGACAGGCTAGATCGCTCGTTCAAGAAAGCTCCAGATAAATTATATGTGACTTCAAAGAATTGCGGTAAACGTCACACCCAAGCTCTAACGAGCTTTAAGGAAAAATGTTTGCGTAGCCCTCACCAAGTTTGCCGAAAGCAAACAAAGCAAAAATAATGTTCAGACATCTAAGCAGGAGAAAGGAGTAAAAATTTATGAAGAACTGGTGCGAAGTAAGAATTAAATCAGGTTTTTGAGCATGCGTATTAGGCAAGATTAGAACCAAATAAGTGTAGACTACTCTATACCACAAACTGATCAAATCTTGCATCGATATTGCTTCGATGGTGCCACACCTTGTAGTGATAACCAGGTTCTACTTCCACAGCTCAATTTTGATTGTGCAGCAACATACTTTGACTGTTTTCCCAGAACTGAAGTATTTCTTTCTTTCTTCTTTCTTTTCACGGAAATCAAAGTGAATGAATGAGAAAAAATGGTGATCTTATTCGATGAATTCCTTTACAGCTAAAACTCTGATCAGAATTTGTCAGATGGATGGATGGCACTAAATCAACCACTCAACATTTTCCCTTGTTTGAAATGATAAGACTAAAAGTCTTTAGACATTCTTTCCAATAAAACAACGACTTCTACTTAGAAGCAATTAAAGGATTCTCTCCAGGTTATTAATTCAGTACTCATAGATAAGAAAAGGAGGAAAGATAAGATATTCGTGTGGTGCGGAAAGTTAGCTGGATACCTGTTCTTGGTATATACTAACGCTACTTATACGATTGTTGAAAATTCTCTAACAGACCCTTATCTGGCTTATCCTTCTTGAAGCTTATTAGATAGGTGTGGTACCCGAATTCCCACCAGCCTTATGTCTCACTTACCACACCACTACTTACCAACTTTTAGAATTACGCTGCGGCTAACATAAGCACCAGCTGAATGAAAGCTGAAATCACCATTTATGAAATTTTGCAACTGAGTATTCTGCATCATTGTACGGCCGCGAAAAGTCAATGTTGAACGCTGACGTCATGCTGTCGATGATTATGATGATGATCCTGCATCAAAGTCGTGTGTTGATTCACTAGGTATTGTGTTCAGGATATCAATGTGTAGTGTCTTTCCATAACACTAGACTATATTTAGAGGTTCTAAAAACTTCGAAATTCAACCATATATTTTGTGTGGATAGTCAGATGGGCGAATTCAGCGGGTTCCCCGAATAACCAAGAGCTTCACCCGAAGTTCAGGTCAGCAGTAACTTCACTTGACTTGCATTATAAGTAAATATCACTTATCCGCTAAAGAGCCAATCGCGAAGCCATCAATCCTGGTGATTTTGCAGGCTTATGTAGCAATATAGCCAGCTAAACAGGTAAGGTTCTTTTACCTGGATTTTTAGACAACTATTGGATTAGCGTGGTCGTTTGTCTAGCAGTTCTCTTCCGATCCATGAAAAATTGTCCCTTCAAATATCCAGGTTTCCAAAAAGCACATAAACATAAGCTTGACAAGGGATAGGAAGATAATTTCATTGCATTCATCTGGGCATACCTTGTGGTGTTAGTCGTATAACAGCTCTGTATAGCTGCCTCCTCAAAATAAAACAAGCATTTTTGCCAGTCTTTCATGAATTTTTCAAAGTAAAGTTCACCCAGCCGATATGAGCTTTGGACTTCCGTCTACAAAACAGTAAATTTCAGTTCAAATTTTATTCCTTCACGCATGTCTTTGCCACCTAGCGAACGAAAACTACGAGAAAATTTTGTCGAGTTTTAGAAACCTGTAACTGTCCACAGGCTGTAATTTATGCTGCGCTAACTCAAAATATATTTGACAGCCACCCTGCTTGAGATACAAGGTCAAATGACAACTGCAAGCAAGCGTTAGTCAGCCGGTTAATTTTTTCACTCAGAACTAATTAGAATCGAGTTGAAACGAATATGTAGATGTCTATGTGAGCCATGTGCAAGGAGTAGTGAAATAATGGTATCTGATGGCTTATAATGGGACGCGATAAGGCGGGTTTTTGGCCTTCCCATTTCTAAACTAACTCCTCTTCGGATTTTCTTCAAATCAGCTATACATCCCAGTACATTTTGAGATTAAAAAGGGTTGTTATCGCTTCGCTTTGTGTTCCTGTGTGTTCATCGGTTATGCTTTAGATAACATGCCGAAATGTGTACCCATTTTTGTCGAATAACACATCTCCATGCATCGATGGGCACTTTCTCACGCTGTTTTCTCATTGTTTTCAACATTGCTGCTATGCTACTTCGGAATTGAAGCAGGCGTAATGAGTCCCAGTCACACCCACCTACAAAACAAAGACAGGAATAGTACACTTCAGCAAACTGGATGCAGAGCAAAAGACTATCAGCACGACCGTGCGTGCGTAAGGACAGAAAGATGGATGGCGCTGCCGGAAGTGAACTTCGTTTGATGTGAGCGAAAATTCGTAAGGGCGATAATTTTATCGTCTGAATTTCTAACTGGATCCTGCTTTGCTTAGGGCTAAATTTATATATATATATATATTACGAAAAGCACAGAGACAAAACCACTCACTTCTAGAAACAGAAGGTATATACGACTGGTAGGCTGAAGCCCAGAGAAGCTGATTAAGTTTAAAAAGTCTTTGGTCTCTAGATGGCACATTTTCATGGCCTTATTGGGAACAACAGAGTATGGGCGGGGCAATCACATTCAATATCTCCTTGTCTATATACATGGACGGATAAAATCAATCGACCTGAGGAAATAGATTCAAGCCGGGTACAGATCAGTGGTGAGGGTAGACGTACGCCTTAAACTTGACACCGTGTCCGATAATCATGTATTGTCTGACCGTATGTATGTCAACGTCCTTACAAAGCCTACCGAGTACACACTTGAGACTAGTGAATACGTATGTAATTAGCTTCATTGGTGGTAAAACTCTAGGTCTATTTGCTTTCTGAAACCAATATGGAGCTTTATGTCACACTCATCTGTGGGCTCGAACAGGTATGTGTTATTCACTCAGAAGCTAGCAAGATTTGTTCAGCAGTTAGCCTGAAAAAGGAAATGGAATTCCCCGTGAACATGGTAAAAGGAAACGGCCATCCAGACAAATTTCCTGAGGGCCGCTTGCAATTCGGACCTCTTAGTTTGTATCACAAACTTCCATACATGTACTTATGTTTCAAACGACCAGTAAAACCCTGGTCCAAAAGACTTTATGGAATTTTGAAAGTATTTATTATGCGAGTGCATTAGATGTCACAGCCAAAAATTGTTCTGTCAGCAGAAAACGCATGAAAAACAAGGTTCTCTGCAAGATCGGATCTCTCTTCTCCTGTAAAGAAAGGTATTTTGGCACAAGAACAATGCAATTGTCCGAGCAGACTTCTAAGCACCTTCCAACAGGTCTTCGGAAATGATGACAGTGTGTCGCTAAAAGGTCACATTCGGTCCCTCTGCTTGGTACAGGGCATCAGATGAACTTTGCAACGTTCGTTGGAGCCATTTATAAAGCTCTGATAACGTTTCTAAAGGCATCAAGATCCAGGATCCTAGCCGTCCCCGGAGCCATGGGCATAGGTATTTAAAAGCCTAAGATATATATATTCAGCAATCTTTGAGTTGTTTTCTGTGCATTCGATTGCAAACCACAGTCTACTGTTTGACCGAGATCCAGTCGTTCAGAATGTCTCGTTATCACAGCCACAAGATGTTTGATGTGGCTGATACCGAGTTGTCTCAAAACCAATCCTCATAGTACACTCACGTTTCTCACCTTAACTATTTTTTCAACAGGGAGCGTGATATCTTGGAGACGTCGAACTGTACAGACTTATACGCGGTCCTACATTCTTTAGGAGGGTTGCACAAACTGCATACTTTTGAGGTTCAAACACAAATACAGGCTCAAAATGTTTACCGGTCTAAACGTCCAGAGTCGTCGCAACAAACCACTTTTTGTGGCCTTGCCTCCGTCTTACACCGAACACACCGGATAGCCACGTAATGATAAAAGAGGACCTGATGAACGAACGTTAGCTCTGCTGCCAAATGCCTGCGTGATAGTAAGCGAATAATATAATTTTTTGTTGTTTGCCGTATGCAGCGGCTACATCGACCCTATTTGTTCACAGCATTTTATGCAGTTTATTCAGGCATAACTCGGCTTCAGGGAAGACTTGATTTTTTAAGAAAACATCCCGAAATTCTCCACTAGACGTGTAGTGTATACAGTAGTTTAGCGAAAATAGTTCCTACAGTGCCTATAATAATACCAGCATACGACTGCAAGTCAAAACTTTTGAGTTATTTTCGGATTAAATCCAGGGAACAATATCACTTTGGGAGCACACATGACCTGTCTATTGGTTTTTGGGTACTTCTCATAATGGGTCAAATTTCATCAACGTTCCAGCAAATTAGTACCATTTTTTTAAATATACCGCGTTTTTAACAAGTTCTTCTGTCGGTATAGAATAGCTGTACGAGATCAAAAGTTGCAAAATCACTAACCCGAGTTATTTCCCTTTGTCATTGCTCCTTAGTTTTCGTAGTTTTCTGAGCAGTAGTTTCGTGTTCACAACATTTGGAAGAGTGTGGTGATACGTAAGGAAATGCGAAAAGCAATGCACAATTTGAATTCACTTAGGAAACACCATGGCATCAACTGTGTGCTTATCTACAACACCAGGCTCGTGCCATGGGCTCGATCGTGGCCCACACCATAAAGGTGCATTGCAGTTCCACATTTTCTAGAATGCTGACGCCACTATTACCAAATCCACTAGATTCCTTCCACATTGTTCGAAAAAATTTAATCTGGTTATTAAAAACAGGACCTTTATAACAGTCGATCATTATAAAAATTAAATTTCGTTTAAAGGTACTAGAAGAGGGCAAAGTCCGCGGGCTACCGACATTTTGCTTGTGCCTCTTCAACTGCCATTTAAAAAACCATCAATTTTATAATAACAGTAGGAATAAATACCAATAAAACAGTAAATTTGAGCAAAACATACATTGGGCTAGTCAGACTTGGTCGTCAGATATTTAATGACTTTGTGTATTACCGAGACACTTGGTAAATCTGGTGGAAAGAGAAGGCTCCGTCTGTTCATTTGCATGTTTTTGACTTAAAAATCCTGGTTAAGTTCAAAAGGGCATCGATTTTTAAAGTTACTTTACAACTTTAAACTCTGTAAGCCTAGGTCCCTTCAGAAATAAAGACAAACGGACTTCCCCAATTCTTCTGTCTTTGTCCCTTTTTAATAGTTTTTGTTCTAAAGAATAAAAGTTTTTCAAGCAGGTTATTATCGGTAACCTGTCTGACGCAGAGCGCTGCTCAGTTTTTTTAATGCCATGTAGTTATTATGTAGAAGTTTGAAGAGAAGCATGTTTACTTTTTGAGAAAATTAGACTTGCCGACTGCATGGCAATGAAGTCAATTCTCTACCTGTTTCCACGCAAGCAGTGAATAGTTTTAAATACAACCTAGTAATTCCTTTGAACTTACTTATGAACAAACCACCTTTCTATTAATTTAGGAAGTTCATACACTTTTGAAAAAATCCCCGAATCAAATTCATCAAACTACGAGGTACTGATTTCAAAGTGTCTAGACGGACAATTAATGACTCTGTGGAACAACGTTTTCCAAAAGCTGGTCAGACGGTTGTATGAAACTCAAAGCATTAGATCCTTTTCAAAAAGACTTCAAGCAAATACTCAGTCGCAGCGAATTTTCATGGAGATATTTCGGTACGTCTGCTGAGACAAATTAAAACAGCTGTTGGAAAATCTTTTAAAATACCCCCCTGGGTAATCCTATTATTGTAAATTCCCGTTTTAGATTATTTTATCTGCTTGTTACAGACATCCTAAAACGCATCGTAAAAGCAAATGAACTATTTTTTCAACTTTTTAAATTTTCAGCTGTCTGCAATTGTAATCATGCAACAGAAACTGTCCTGTGCTCCCGTTTAATTTCAAACAGTTTGTTGCATCGCATCCTGTCGATGAAGATCTAGTCAAATATACAGATTTGAAAATTGTCACCGTTCATATTTTTCAACAAAACGTCTGTAAAGATCAACAACAAAAGGCACGCGGTGTAAGGATGCATGTAAGGATTCATGTGGTCGAACGGCCCCTGAACGCTAGCTGAATCATCCGAGTCCTTCTGGAGTAGTCGGTCATCCTGCCTGTGGGAATGGGGAAGACAGGTACACTTCGTGCTGTGGAATTACTAAGCGGGTAACGTCCCTGATGACTACAGGCTGATGGCCGTCTTTTCAGTACACTGATTAGTATTCACGAACCCCAGATATCTGCACCATCAACAGCATATTGTGTGTAGTGAATCTATGTTAAGCTGAAATGTCCATATTCTTCGCACATCCCCACCCAACAACACTTACCAGGAGCTTTACCATATATACCCTGCCATCCCATAGCTTCCATGCCAAATACGAGACAGTAAATTAAACGATGGACGCATTTGGTTGTATTCTTCCATTGATTCTTATAATCGCCATTGTATGTCACTGGTAGCTTAGCCTGTTTTCAGCGTTTTCTCAGATATGAGAGCATATTTTAAGTTAGTCTTGCTGAACGGCAATTGTCCGGTCAACTCTGGTTTTCCATAAGTAGTTACATGCGTCCCTCCATATACGATACTTTTGGTTCTCAATATTTCCAGAGATAAATTTTGATTATCATCATCGCGTGGACGGAATCAGATCGACTATAGGCTAAATAGAGAAAGCCATGTGGAAGCAGCGCGGCTTCGCCTTATGGGAAAAGCAAACCCCGGTCTATTCAAAGCAGAAACTATCGATTTTAACCGCTAGGCTGTTCCCGTTGTGTCCACAAAGACCCGCTTTATAACCATGAATATTCCCCAGCATTAAGCCTACGGCGGTTCCAGAAGTAACTTTCTTTGGTCATTGGTTTTTGAATTAAGCTGAATAGTCCCTTGTGTAAGTCTGTCATGCATATGTGCGTAGGGTGCCGCAAAACAGAAAACCTTCTGCATGCGTTGTTAAAATCGACTGTCTAGTTGTGAACACCGCCATAACCTAAGGGGATGCAAGTGATTCTTTGCAGATGGGCCCTGGTTTCACTGCCAGACTAAAAGTTGTTTTTCATTGCTGCCTCAAGCCTATCGTACATACGCCTCATTCTACTTTACCGCTCTCTTTTGGTTCATGATTTGACGCACCTTATTGTGTGCTGTTTAGGCGTATTTTGCGTGTTTACTGCAAAACCTGGCACAGATTGCACTCACTGTTAGGCTTACAGTGGCGCTATAGGTGATTCTGTGTACCCATTCGTCAGACCGAAGTGAACAATGGATAGCATCTGCTTGCCCTATATATATGACTAGGACGCGTCTTCTGAGTAGCGCGGGCCATTAGATAACAATTTTCGCCTACTCTGTGTTTCAACAGTTTAGTTGTGCCCCACGATTAATGACCTATCAGTTAAGTATGCTAATGGCTTGAGAACTACCACCTCCTTTTTGCCCTTTGGTCTTATTCCCTCGGATTTACACTGGGTATGGTGCCTTTGGGTCAGTTCGCATGCGACTCGGCGAAAACCATATGTGGCATTATCCATTGCAAAGGTGTTCGTTGTCCTCGTCCGATATAACGGGTGACTCCGCAAACGGATATCATCCTGCCATTTTGACTGTCTTCTATTTTATAACGATTGTTCTATTCAATTAGCTAAATGGCTGAAGTACTTTTTCTTGTTTTTCGATAGTTGTGAAACAGCACTTCAAAATGTAACCAAGAGTCTACATCAACTGCAAAAAGGTATCCTCGGTTGAAACCTGAAACCACTTCAGTTTCATGCCAGTATCGTTTAAATCATCACCAATATATATTAATTTGTCTCAGACAGCATTCGGGTTCTGCACATCTTTATACATATATTTTTCAAATAAGGAAATAAACAGCGAAAGAATTGATATGCTGCGAATCTAGGAACACATCGTTAAACTCAGGTGCGCTGCTTCCTTTCCAAAAACGGGCTCACCAGGATAACCGTATAAGGACGAAGCTGGAGAGAATTCAAACGACGGAGATGTGAATACTATAGCTGTAGTGTCAATGTGGCGTGAAGAATTTTCGCAAATTTGCCAAATTTTGTAAGGTATAATCTTATTTAACGTCACTTCTAATGCGTCAGTGCACCCAAACAATTTCCACCTGGCTCAAATTCGCCTGGTTTGCAACATGGATTAAGGCATTTCTCCAGTTGGAGGACTCCAACGGCTTGTAACGCTTAATCCAAAACTACTGATGAAGATTTCTGTGATGATATCATATTTTTGTCGTCTTCCGTTAGCTATTCTCCGATTGCGACTTTATAATCACAGGTCAGTTTTAGAATTTATTCCGGTCCTTGGCAACATATTGCTGCTCATTTTTATACTCATGCTATTAAAAGACTTCAAGCAAACAAGGAAGCCCTGCACACTCATCTGCCTTAAACTGTAGCAAAATCGCCTAAATCCACAAAAGTACAATCAAAGATGTCTTTTCCTTACGGCGGAACCGAAGGACACTCATCTTTACTACTCGGTAAAATAAAGACTTACTTCTCCCAAAATTTACATTCCTAAAAAACTCACTTGCTGGATGCTGCTGCTGCTTTCCACATATGGCATTCCAACTTACAGGTGATGCGCGCTGTCTTCAGTGCAGTTATAAAATATCTCGTGGTTAGTTGCAAAATTGAATCCCGAAACACCGCGTTCGTTATTTGGTTTTGACCGACAACGAGAAAGTTTGACACAGAAATATGCTATACCCACTCAATGTTTTTACTAAATAAGCTCACCTGAACAAAGCACACAGATATAATAGTGCTGCTCACTTGGACAACTGAGCACATTTTTATTGATCTAGAGACTTTAAATAAGAAGGCCAAGATCGACCTCGAGTAAAAACTGGAGTTTTCGCTCCAGATGGTGTTCAGAAGAACAAAACAAATAAGTGTGTGCTCTATCCCAACGAACGATACAAACACCTTGTCAGATGCGGCAAACCTTATGCGCACTTCAGCATCATGATTGTAAAATTTTTTGAGATATTATCATTGGGTTTTGGCAGCAAAAAGTGCGTGGAAATAATCATTACAACAAGGAGGATTCCTTAATCGAAAACGCTTAATGGTCCCCTGGCGTCTACTGAAACTGCGACTCACAAATCTTCAAAGTAAAACCTCTACTAAGTTGATTCTTGACGCGTGGAAGCCATAAATGGAAAGTGGAATTCTTCTATAGTAATTTGTCGTGATAAGGGTCTTTTCCAGTATGCAAACGGATGTAATAAATTTGGGGTGCATTTGATAGCCTCATGAGTTGACCAGCGAAATTGTATTCGGAATATCGTCACTTGTTTACTTGATTGCACGACGATGTAAATAACAGCAATATTTATTCTCCTACCCCAATGTTTGTATCTCAATCTTGGGTAGCAGTTGGCAATCCTTATTACTACTGTGGCTACTTATGGCCACTGGTAGGCAGTAGGGTGGGACATATCTACGAGACAAGGCACCGCTTTATAGTTCGCACTTCATCAGTAACGCATTTCTGCTCCGTCACATCAAGCCGTTTGATGGTTAGGCTTAAGATCTCGGCCGAATGGTGCACGCTCGGTATTTGCCATCGCACACACACCCAAAGTCGCAAATTATCTGGACTCAAAACCAAGTTATTGGTTGCAGTCGGGCTATAGTGGAGAACCGGTAATTTCAGTGTAGTCAACTTCCACTAGAAGCATCCCGGACAAAATTTTTGAGGCGACGTGTACGGAAGGCATCTCTTAGAAAACCCTTCGTTGTGACGTGGTCGATTCCATGTTTTTGCAGTTATTTTTTCGGTTCAGGTTGATTTCTTCAAGGTGTATATTTGTAAATATATGACTTTCTCTCACAGATACCCATACTGAACGATTAAGATTTCTTTCATTTCGTTCATTTCTGTCAGAACCATGGTAAGAAATAGTTGTGGTGTATTTTAAATTTAGTGAGGAAGGCGTGAAATTGACTACTTCCAGCGGGGCATCCCCTTTTTTACCTTTAAGCTCAGGCTGACTTTGCTAAAAGAACAAGTTTCACTTGTTCGAAATCTGAAATCATTTTGCTAATTGCAGAGTTTACAAACGGTTGAGTTGGTTTGAATACGGTTTTGTGCGATTTGTTTGTGACAGTTGAGAACTCTCCTCCGTGGCACTAGCCTAGGATTTTTGTCAGCTTCAAACCAAAGCAGATGAAAGATTATACTAGCCAGGTTTTCCCGTCTGCACGTTTTTGCGCCGGCCGAGTTAAAAAACGTGTTATATGCCTTCGTTTATGCAGTTTTTTTTAATACATCAGTAAGGGTGATACTGTTTTGGTTCTCTCTGATGGACTTTAGTTGGCTTGAAGTGGAAACAATAATTTTTTTGACAAGTTCAAAACTGACAATCTCTATGGCATTTGTGAAGGATAGTGTTTTGGTAACTTCCGTTTAACCTCCTCCAGTCACTAAAGCTCAGTTACGAGGTGTTATTGGCAAAGTTCGTTTGTAAACATTATTTGATAATCAAACAGATGAGAGAAAACTGTTTTTGCCTGCTGTAGCTGACAACTTGACCAAGATGAGTTCAGTCTGCTCGAAACAGGACGGCGATAATCTTAGGTCCATTGAAATGACGGAACTTAGGTAACGTTGCTTTTGGCTTTCCGAACAATAAGACCTCTGTGCCTTAGTAAAATGGTTTTGTAAGGCCTCCAGACAGTTCCAGGTCTTTACTTTGGTAAGAACTGAACAGACAAAAAAATAAAAGCAGCTCTTTTGAGGCTGCATTTCAGTCTCACCATACGTGGATTTTTTTTGGTTTTATGAAATGGATACAATCATACCAGCTATTCAGTTACTAACTTTGAGCAAATAACCCAGCCACCCGTTCTCCCTCAGTGAACTTATTGTTTTGGAACTAAGATCCTTATCAATTTAAGTAGTGAATGGATACACTGAAAAGTGAACTTTAGACTTGAGCTTTTAGGACAATTTAACTGATTATTACAGATGTTCTGTTTCCCTTGATCTCAACCTATTAATGCTCATTTCCTGAAATTTCACGGCATTCTCGGTATCCTTCCGAGTTTGTTCATTACCACCGGATTTGCCTAGCACCAAACTTCAGTTTAGGACAATAGTTGATTGCTTCAATTTTTAAGATAAATCTTCTTATTAGTTACAACTTGATTAGACGAACTGGCTTTGCTTGAAAAGGTACCAAGTAGCCAAGGTCCAGTAGCCATAGCACAAATAGGTTATAATGGCCGTTATTTCGTTCGCCTGGCCGGCCAGTTTGATTGCGAAGTTTTCACCACCAATCGCGGCGACATCATCAGTGCGTTGTTGGGGAGAGAAAATCCAGCGGCAATCTACGCTACCCAAGATACCCATATTCCCCCCCAATATGGCAGTCTTCTAGAATTTGAGGAGTGTTAGGCAAAATCGTTTCCCTGTCAACCGACTTCGACTGTTTCTTGGCAGCACATCAATTTGTTTTCTTGACAGAAGTTCCACCCACGCACTACGATTAGGTATACTTGCCCATGCTTTAAACAAAATATTAAGAAACTGTGCGCAAATTGTGTCGACGAATTTCAAGACTTCTTGTAAGATTGAGTAGGTTTTCAGTCATCTAGTGTTTAGTCACAAGTGTAAAAAACTGTAGATTTATTATATGAGTTCCATTAGTTTTCCAGTAGTAAATTTTTGTTTTAGCTTAGTCACATGATTGATCTGCCGAATTCTTTCTACTACATTGTTGAAGCTGGCACAAAAAAGCTGAAATGTCAGAAACTCAAACCATGCTTTTCTTTTGTAAGACACCTCCAATGAATCTCACTGTGTAATAAAGAATGAGACGACAATGTTGACTGAGGAAAATTGTCAATCGGGTAAAAGTACTATGAGGATTACTGCAATATCCTTAAGATTTACCCTCGAAACAACGCACAGTACCGTTTTTTATGGTTCTGTCAACATTTTTATGAGTAGAACAACGGGATGCACTTAAGATTACGGATCGGCAGTTTAACTTGTCGATATCTTAACTTTCTTCATTTGGGTGCAATGTAGATAATCGTGGAGGCTTTGTATTGTAACAAATCCAACTCAGCATGAAGGTACTTATCACCGACATTGTTTACGTCTTTTGGTGAAAAACTGTAGACATTTTCATCAGCTACGGCGTCGCTAGATAATTTCCAGTTACTGCTTTACATAAACATTAACAAAAGTTTTTTTTCATTTTGAAGACTGAGCGAAAAATCGTCGGATTTGTTCGACTCATCCGCATATACAACGAAGCATTTGCTAATTACCCTTGATGCTTCCTCGTCTAATTTATCCTCTCGCAAGAATAGTTATCTGCCATGTGAGTCTAAAAATTCTCGAATCAAGATCTATAAGTCTATTTTGCTGAAATGCGTACATTGTGTCGCACATTCTGTAGGTTTGTGTCGAAATTTAATTGCTATTATTATTATGCTATGGAAACTTTGTTTACGCCTGTCTCACTGAAGCATTCAGCTTCGTATTTCTCGTGAATGGATAGTTTCATTTGGCTCTTAACAAACACCTTTCACAGGCAAACGTACTTTACGCTTTCGTGTTATTGAGAAAGACAGCTATACACTGAAGTAGAATGCTTGATAAACCTAAGATTGAAATAAGAATACGCTTTTCGCGAGGAATTGTCCATAAAAATGAAAAAATATACTTAAATTCTATTAAAATACTGCAGATTGCATTTATCTCCGACTTGAGCCAACATTATTCAGTAAGCACCCCACGAACCCCTTTCATCTGGTAACCTTTGTGCTTTCGGACAGAGTTTATGCGCAGTATCTATTGACATTCTACGTGCACACCATAATCAGTGGTTTTCTTGTCGACTTTCCAAGTGTTATCAAAATTTGTACGCATCCATTTAACGACTTGTGGTCTGGGGTAGAAACTCGAATGGTCAAACGCTGTGCGATTTAATGTGTCATCTGTCTGTCAATGTCATGATGGACCAAAAGGAAATTTTGTTTTCTTTGAAGAGGTGGAATTTTTGTATACCATATGTTGTCCAACATCATAAGGGGCATCGTTTGTACAGTAATGAATTTCATCACCAACTGGTTGGCTGATCACAGAATCAAATGCAGATACTGAAAAACAAACTCCGTAGTTTTCGCCGTCGTCGGTCTAAGCTCCACTGAAAGTGGAAGACAGTTACAAGCTGAGGATCCTCTAAAAGAAATGAGCATTAGCAAGTGCCGTCATGTGTAAAGTCGCTGGTCTGAATGTTTGTATATCTTGCATCTGCGTTGCGAAACAACTGTCTTGCTGAATACCCGCATTGCTCCATTCCGCTTGGTGCCTATCAAAACTTTACTAGCGCTGTAACCGTACAAGTACCGTTAGTTCAAATGTAAGCATCACGTGGCGTCCGATGAACATGTGAAAATAGGCTTTTCAGTATTCTCTTAGTTTAGTGGTAATACATGTCAACGGCACTCAAAGCTCTGAGTAATATTTTTTCGGGTATTGATGGTAGTAAGCAGTATTTTGCAAACTGTGAGGTAAGCTTTCCCTACCGTTATGCTATCACCCGCAAATTCACCGATGGATTTCCTCACGCCGTAGATACTTCTCAAACTGATGTTTACTTTGAGATGCACGATCATGCCAGGGTTCACTCACTGTGGACTGAACGCAGGATCATTAATCCTCCCTGAAGTAGGTTATGGTCTCAACTTTGATTAATGAGCAAGTATTTCAGACAACACGCAAAACGGTAATCTGCATACTAATAACATTGATGTCTTTATTTGCGTTTAGTTTATTTGGTTTAGAGTCACTTGGAAACCACAAAACAATCGATATCTTACAGCTTTGACAGAATGACAAATATTTACGCAGACAGGGTTTTTTCCGATGCGAAATGCTCACGTTCCATCCTTTTGCTGTAAATTCTACTTCAACTAATCATTTGGAAAATAAGTAGCCTATAGCCAATGATTCATCAATTCAGCTTTCGTCCTGTAAGTGAATCCAGTCTACGCTGAAAAGTCAAGAATCAATGCATGGTTGTTTCATTATTACTGAGAATAATATGCAGTGCGCATCTCCCAAAACTATTGGGTCGTCAGAACTCGTGAGCTCCATGTTTGTAGTTTGATCAGTTAACCGTCTGGCCACAAGCGGCTGATTGGCAGCGTCATAAGCCGCGCATGAAGAGAATACTGCGTTACTCATCCTTCGACCAAGGAAAGCTAATTTAGTAGCTTCTGCTAAATTTTCTTCTCCTAGTAATACAAGGAGGCTAGTTATTCTTATTTGTAAGATTAAGATAATATCCAGCATGAAAAATATAAACCGCACGTGAACTGTCACAGATGTAAGGGAAGAAAAAACAGGAACTTTTGTTTAGCACTAAAGTCTGGTTAGCTTTTTAAATTATTTTTAGAGTAACCTGAGTGATTTAGCTTCACCGCAGATAAATCAACAACGTAAATAAAAGCAGGCGAATACCACAAGTTAAAAAGACTGTTTCATTTTGTCCATGAAACACGAATTGATAAAAAGCAGCCTAGAAAAGGGTAGCATTCAGCACGAATTCGGCCTTGTATTACTAATTATACCTATCTGTCAACTGACAGATACAACCTAGCAACCCTTCAAATGTTGTGTTCATATCTCAGTTTGAATGCAAAACGGAATTGCAAAAACCAAGCTCATCTCTCAAAATTTGCCTAAAACTGAATTATCGGAAACAGATTGCCTCCTGTGAGAAATTTGTCTCATTTTCTTATGTTGATCCACAATATCGCCACAGAAAAAGCCGTTTTTCGGTTTCTATTAACAGCATTTTGATTGAAAGATTTAAAAACAGAAACAATAAACAACGTTTGAAATTATCTGCCTGATTTTCAAACATTCTGCTTGGTTGGTTTGTTCCTCACAAGTAAGTATCACATGTGGCTACTAAATTCGTCAGAATGATTATTTGCAAGATCGGAACAAGCATACTCATATCATTCTGCTAGCACTAGGTATGATCAAAGCAGCTTAACATGGAAAGATTCTCCGACAATCTATCGAGAACCTATGTCTCCAGCTGCAGTTTTGATGAGGCAAGCGCTCATGTAAAATCAATGTATAAAATAAGAGGAAAAATTGTTAAAACGGAAAAACATGCAAAGGTAACTGAAACCAAGAGAAAACACAATATCCGAGAGTATCTTCAGTCACCTCATCAAGTCCAAAGACCCAAGCAAGTTAAAATTAGACACCGGTCAGTGTCATATCCAACATGGTTCTAAACACTCAAACATGTCCATTGTGCAAGATGTAGACGTAAACAACGCAACACTGACTACGACTATCTATTTCATAAGATACAGATACATTAGAGCTTTCGCATTTCTCTATCCACATAAAACTTGATCGAGTAACCATCCGTTTTTCTTGGCTGGGTAACAATTATTACAACACCGCAACGAAGCAAACACCTATTCTTGAACCTAGCTGAACAGTAGAGTTAGAAAGGATGTATTTTTGGCAAAGTCCATCTTTTATATCCTCATGGAGGCCGCTGTCTGCACAATGAACGGGAAAATGCTTCGTCATGATTTTGTTTGCAACAGTTTACTGAAATTTACTTCTTTTTTGGAGTACACCAATGCCAGCGTTCCCATTTATCTATGGTTCTGGCTATTCATCCGTGAGTTCAAATTCAGAGGTCAACCTATGGCCACACTTTTGGTCAGGTTAAAGGATAAATGTCTCATTTTTCCGCAGATTTTGCATACCTAATGAACAACGATAGGGTGCACCTCGTAGCTGGCTGTCTGTGAATGTGTTCAATCACTTCACTCTCTGTGTGACAGATTCAGGTTTACCATAAAACTTCTTACGCTCACTCCATGATCTATGTTTTTCGGGTTGTTTCAACTGGTTACAGGTTTTAAATGTCCAGACTTAAAATTAATAAATTTTTCAGATGAAATTTTACTTTGTCACTTCACATCCGACACAAATTATTTTCTCCTGTCGTTGAAGGGTTTTCCTCAAAATCTTCTGTCATCTCGTCTACAATCAGCTTTATCTTGTATGACTTATTCGGATCCAAACCGCCATTTAGCCCTAATGAGGACGACAAATAGGAACATAACTTTGATTGTGCAGTTTCTCTGTAGAAAAACGGCCCGTCTAGTAATAAGCTTGCATAAGCCGATCCTCTTAACCATAGAAAAACTTCTTCAGTACTTGCACTATCTGTTTAACTTTCTTTTGTGCTATTGTCCCCACCGGGTTATTGATCCGAAATTTATTTGTATTTCCTATTTAGTACAAAATCTGTGTGTGGTTGTTTGTCCGTCTTCTATGGTATGTATTACCAAGACTGGTAACAAGTTAGTCGACAGGCACTTCATTTTATTCCTGGCAGATTTCCCGACTAATTATCACGGAAGCTATTGCCTTTCCCCCAAGTGGCAATTTACATACGGAGTTAAATGAGCTCCGTAATACAATAGACTTTTGGCACAATCGCCGTTATAAGGAGACTCCCCCTCCATTCTACTTGAGCTTGCATGGGCAGTTTTGCTGTACGTATCTTACTGCAATGCCGCTCCTTTCATGTTCCTTACCTTATGTCGGAATCGTGTTCGGTACATTGCAGATCCCCTGAACCAGCACAGTTAATGCTGGTGGTAACAGACATGGCCGGTGCGGTATTGCTCACGCTTGGAATTTAACCGGCCAGTAACGAAATACCCTTATTCTCATAACACTATTTCGTGTGGTGGGAGTGAATACCACCAAATCGATCATGTTTACACAGACAAACAGTGTATCTAGGAGGGATTTGTCATGCAAATGACAAATGACTTGAACTGCTTCGTAACTTGCAAACAGAAAAGCATTCCTATTTTTCGCGCACTATAGACGGTAGCGGAAATTGCAAACTGAATATAATATTTGCCGGTAAACGTTGCCGGAAGTGATTCACTCAGTAGCCGTTGAAACTGAAGCCCTGAAAAACAAGCCAAAAGGTGTGAACAACCTTAATGAAGCAACTTTAGCTTATCGTTTGTACATCCAGGTGGACGTTGACTTGCCGAAACCTCATTGAATAATCTACACAATTTCATAGACTTCAAACTGGCATACTCAGTTGGCCCTGAAACGTATCTATCAAAATAACCCTTGAATACTGAGAATATTTCTTATGTGAGGAAATCGTTATTCATTTTCTTATATTCAGAGCCCTTCTAATACTCAGCATTGTTAGAGCTTGACCTTCTTATGAAGTCAACTTTTCTGAACGGAATTCTCAATATAATAAAAGGTACAAGAAACTCAGGTTTTGTTGTCATTAATTCTTTTTACAGTAAGCATAAACGGGAACCAGATTTTGTAATTTCCGACGGAAATGAAGGGGTTGCTAAATAATTTCTCTGGTTTTCAGCATAAACAGATTTCATTGTATGAACAGAATATCAAATAAAATCTCAAATCCGCCCCACTACCTATGAACTATAAACATAATGTCTCACTTACACTTGAATATTTGGTAATTTTCAATTTGGATTTCGTCCGGTCAGTGAAGCCAATCTATTCTGGAAGGCCCTGAAGTACCGCATGGCTGTTTCAGCTTTATTGAGGACTATCATCACTGCACATCTCACGAACCTAAGATTGTTTCGAACCCACGACGTTCCGAGCAGTGTTTGACTACAAGCGGTTGAATGGCAGCGTGATTAGCTCTTAGGCAAGATG
This sequence comes from Opisthorchis felineus, assembly GCA_004794785.1. NCBI lineage: Eukaryota > Metazoa > Platyhelminthes > Trematoda > Opisthorchiida > Opisthorchiidae > Opisthorchis > Opisthorchis felineus. The sequence goes on from SJOL01008757.1 coordinate 383,219, forward strand.
TAGCGCCATCCATCCTTCAGCCACAGTAACCACATCACACGTTCACTTATTGACTGTCATCGCGAGTGGCAACTTCGTTGTTTGCCCAGTATTGGAATACTGCTTGTAGCTGGTGCAGTTGGTCATCTTACTCTTCAGTCACCTTGCAGGTAGACCATGGAAAGACTGTTGACAGCTTTGCGGATTTCAAACTAAACTGGTCGGAAACAGACTCACCATTCTTCGTCCTTTTCTTTGCTGGCAATATGGATGAGCAGAAATCTTATTCCAGATTTCTTTTTGTTCCTCATCTACTGGCTGCTCAGTCTTTTGGCTATGTAACCTAACATGATTGCAAGGTGTTCAAACATCTGAAGGACGAGAATGTGACAATTTTCAATAGCAAACATTCTTGCTGAATTCCAAAGTCGGTAGCCGAAGGAAAAACCTCTTTTTACATGAAATTATTTTATTGGTTTTGTATGCCTCCACCACACTATTTTTACAGCACGTGCTAGATCGTTTGAGATGGCACGGTTCAGTCACCATCGCTAACCGAACTCACAAGTCCCATCCTAATAGAATGGAAACGCTGACTGCCACATTATGGGACAGAATGACGCAAAGGAAACACAGAGCAACTGAACACCAACCGGTAACAAACAACGGTTGATTAATGTCATATGAGTGCACTGATGACAACAGTAGCGAGACAATCTTGCTAATATGTTTGACATTTTTGCACTAAAAGTCAATCGGTTGAACGTGCACGTGAAGAATTTTGCATGAATAATTAACAATAAAGAGGACGAGATGGACCAATTCGACCAGAAGATTATCAGTACAACAATGCTCAACGCCACTCGGAACATGCGAATTTTCCGAAGGATTTTGTATGAAGCAATTAAAACAAGGTTACTAAGGTTAGCAGTTGACCAAACAATTGGGAAAAAGTCAACGGTAGAATGACAGTTCAGTCTTAACTGCACTCAAGGTACAACAAAACCGTCTTTGTTCTATTGATTTAAGGTCGCTGTAAACTCTTTAACAGCCCACGACGGTTTGAGCTCTTCTTGAGACCCTTTTCTGAAGGCACATTATATCTATTCCCTTCACCAACGTATGGAGCACACCTACCCCGCACTTGCTTATTTGGTGATTGGAAAATGTACAGGCTTCACTTATTTAGATGGAACGACTAACATCACCATTTAAGCAATCCCAAAACTAAGTATTGATTTCACAGGCGTCACGGATAAACAGTGCACATCCTCTATGAACGCAGTTGTTCATAACTTTACCGGTATAAAAAACTGCACAGTATAGCCAACACAATGACGGACATGGTGAACCTTTTCGTCAGGAGCAGTTCAAAGTGCATTTCAGCGCTTGCGTTAAAAAACAATTTGCAAATGTAGAGGGTGTTAGGGGTATTTAAGTGCGACATATGATCGATGGAAATTCCAGGACTATGTTAGTCCGATGAGTCCTGAAAGCGGCGAGAACGACAGTATGCCATCCACACATGTCTGGCAACCCTATAATTCGGGTCATACCAAGAAAAGCGACCAGTTTGCACAAGTAAACAAGCATTTTTATGCAATTTGAAGTCAATACGTCAACCAAAAAATTCAACTACTCCTTTTGAAGAGGAATGCTGACAAAAAGCTATCTCTATGAGAATCCGATGACGGGATTACACATTACTGATAGCGTAGCGCTCTGGTTTTTCTTTAAGGTTTCATTTACATAGCTTCTGCTTTACACAAAGTGAGTAAAAACTTCATGGTTTGTAAACGTTCATGGAACATTCTTAGCAGAACAAAAACTGATATCCTTGGCCCTTCGAATCTCCCTAATGTATGAAAGCAAACTTGGTCACTGATGCCACCGGCAGTACTACCTAGCATATATGTAGATTATTTTTGTTTCTGTGCACGTGGTTCTTTTACTGATATCTCCAAAGCCATAGAAAAGTGAAAAAAACTTGTCACTAATCGGAATAATTGCGATTGTTTATTTAGGCTTGGCTGTTACGCTTCAACCGGTTCATTATCAAGGTTTGGGGCTACTTCTTCCAACTGGGTGACATCGGTTGTGACCACATGGTACTCTACCCTACGTTGTTTGAAACGTATTTTCAGTCAACCTTTCCGGTTTTTTCTACTGGGGTAAGTTGTCCTGATTGCCAGTTACTTTTGGTATCGCCGGCCGGCAACTGATGGGCAAAATCTTATGTCAAATGTGAACGGAGCAATGGGGCTTCGATGTTAGCCATCCACATTAGACATCGATTATCATTATTCTTTGAATATTTCATGGAGGTACTGTTGTCAAAAAGCTTTTTTAGGTTTGCCAGTAACTGCATAATTTATAGAAGTTGTGTTAATTGAACGGTCATCCTCCCCCCCCCCCCCACCCCACAAAACAACAGAGCACGGAACTCTAATTATACTCTCACTAGAACTCATCAAGAGTGCAACAGCTTGCCGTGGCTGGATAGCTGACATGCAAGAGGAGCGTAGTACAATCACTCCAAAGGCGCGCGCCGGTTGCACCGGAATTATTATGTGTAAACAGTAGAAATGACGCCACAAAAATAAACAGGCAACTTATTCCCAAAAAATGGCACACTAGCAATCATATCCTAATACTTTAATATATGTTGATATATACTATATATATAGAGCAGCCCATGCCCTTAGACCAGACAGATATCCTGCTTGAAAGGTGACTTCAATGTGTATCTTATCCCGGTACAATTATTAGCACCACTTCTGGTACAAAATTCGCATTACACAACACCGCAATACTCAGGATGCACTTTGCTACCTCCCGTCGACTCTGACAAGCACGATCTATGAAATATTAACCTGACTCTAAATATAAGACATTAACTGAAACGACTACATCCTGTGCCAACAGGAAACAATGGTATCGTCAACAATGCAAGGAATACATTCTATCAACTCGCCCCGAGTTTTTAACTCAACGTTTCAGCTTTGCCACTGAGTTGTAACGACCCGCGGTAGAAACGTCATACGCAGATTTGGTCGGTTCGTACCATTCGCCCGACAACTGCAGGATACCTGTTGTGGTGAGGGAGACTCCCTTTATACCAGCCTAGCCATCCGTTGTACTGACATGCATTCAGCTCTTTGAAATCTTTCCTAATGAAGTAATTTTACACGATTCATTCAATAAACCTTAAACCAGCCCCAGGTTCTCCAGCAAGAGTCGTTGTCGCTACACGGAAACCTTGGAAGAAAACTGGTTAGTATGTGTTTCGAATGGATGCGGCGCAAAGTACGTTTACTCTGACCAATTTGCAGACCGTTAGAAACAACTAATGGGACACAATCACATTCCTGCCTTCTAAGTGGACAGCAAAATTGTCATTGAATTATTCCTCTGCGTGGAAATTAATTGCGTTACCTCGAGCAATTCTTTGTGCCTTCTTGACATGCACTCCTCTGCTGTCAGAAACTATCCAGCAAAGAGTGAAGACTGAGGAGGACTGACCTTCGCCTATCTGATGAGCTCCAAAAAGGGCAAAACCGGTAGTGGGCTGTCGGAGAGTTTTCAGCGACCTTGTGAGCAGTTTCCTTTATGAACCTATGAGTGACTTGTCTCAAGTGATAAGTTTTACCCGTTTAATTTATCAGAACCAACATCATAGTGAACAAAACTTGGTGTCCCTGATTCAAGTAAATTTATTTTCCCAGCGGAAATCCACTTCCTATATGTCTTTATTTAGAGAGCCCTCCCATTATGGAGTGCACTGTTAGTCATTAGTTTCGGTCGCTAAGCCAGGTATATTGCGAGTTTTGTTGTGACGATGACAATAACCCTTTTTGCCATGCTGACTCTTTAACTCCGAACTGTCTTTGAGATCCATCTCCTTTGTTTTTACCAGTCGTCAGCTGTTTCCGGGGTATTTGCGTTTCACAAGCAGATTAGTATATTCTTTGGTTGTGACAGGGTTCCAACACTTGATAACTATCCACACGTGGTCCATATATCTTCCGTCCTATCACAGAACGTGTTGCTGTTCATTGACGGTTTATTCACGCTCACAGTCTTCGTCGAGTGACGGTTGCATTAATTTGGAAGCAGCAATCATCACGACTGCATCGCTGCAGTTGCTGAAATCAGAACATTTCTTCCTTCGTAAGTAAGGATAATGGTGGTGGCGCATCATTCAGCAAGTGTTTCTGCGGAGTTCCGAATTGCCCCCAACCGTTTGCTGAGACACGTTGAATAAGTTTATTTGGCTCCCTAATGACTGTTAAATCGATTACCCGGCGGAGATGAAACGAACTTGAATCATGCGGAAAGTTCTCCGAAGTTCTCTGTCTAACGTCCCATAAACTCTGGTAGGTTTTCTACCGATTCACCTCTCTGACTGACATTTGCCGTTTTAATTCCTGATGTCCCCATTTGTTAAAACAGATCCCGGAAGTTTCCGCGATCCATGCACCTTCCGATGTAAGTAGAAACCACGTGTGTTCCCGGTCATTCATCCCAAAGGCAGACAGTTGTACTTCGCGATGGAAAAGAGCACAGTTATACTTATTACTTGCAAGACCACATTGGCGTGGTCTCAAATAGGTCGAGAAGGTAAAAGCCATCTGGCAAATGTTCTGCAATCGAGTTGTATACTTACATTAACAGATTGCAACGTGTTTTGACTGGTTTGACCAGTAATTTGCCCTATTATCTGTCAATATGACTCAAACGTAGGATCTAGTTCGGTTTAGAAACTTTCGAGTACTTGTGATTCAGGCAAACGGGAGAAGTCAGTCATTCTGATGTGGGGTTTAGTGAGTTCACCGAAGGCCTTACGTGCTAAGGCAACGTTAAATTTTGGCAGGTAGTTTCACCACGACTTGCAGTCCTGAGCACATCATCCTCGTAATAAACCTATTGCACCCTGGTCGAGTTGAGTCTATTGGTATTTGGTATTGGGTATTTGAGATCTCAAACGAACTCGACCAACATTGAGTCAAACAATAATGGTAGAGATGAATAGACTTTCTGACCACAGAGGTGAATTTGCCCTGCACTGGATACCCAAGGTTTAGCGAGAGCCTAAGGTACTCTCCTCAGTCCAACAAATTTGTAGTTCATACCGTCAGCCAGAGCTAAGACGTCATTACCACGGGTTCTATAACTAGGATGATTTATTTGAATGTTTAGCTCTACTCTCAGTGTATGGGCTGGTGTCTGTCGCAGGGCCAGTAGCTGTGGTGACCAGGGCTTCTACTTGAGAGCATGAATTCACCATTGAGTCTCACAGCAGATATTTTCGAATTCATTGGTATCCTGTCAAGCAAAGGCGATTCAACAGGTGAGCTATGTACGATGCCGCCGGCAGCTTATCCTGCAGCCATCACACCAGATAAGTGAACTTCGTAAGTACAAATTGTACTGGAGTTTGGGTTTTCAGGTGTTTTTCACATAGAAAGCGCACAGTTATGTTGAATGTATCCGACATCATGGCTAATCACCCATGATGACCTAGTTGCAAGGACGCTCCAAATGGTCTGAGTGCACCAAGAACGTTTTATATTAGGTTTCCTTTTTGTTTCTAACACTAAGCTTGATGTTATCAGCCTTCTTAGATGAAGCGGGAGTTTATCCAAATTCAGAAGAGCAACGAATGGTAAATTGTGAGTAAGCACTGAGTGTCAGAAAGAGGTTAACTTAGAGAAGAAGCTTTTGTATGAGGTAAGGCTGGGTGCGTGCTTTCCGCAGAAAGTGACTGCTTTACTGGATATTTTGCGGCCAACTGAGTCCCGAACACATTTTCATGGGAGCAGCGACGCTTTCAATAAATGAAATGAGGTGTGCAGTAATTCCACGTCGTTCTGCGATCAGGGTGACTCCCTATAGCTCAAACCTAGGAAAAGGGCCAATTTAGGGTTCTGCTTATGAGGTCGAGTCTAAAAAGCTGCATGTCAAATGTGTTTATCCGCAATTTTCCGACAGTATGTTACAAGAATTAATTTTTTGGGTCTTCGGATGGAGGTCAGATCTTCAGGACACCAAAATAACTTCAGGAAGCATGCGCCCCAGATGAGTAAAGTCTTCACCACGTCATAAACTTTGTCTCATCTAGACAATAGTCCTAATGATCGGTGATTTGAACATGGCCCTCTGAAAGTTAAATTGTCGTCTGTTAGTATTGAACCCAACATGACATCGTGATAATACCACATTCACCTGCTTACTGCGCTCACGTAATTTTGATCTCCACTTGTTTTGCTAATCCTTACCCGCCACTTACCTTGCCGCAGGGGACAGCCGGTCGACATATATATACTAGCATGTGTGTGTGTGAATGTGCTTAGCAGACCTACTTACCTATGCGTATTCGTGCCCCGTCTGCTGAGCCAGCCCTAACTCCCTCTGCTGTAAGCTCCATGCTAGTCAGAATCACGAGCACGGCCTGGGAAGGAGCGAACTATAACAAGTAAATCGCGCAGATGTTGGAAACATGACAGAAGGTCACAGCACTATATAAAGAGGAATTCGTCACACTAAGAAGTGGGTTTTTAGAAAGTAAACGTTCCAAGCTTCTTACCGACCAAAAAGTTATTTAGAGAGTCTGCAGAACGAACACACCACAGGGAGATCGCAGTCGACGCCACTGGCAAACTTTTAAAGGACACACATACATTCGCATAAAGTGTGATTCAACGCATCCAGTACAAGTGAAGAATTTAAATAAGCAGCAACATAACTCAATATACCGAAGTGTCCGCGCATCATCCGGCTGATTATATTGGTCAGCCAAGACCACACCTACCTGTAGGAATGGCCGTTTAATAACGGCAGGTTCCCACCACGAAATACATTCGACATGCACAATCTCGTATACGACTGTGCCATTGCTGTACATGGGTTAGAGTCAACTATCCAAAGCGAACTTAAACGCGCACAATTAATATGGTCTGCATTTAGATCTTACACAATGCACTTTTCTGCAAGAGCACTGTGACTACCTGTTTGTGACGGCTGCCCTGACAATGCTGATCTCTTTCTTCTAGGTTAGCCTAGAAATTTCATTTTAAAAATCGACACAGCTGTACTGAACCAATTTAATCTGGTAACACACGCGACCTGATATTGCACAACCGACATCCAAATATTCACTCCTTCCTTCATTTTAGCATCCGCTACTGAGCTATTCAAACCTAACATGACAAAGCACTAGCACTGGGAGGACAAACGACCGCAATGATTGGTGGAAATTGTAGTTTGCTTCCTGTGTTTTCAGTCCCGTCAAAAACATCCAGAAGGAGATTATCCGTGGTAACCAAAAAGGTGTGGGAGGAAAAGTCCATGGTTTATATCGTCGTATTTCTCGTTCCAACCCTAGATGTCTCGATGGGCTCGAACTCATTCATGCTATCCGGACCAGATTTCGATCCAAGATGTCAATACTCATTTTCGATATACCGGTGCTTATATGCCCGATCATAATTAATCCCGTGAATCGCACTTCAGCTAAAAATAGTTATTTGTGAACATTTGATGCATGTAAAAAATTCACCGTGAAGTTGAGGGAAATTTTAAATATCCACTTACGAGATTATTATTGTATGACCAAAGGGTTCACTAAATGATAAATTTAGAGTTGGTATTCAAGCAGACGTTGTTTATAAGCATACAACCAAATACGGCATTAATCATCTGTAGACGAACTGATATCTTGCACAATACTAAACATACTGGGGTTGTAACCTTGTTACCTATTTATATTTCCATTGCGCCTGTGTGCCCCAATTTGTATGTTTTGTTTAATCGCGCAGGTCCTGTCAAAAAGATGGACCCTCAACAAGTACATGTACAATAAAGCCTTACAGTAATGGCCGCTGACCGCCTGATGTGCACAGTGCAACCAGGAACCGTTAGAACAAACTAGTGCAGCAAGTCGCATATTGCACTGTATTTTCCGTCCAGAACTAGAACCGTTAGTGGATAATGTCAAAGAAAAACTACAGGAATCTGATTTTAGACTTTATTTTCAATAACAAAGTAGACGTGGTCGGCCCGGAAGAGACACAATTCTGTTGTGCAAACGTCACTTGTAAAAACTGTGAGCCCATGGCTCATTTCTCCTCATTGTCTCTTGATACATGATTTCAGGCTCCAAATCTACCATCAACTTTGCACGAAATAAAACTCTTGTATGTAAAGTTACGAATACCAGGATTCTTATGAGGATAGGGACCGCTCTGTTAATGGGTACCCCAGGCGTTTAGCGTAGCCAGAAGGCATTAATTTTACTCCAACACTACGACCTAGGGTGAATATATTTGGTCTTTTACTATAAAATGCTCATCTTTGTCGGTAAGTATTCTAACACCAATTTTATCATTAAAGATATATACTCCAATCAAATACATCAAGTTATTCTCACTGGATCAGGCCCGGAAAATTCCCCCATCAATTTTTAGGAAACGATAGTGTGTGGATGTCTTGAGGCAAATAAAATGAATGTCAGTTTCATTTTCCTTGCATTCAAGGTACATCTAAAATACACGCTTTTCCATTCCTCCATATAATATATCCTGCAGATAAATTCCACTTTGTTGTCATCAGTCTATCTCTGTATCTATTGTCTCTATCTATTGTCCACATGGTTTCTTCAGATTCACGTCTTGAGACACAAACAACGAACAACCAGAAAGTGCTATATGATGCCATAATTTAACCACTTTCATCTGATAACCCTATACGTGTTTCGTCGCATCTTCGCGACTCACAACATTAACTATCCTGGCGCATTTATGTGTACATCTACAAACGTTTTCTGGTACCTTTATTTTGAATTTCCCAGGTTACTAACATTTTGGAATCAAATTGCACCAAATGGGGAATTGCTCAAAATTGCACGTATTCAAGAAAACTAGAATTTTCGCTAACACAAGAACTACGAAAATCTGTGGGGAAAAGCACAGGGTAAACTTAATCTTTGAAGTGCTTAAGGACACAGAAAACAAGGCCATTAACTTTTGCCCAATTGCGGATAACTAAATAGTGTTTGGTGGCATAACGGACTACACCCTTACGGTCATGTTATTTCAGGAGAACACAATATGGTCTATAAATTACGGTCCTGATGGTACGTAGAACCACATCGAACGGTTGAGAATGCTAAAGCGCTTTCTGAGAGCGGTAGGATTTGCCTTCATTGAAATTTACATAACTCAAAGACCACGTGAGCAAACACTGTGAGAATTTTAGTGGAACCATTGCTGTCAATAATGGAAGTAAGGCACACATTTACGCAAAGTGTGATTACCGATAACTCATGAGATATCGGCTACCAAGTAATTCTCCTTCACATTATGACTTTTATGATTAGATTTATTCAATCCCGGCTGACGTTGTACACTGTGAATTATCTCAACTTACTTGGTTACCTTACTAAACTTTTTTCATTTCTCATTATTTCCCAGCCACATGTAGCCTTCCTGCAGTTGTCGGCCAAAGTCGAGCAAGCTTTCCTCGATATTTTTATTATTCGAAAGCGAACAGGTGTAAATCGTTTGTCTACGGAGGTTGCGTAGGAAAGTAAAATAATTTTGAATCTGTGGAGTAGTGCGAAAATGCATGCATGAAGAGTATTTGAGCAACTGTTTATTATGTGCCTGGAAAACTTGGCGTGTAATCATAAAAATTTCCCAGTCTTTCGGTCATTTTGCAGCGTACTTATAAATTCTTTAAGTCATCCATTATTTTCTCCAACTTCGTTGTGGTTATGTTGTTTATAAAATTTAATTACTAAATTGAAACGTACGTGTCCATTGTGAGTTTATTTACCACCAAGTCCGGAAAGAGTTCGGTAAAAAACGATCTTTGAGTTCGTGACTGCAGCAAACGGAATGGTTGTGGTAATGCAAGAAAACGTCAAATATCTTCGCAAAATTCTTTCTTAGTGTTCGTATTCTATTCATCTTGCAAGAATTTGTGTAAGATCCACTAGGCCCTTTGTATATACCAACTTTTTGTTTATAAACAATGTAATGTAAGCTAAAATGGTCTTTTTAAATTCACGAGTACAAAACAGGGTTAGTGTTCAAACGGTGGAAGTGGCGTGTATTCTAATAAAGCGCTTGTTGTAAATACAAACCCTTTCATTTACCCCACCGCTGGAAGTAAAACTTTTGTGTCGTGTCGCTAGGTTAACAGTGTGTAGTCCGTGCGCAGTCAGGGTGATATGCCTAATATCCCTCGGTTCATTTAAGGTTCACATGCTCATTTGCGGCTTTCGAAGCCCACGCACATTAAAGCCTACGTCATCCCCATCATCATCACCATCATCATCATCATCATCATGAACAACATAACATCACTGTTCAACAATGACGCTTCACAGCCATAAAACTATGATTTATTTGAAACCGATATTGTGAAGAAAATAATCAAATTGGACGGGAAGGGGCTTGGTGCCGGTCTACCACAATTACTCCGAGGAGCCTACACATCCAGCCACTCAGGCAATCTAGATAGAAACCGAAAACAAAAGCGCCATACCTTACAGCGTCTCAAACCAGGCGCAGTGGGATCACCCGGCCCCCATCCTGGAAGGAGAGTAGCACTATCAGCACCCAGACTTTTCGAAACCTCTATCATGCCTCCCCGCCAGGTCAAAGGTTGGACACGAATTGAGCGCGGGAAACAATACGCTCTTCGGCAAACGATGGTTTGACATGCGCAACACATGACTCAAGCAACTCAATTCTGGTGCTGGACACCTTCATCGATGGAAGTCTCCGTTGCACAACCCAGAACTTGCTTTCTAACTGCCTTGTTATGGATTCACCGACGCCAACCCACATTAGCTATGCTTCTGAGTAAGGAAGCACAGAGTAAAGAAGAACTGAAGACTTTGGTCAGCTCAACCCAAAGCACGCGCGCCTTTAGCTTCTACTGGAAGACGAGAACGATATAGTCTGCATATTCCAGGTAGACAAGGCTTTCGTCAGAGACCACTTGAACAACAGATTTTGAAGACTTCCATCGTTTGTCCCATTATCTTGTCGATCACGAAATTAAATGGAGTAGGCACCCCTGACGGACACCACTTTATGCACGGAAGCTTTTTGAGCGCTGTCCGTATTTTCTTACACACCCAGTAGTCTTATTGTGTTCACAAGCTTCCAGAGCATTCCCCGCTGAGCGGCTTGTCAAGTAGAACACACTGATCAACTGAGTTGAATGTGCCTTGGATATCCAGGGATACTAAAACCATGGGTGGTCTATACGTACGGTGATGTTCTAGCACCTTATACAATGTCAAGACTTTGTTAACAGAGCCACCTCCAGGCTCAAATCCCACCTGCAGCACTCGAGTCAGTGTTTTCCGAGCTACAATAAGATGACGAATTAGAAGGTTCTTCAGGAGTCTCGTTACGACCGGGTTCAAACTGATCCCTTTGTGATTGCTGCACTTGTTACGAATCCCCCTTTTGAAAATGGACATTATCACCAATTCCTCCCAGTTGTCTGTGACACTTCTTTTCCAAGATGCAGGTAAACATGTCAAACAGGTGCTGACTGAGGACTTCAGTCCCATCTTTGAACAATGTGGACGGGAGGTCATTAGCACGAGGCGCTCGATGGCGCTTGAGGGAACGTATGCAGTCATAAACTTACGAGGCCGTAGGAGGTTCCATGGTCACCTTTCAGGGTTCTACTTCAGCTGTAGGATCCAAATGAGTGGCAAAGTGTGGTCACGGTGAGTTTTGTTCGAATTATTTGACCCAGCGATCGAAGCCTTCTACTTTAAGACGGTCGGACTAAATTGTACCTTGATGTTTTCGCTCACTGGTGATTTCCCGAGGACCGGTTACACTGGTCAGCTGAAATAACCTTCGGGCATTCCCGGTTTTCTGAGCCTCTTGCGTTTACTTAGATTTCCGAGCCCATCTGGCTTCACGGTCTGCGCGCACGCTCACTTTTACTTGACGTCGGATAATTCTTCGGGACCGGCTGGAACATTTCTCCAAGACTCAAGTAGTGCCACTGTTCTGTCTGACATTCAATGCTTGCGCGGGCCTGGTTGCGCAATGCCACAGGCAAAACTCCCACCGCTGTGCAAGATTTCATATCTGATAGTGGAGCAGCTGGAAAAGAATCAAGGAGACGACTGTGGTAAATCTTCCAGCCTCTCCGTAGACAAGTGATTTGTCAGCACCTTAGCTAACCCTGGATAAGCGACTCCGGACAAGCGCGTGGTCAAGATCCAAATGTGCGCTTCAATACGAGCTGCAGCCAGTTTTTGTTGGAGGAGGGGCTGCTGACATTGCCAGACGTTCTACAATCTCGATCACGGGATCCAGTAAACACGCAATGTTACAGTCAAGCTCTTCTGAACATATAAACTGGGCCTCTGCTCTCCTAGAATCATGGTCTCATGGATTAAAGCCACATGTTTTTTCCTGTATCGCGGCAAACAAGGTAGTCAATCAGCACGTGGACTGCTGGTTCTAAACCTTCCGGGTCACGCTTTCCATCGAACATGAAGAGACATTTGAAGAGCTCATCATCACTCAGCTGATCACACCGCCAATTGGTAGCGCTTAATTCATTCTTTTAAATCCGACTTGTGTCAGACTGGAGCAGAATTCGAGAACTCTTTCAAACGGATACCCGGTCCTTGAGTAACATCTCATGAAGCAGAGAGCTGGTTTAAGTGCAGACTTGTAGACCCCATTTACCAGATATCCGCTTCACCGTTGCATCGCATATTCACTTCAGAGAAGCTGACATAAACGTTTGCGGGGACTCAAGTGAACTCCTAACATTATCCTGTGGAACTCGGTGTTGTGATTCTAAACTGGGTGGATTATACCGCCAAAATGCAATAAGTCCTGTCGAACACCTATAAATTTAAGACAGATGCTCAAGCCACTCATTTGTTGCTAGTGGGGAAGCAGATATCAAGTTATCTTTTACTTTTAAAACTGTATAGTTCTATTTTGGGCTGAAAATATCACGTCTTGAAACCCATTTTCTCCATATTCTGCAGCTTTATGGGTTACCAAAGCCACGAATACCTAGTGTCTCCATTGCCTCATCGTAGTCCATTTATTTGTCACTAGTCTCGCAAACAGTCCAAAAAACCCTACTAAGATTTCACTTTATTGTGCACAAAAAGTTTTCAAAGCTAAAAATAGGGACAAGTTGGTGGCGGAGCAATGGGTAGCTTACTGAACCTAACATTAACGAACTTTTTTACGCCCAAGACTAGAAAAGCAGTGCAGCGGAGAGTTGAATTGATATTGTCCTAATGTTACTTAGAGGAAATGCTTGTCACCGCTCGTTATGAAACACAATTAGATGAGGTCTTTCCTTCTCCCAACACCCTGTACCCAAAACACAAATCCAGATGAAAAATCGAAACGAACAATGCGACCGACTTTTTGAATACTTTGGTCATTAAACAGCCAGGTGAGACAATCCTAAATCCAGCTGGAGAAGACAATATCAAAATTGTCTTGCTGGTGTCCGATGGAATATGAAAGATTACTAGTGCGTACTTTAGTTCACGCAGCCAGAAAAATCCACAAATCAGGTACGCTGAAACAGTAACCACAGATAGTTACGATGAAAGCAAACAATTGCCCTGAGAAGTCCGTTTAATAGCTTAGTAGGGTACATCATTATAAAACAGCTTCCAATCGATCGGTAAGTTATAGGCTAATTGTCTGTGAAGATGTTCATTCAGCTCACCCTTGTCTGCAAGTTCGCATTTTACTGAAGCGTGTATTCATCTTTTTCGTATACTTTTCGACACCTTATTTTGCACCACTGAGTCTTCTTAACTCAGTTCGTCTTATATTGCGCATGCAAACGTTTTGGAGGGACATACAACAGATAAGTTGGACTACTGATCGAAGTACTAGTAGCATATTCGGAAAAGCCTGGCGACGCAAACCATCGAAGGCAAATGGGCTTCCAAACTGAAGTCGACGCATGGTTAGGTTCTGTCAACGCAGTATCTTGTGCCCATTAAGCTTCGTCGTTGCCTTCCTATGAAGCTGCCCGAGGAGCTTTATCCACTTAAAATGGCTTCCGAGTTACGTACGTGTTCATGTTTATACTTGGCTTCCCCTCTGTCAGCATACTGCAGAAGATGGTGATAAATAAAATTCGTACAAAGGAATATGGGCTACGTGAAACTATAGTCTTCCACGCTAATACCAGCTTTTTTCATCCAGTTTATTCTCGGAGTAGCTCACCAGCGAAAACGAACTGAATGAATTAGTGATCAGTGACTTGATTGGAAATTTTCATCACACAATCACCCAAAGCGGAATCATGACATAAGGAATCACCCAAAATAACTAAATACAACTTGTGATAAGGCGCAAAGAACTAAATTTTGAATAAGTGGTACTATTCATTTGTCACAGATTTTAAGTAGGTTTAGAATCCAATATTTTTTGACACAATGAGATTGACACACCCTTTACATCTTGATGTATCCTCACGTATTTTTTATTATAGGGCTGTCGTGGTAATTTGCTTGCAGTTGCGGATTTATCGCACTGCCCCCAAAGTGTGACTGCAGTATAAAAACGTTTGCTGACTGATTTCGATTTGATACGAAGACATCCGAATTAGCGACACACCTACAATGGGAGAATTATCGGTGTCTTCAGTAACCAGAGTAGCAATGTGTGAAAATAGTAGAGATCCCACGGCTCATTGTCGGTACAAAGTAAGAACCAAAGTGAGGTACAAAGTGAGAACGGCTAAATGGTTCTTGAGCAAGTGCACTTTTTTCTATTGTATCATACGACATGTACAGCAATTTGAATCAACTTGACTTTACGTCATAAAACCGGGACGCAGTTGAAGTTCCTTTTACCTTGGTTTTCCGCTTTAAATACTCCGTGTTTTCGATAAAATAGTGGACCTTTCAACACAAATATATGCAGTTGTTGATATTTTTCCGTGCTAATATAAATTCTTCAACTCCCATAACTACCTGCAACTAAGTAAATCCAGCCCCGTAAGCTTCATGAGTTCGTGGTGCTACCCGATGTGAACTCCTGACGGGCACATTATTCGATCGACACAACCAGAACTGCTACCGAGTTGTCTGTAGAGCCATGGGCAAACAAATCACTGTTCGAGCATGCCAGTACAGATGTGTGCAGCGAGCGCTGACTAACTAGTAGTAACTAGCTCACCATGCGTGACGAGGTTCGAATCCCGACACGGCATACGGCATCTACTATTGCTGAGATATAATAATAAGAGTAAAACTCTACTTTGTTGTGGACAAACAAGAGTAAATGTGGTAGTACATGGAAAAGAGTATTCAAAGGAGAGTAGTAATTATTACAAATAAAGACAGTGCCCCATACCATGGCCCTTTGTTGCCGAAAAATAGCATGTTTTTCAGCTGAAACTCTGCAGAAGGATAACGACTTCGCCAAGAAGAGACCATGCTTGCGCAATTGCCTCCTGGTTCTTTCTACAAACATTTTGAGATACCTACACCTCCGAAGCTAGAGCCGGATTATTAGACGAAGTGAATGTAGTCCAATCTCTATCTGCAAACTCCAGAAATAGGTCTAAGCGTGCGTTAGCATTCTGCAATGCTTGCTTTTAGCAGCCCATTTCTACAATGAAGTTTTCCGCCTAAACTTAACTTTGTTGAAAAGAAGACGACAAAACGCAGATGCAGATAACAAGGGCTTTCGACCTATGGTTTCAACAGCTGTCTGCCGTGAGTTGGATTACCCGTTCTGGAAATCTGGGGAAGATGACGTTACTTTTCAACTGACTTCACTGTAACTGAAAACGTCTCTATTCTAGGTTAAAAATTATGTCTGACCAGATAAAATGCACATCAGCCGTGCCATCTGGTTTTACTTAACGCTGTGAAACAGCTAAAAGTGATCAACTTGTGACAAACCAGAGCCACCCCAGTCTATGTGCTGAGAAGTCACATGACTACCTGTGCTTGGGCGTGCATAAATTGGATCATGTATGGAACCTGTGACAGGCGTCAGGTGGTGACTGTATATGATGCTGATCAGATCATGTCTTGAAAGGATGCGTTGACATCATTTGGTTTAACGAAGTTTTAATCGATATATTTGGTATTAAACCAAAGCAAGGCAAAGGTGATAGATTAAGACTGCCTCTGAATTCAGTAAGTGATTTCTGTCAATTCCACTACAGCGAATAGTGAATAGCGCTATTTATAGCCTGGAGACTTGACATCTGCATGAGTTCAGCCTGATCTGCTTCATTCGATGATCGATATTTCTGGTGGAAGCGAACCAACACAGTTTGATGACTTCATAACATTGAACAGGATAAGCCGGCACAACCTGTTTTGTTCCACACCATGGCAATAATGTAACAACATTATACCAGTACAAGTAATGATGTTTAGAATTCGTTCGTACTGGGGATCAGTATCCTCCGAAATGCGGTTTGCATTTGTAGGAAATATTCAAGTTGAATAATACTTCGATATGCAGCCATAATTATGAAACGGCCATTTTGGAACTCCATCAAAATATTGTTACCCGGTCCGTCTGTCGTCCCATTACAATGCACTAGAATGATGCACCCGGAAGAACAGAAAACAAAATAAATGTAACCTCAGGTTGGAATACAGTACACAATTAAGTTCCTCTAACAGAAATGGGTGTTGCCTTGCAACAAACAAGTTTAGCTACCCGGCTCATGTCTATCTATTTAACTCGGAGTTTGAGCTTTAAAACTGGAACTAATACAAGCACGTTTACATGGCTCATAAATACTCGCAGCCATTATGGGTTGCCTTTTTTAGAAAGGCAATGTTTTCACCCTTGTTAACTGACAACCAAACATAACCGAAAGTTGTCTCATATTGAACTTCCGTCGTGGTCAAGCCCTTCTTGGTAATTTCAGTTTCCATTTCAAAATTCTAGCTGGTGAGCAAGCAATCAAGCTCACTCGTTTGCAGTGCAGTTCTAGTAGTGAACGGTCTGAACTTGCGCATATATGTTTTAGATAGTTGATGGAATGAGGCGGTCAACATACATCTACCCATTCGGAGATGGTTGGAAATGTCCGCTTAGCACTCCGGGATTTTGAATCAAGTGAACTCATGAGAAGGGTCCACAAATTCCTGTTTCGACGGCGCATATCGTAATCAATTACTTGGATAAATGAGCACTGATTATCTCACTATCAAACTCGTTGGTGATATGAAATGACCGAGACAGAAATATCACATGAATACTTCTCGTAGAATTCCCTCCCGTCTGATGTATTTGATAACTGGATAGCTATCAGATCAGTGAACCATACGAAGCACACATATTCGCAACTTGCGTTGTTTCAGCCTTTTCCGAAGACCCTTGATATGGCTCGACAGGAATAATGAAACATCCTAATGCGATCCCAAAGGGATGACTTGAGGTCTAGTTGAGATACTTGGTGGGGGTTATACGGCTCTTGGGTTTATGTGCCTTAAGTTGCATACCCTTGTAATAATTTAACCTAAATTTGAGATTCCCTAAATTCGAATGCTGTCACACCACCCAGAGCTGAAAAATGTCACCGTTCAACAGTCAAGTTTTATATTCAGGAAGTGATTGATCTTTTTTGGGCAATCGAAATGATTTTCAGGATCACCATCAAGCACCCCGTGTATAATGGGGCTTCGAATTTTCGATATTGGGCTTGGACATTTACTCAGTAGTTTCAGCATCATCGATGGCTGGCGCCTCATGAATATGATTATCGCAAGTGTTACTACTGACTGACACCTTTCCAATACACGTTTGAATAGACAAATCTGGTTAGTGACAACTTAACTGATGTTCCGCTAGATTCTGTTAATCTGAAAGAACGCTTTTATCGGACTATCCTGAATAGGCGGTTATCTCGAGTTGCATACTGCACCATCGAGGCTGATAGTAGTTATATTACTCTCCATGGCCTGAAACGTATAACAGTACAGCACCAGAAAAAGTAGGAAGATTAAAAATAATTCTGATGCCGAATCAAATCCAAGTTATATATGGGCCATCAATGAAGAAAGTTTGTGCAGGCAACATCGGTTATCTTACCCCACCAAACCCAGAATTCGGGGTGTTTAATTTCGTAGCGTAATCGTTGATGACAGAAACAGGCCAACCGAGTGATCAGTAGTAACTAGAGGTGAAAAAGGCCTCAAGAGACACTTGCAGTCGGCAGTGTTTTATTCCTGGTGGTCAACCAATGTTACCGTAATTGTCGTCCGTTTACGGATATTCAATATTCCAGGTTGTATTCAATCATTCACTGAGCGAGTTATCATCTTTTTATGACAGCATGAATGATAACGAATCGGAGGTGAACGGATATGTGTTGTAGACATCAAAGATGATATTTCGCAGCAGTTAGCGGGTCAGTAGTGTCACTGGTTAACCGTAATGAGAAACGTGTAAACATTTAAGTGAAACGCCGTTTCGGTGGCTAGCTGCCATGCTACCGCTAGGCACGACGGCAGAGATACTTAAGGTTGCCCGAATCTACACAGAAGCAGTCGAGATGTCGAGGTAGGGTTTGAGCCACGGAACTTTCGGCCAGTAAATTCACGTCTCGAAAACTGCGCTACCATGAGCTCAAAGTAGAATGATATGTTGACGGTTACCTAAAAGGTACCGTATTAACTAAAGAGGCTTCATCTAAGTCAGGTGGACGCCTGACAGATAGTTTCGTATACAACCTTTGTTCATGATCAGTGAATTCCTGGAAGCTGTTAACTGTGGTGAGCATCCGTTATCTAAGAGAGTCCAACAAAGGGGTTTTCCTCTTGACGTGTGCAAATAGTTCAAGCTTGGTAGGTGACTGTCCTACCAAACTACTTCTGTAAACCACTATAGGAAAGGCGTAAATATGTGCATATTGATCGTAACCGTTTGGATTACGGTAAACAGCGTAGTCTAGAGTGTTCTAAGAACCTTGCTCCATAAGACGGCAGGAGTGTTCATTGATTCCCCACCCCCTTTGGACGGTGAGTAGATCCTATTTATTGGGGTACTGGTTAGACCAAATGGCATAAGCTTTATTCAGTACATCTTAGCCGTAAGAAGAGTCATAAAACTCACGAAGCTGGTGTTACTTCTATAATGGTGGAACTTCTGCCCCTACCACTGATTCAAACGGGAATATTCTCAATATGATTTCCTAGTAATTGTAAGCAAGTCATAAGACGAGGTTTCCTATGAAGTCTCTTGTTCGCTGCAGACTATTCTTTTTACTGGGCATGCTCTTTTAGTCACTTAGTTAAGAGACAAATCCAAAGGCTCAAAAATCACTTGAGCAAAGCCCTTGAAAACGCCGTGTAACTTCACCGTTTCTGGTCAGTCCGTGTTAATCAGCATACTATTCATTCTGAACACATTACATTAAATTAAGAACAACAATGAAGTACACGCAGGCAGTAATGAATAGCAACCGTGCCCGGATGGTCTGTCATCATCCTGTGATCATCCTAGCTGTCAGCAGTCACAACCGCTCATTTCCACTACTAAGCTTCTCTTAAGAAGAACCATCTTATTAGGCCACTTTTCTATGGTACCGTGAGAGCTTCCCCATAAAGAATGCCTTCTGAAAGTAACCGCCAACTACCAAAGAAGACCAGGTTAAACGTTAATCAAAAAAGCTTATCCGTCGAGTTTCCTCATCTTCCAATTACAAACACGTTCGCTAATTTTGTTTCTAAGGCGACTGAGGGTGGTAAATACTTTCTTCATCTACATACCTCGACAATAGTTACCTCTTGCCGAAAGGACCAGGTGTTGCATACTGACGGACAACAAGATTTAATTAATGATTCGAGGGATCACAAAAAGAGGTCACTATTAAACATAGTTCTGTTTTGAGGGGATTGACTGTGCTGATAAAGGACGGCGACAAAGCACAAAACCTAGATTCTCATCTGAAAAGTTTATATTAATCCACCGTGCACAATACACCATCATTTTTACCACATAGGAAAATTTTTTAGCACGGTAAGATTTCGAGATTTCCCCAAGGGACTACAGAACCATCCTCCTCTTGAGGGTACGACCATCCATCTCTCCAGAAAAAAAAACATTACATAGCAGATTACTTTTGATTATCTCCCTGGGAATGCACTATTTTTTCGTCTACGTAGGCATCCTTGAAAATCCTTTGAAACGCGCTTCAAGAGACCTTTTAACATTTGTCTTTTGATGATAACTTATTGCACCCGGATGCAATTTAACGAAATTGGGCCAATTTCATTAGCAGATGATTTTCCAGTGCAGGCAACTGGTTTTGCTTGTTCTCCTAAGTCTTAAACTGTATTTTTAGTTAGAGGCTTTTTCAGAGGGTACAAACATATGCTTGACTGGTTATCCTGATGATGGCGTAGGCCTCGGCACATTAGGACTGGCAAAACTCGAAGAGTGGGCTGGTCAAAAGAGGCAACTAGGTCTAAAAAAAAATCGAAACGTCACGGGTTCGGTTATCACGGTTGAACAACCAAACGTCAAATTCCAGGATTATATCTTCTTAGAAACTAAACCATGCAATGATCGGTAATCCATCTTTTTTCTTGCACATGAGCTGTGTTATGTAGCACACACCCGGTGAGCTTGAAGCTGGAACATCAGAAAATACCTCACTGGGCTCACAATGACCGCTTTGGTAAAACTATGAGTGGAATTAAATGAGTGCCTGTCCAAAACTAAAAGCAAAAGTCATCCTATTCCTACATGGAGCACCAATTTCTTTCGTTTTCTATAAAATATCCCCCTACCTTGTAGCAACCACAATTGGTGTATACCAAATGTTTCGAAAAGTTATCTCAGTCAGGATGTTACTCAGGTGAGCGAGCTCGCGTGCCCTTACTCCGTCACTACTAAACACGTATCGACTGATGATGATGCATTTGTAGGCCCATTTGTGCACTAAGCTATCTGCAAATTTTGAAGTGTTCCGGGTGCTATAAGCTCTTTTAGCCAGATATTCTTGTGTTAACGCTACTCTAGGACAACTGACTGTATTTCTGATGACATCCTGCATGCAACCCCGATGACTCCACAGAAATATCAAACAGATCACGCACAAGGTCGGAACAAAAAGGAGTTTCCCATGGTCCTTCAGAACTGCTTTTGTAACGTGTCTTGGATTTTTGATCGTTGGGTTTTTGCTGCGATAATAACATGAGTTCCACTCGCAGAATGATCTTCGTCTAAAATGCGCTGAACTGGTCTACAAAAAAGTCACCACAATAGTTTCATTATTTTACCTAATATCACGAAATTTTGACAGCCGTGCAGTTATCCATCTTTCCAAGACCGTTTGGTGGGATAATTGGGGGATTGACCGCTTCCTGGCAGCTCACTGTGAGCAATCTTTCTTTGGAAGGCTTTTATGTTTCTTTATTTCTACAAAACATTTTGTTCTCTAACGCACGAACTAGGCTAGCGTTTCAGCCATCTCCCTGCAAAAAAGCTGGTTAGCCTGGTTGAGAGAAGAACAATCTGCCTTCGTCGTTAATGACATAGGATAAACCCTCAAGAAAAGAGCACGATGGTGTGTGCCTATTATTCAAAATCAAGATACCAGGTCGCAAAAGACTGTGAAAAAATTGTAGACACTTTAGAAGTTGCGTTTTTGCAAAATAGTTATATATAACCAAGGTCCCCCTAGTATACAGATATGTAGTTCGCGTTTTGCTAATTCTCCCCCAATCCTAGCATAAGCCTTGGATTTTGTTGAGCGAAAACTTTTTGAGGCACTGCGTAGGCTGAATGCTAGTGGTTTTCGTGGATGACGGAAGCGGCCTTCACCGTCGGTTAACAGTTGTTTTGCGGTCGCTTCAAGGGAGGGCAAGAAAGTAAGTTAGTTAACTTTGGTAATTCAACGTATCATTATCAAAACTGTGTGCTGTTGTGATGTCCGCCCGTAAACCATTTAGAAGTAGTTCCCCCGTTGCAGCAAGAGATCTCCATCAGAGATCAAATGGATCGTAAAACGTGAGTGATCACTGTCCGGAGAATTTTTGTGTCTTGAAAAACAGGCATAATTGAGCAAAACTATCGGCTAAAATACCGTTTGAATCATCCGTAACCGAAAGCACTCCATATTTCCATACATCTATAATTTATAAATTGAATGAACAATGTGGCATAAGAATTGCGTTATATTTCTCCACTATAAAAGATATCAAAAACAAAGTTGTTAGCTCAAAAATAAAATTCACCACGTATTTATGCGTTTGGTCATATTCAATCAGTCGGCGAAGAGAAATGTAGCTTAGTTGCCAGTTTCTCTTTATCTTGCCTGTGGAAGTAAGGGAAACCGGGAATGAGTTTCTGAGTGCCTACCCACACGGCATCATGTAAATATACTGAAATGTTGTCTGCCCATAGAAAACTGTTCTTTAATTTCCATAAAGGAAGCTACTCACAAGTTTGCTGAAAACTCTTTGACCGCCCACGACCGGTCTTGCCCTTCTTGGGGCTCATCAGGTAGGCGAATATCATACCAACTGAAACATGAGGCGGATTTTGTGCAGCACATTCAGTTGAAGAATGTCATAAACGAGAGATTCACTTGAGTCGCCCGTGAAAACCAAATTGATTTGCGAATGGATGTATCTGTTTTTGGATTTCTTAGGGACGGTCACCAACTTGCAGGTCGATTAGTTCCGGGTGAGTCACACGCAGTGCTTACTGAGTAAGAGACCACCAGGAGAGGTTGAAAATAAGGGAACCCAATAAGGATAAACACCATCCGAATAATTTGCTCAGTTGCACATACACATAGGATAAAAAAGCCATCCCTCACGAACCGGATAAATTTAGAGGCTCGTCAAATCTACTGACATATTTTTGTTACTGTTGACCGTTTTATTAGAATGCCAACGGTATATTACGCACCCGCTCACCTCAGTACCGTAACAGCTCAATAACAGAACAATTAAGGCTCCACTGTAGGAGAAAAGCGGCCGTAGATAATGGTCATATCCCATGATTACATATTACGGTTGACCATTTCACGAGTACTACCCACACCATTAAGCCTTGTGGTAGGATTGCTCGTTTTTGCAGCAAATTGGAGCAGGAAATGACAGTAAGTCAAAATACGGATTACCAAAGCCTTGAGAGATTTAACAGTCAACGCAGGACGAAATCTGAAAATCCACACAAATACACTGTAGACATAACTATGACATGAAACGTAGTGTAGCAGTTTGTTGGACCTTCAGGATCGAAAATTATCGGGGATAGTTGAATCAAGCTAAGTAACAGATTCAGGGCAATGCATCCGCTAGATTGTTCCTGTAAAAATATACGTACGAGCACGTCGCAATCAGTGGCTTTTGTCATTCGACCAGATAGACAATTTGCTAACCGTGTTGTTACCAGAATTGAAACATGTCGAGCTAGTTGGAAAACATAACATTCAAAATTTAAGAAACACCTAACCTAAGACACTATTCTTGAGCTGGAAGCAGGTATTCCTTTCATCTGAGGTATTTGGTGTCACTTTATCCAACCTTCTATGTGGTTCCAAATCTTGGACCCACCCACAAGGGCGCTCTCATGACAACCCTTTGTGTGAATATTTTAAGTTCTTAATAAGCCTCTAACTTAAAAATTCAATCACCCACAAGTACTTTGTCTTATTCTGTTAAAAAAATGAAACCAACACTATGAGCTGGTATCCTACCCTATCCTGATAGAAAAAGTGTCTAGTCCCTCTATGCCCACCGGAAGAGATTCCGAAGAGGATGAAGAGCCTCAGATGGCTGAATTAAGTCCACTTTTTTCGCATACAATTTTCTATCGTTTACTATGGTTGTGGTATCTATAACTTGGTTTTTTTTGGATGTCGCGCTGTGCGTTAATTGATTTATTTAGTCATGACAAGAGTAAGTGAAAGTCAGACCTGTTATTAAAAGGACACGCTTAGCCTGATCTCAAATTGCGTGGATCATCCCGAATCATTCTAAGAAGCACTTCAGTGCTGGGGCACCTTCTTATTTCACCTACATTTTCATATAGTTCCCATGATTTCTGTTGCCACCTACACTGCCGGTATATTAGACATGGCATAAACACTGCAACTTGACTGGTCCTACCAGCAGGAAGGCTAAAAGAGCTCAGTTGAGCTCATTACTTATGATCATACATTGTCCACACTGCAACGATTTACCTCAAGCGTTTACCGTAGTGAAACCAGCAGTAGCAGCTTAGTGATGTAGTTCTCGGTAAACTCTTATTTTTTTAGACTGTCGCTTGTTCAGCCGCTGGTGTGCACATAAATGGGAGCTACATATTCATACAAATCATTAATCTCATGTGGTGAGTACTGCATATAGCTTCTACGATGATAGCCTGGTGCCAGTTTGTTACATCGGACAACCCGCAATTTTAGGCTATTTTTATATGTTAATCGATCACATCTAATAGTGTTGCGACTTTTCCATATAACCCTTGGTTTGATTTCCATATTGGGATTGAATAGCCAAATGGAGCAGTGTAAACCAAAATGCGGCCGTGAACAGTTAGTTTTTGCTCTTCTAAGCACCAACACAAAGTGACCCGTATATCTAAAAGATCTTTTGAGAGCCATAAAATAAACGAAGCGTAGGAGATCTGAGGATTTTTAATCCAAACTTCTATAATTGTGGGTACTGCGTGCTGTACACCATCTCCTCTCAACCTGTCACTAATAATATCCATTGCAACTATCGACGTTCCTGGCGGCGACCGATCACGTTACTCCTCAATCATCCAAGTTCTTATTTTTGTATGCATCGTTAGATATGTTTGAAAAAAACTCACCGTTTGAGGAGATATCTTGCGAATATTCGGGGCATCACGCGAAGACACAAAGATGGTGCTGAATTCTTGAATGCTTGGAGGATTTCCGCAGGTTTTCTACATAACACTCGAATACCGTTGACTTCGAGTAGTTGCAAGTGTTTGATGTGACCCTTCATGCAAACTTTATCGAGCATCACTTTCCCCAGAACCTTTCCGCTATAAGTGGAATACATTAGCTCGCCTTTCATATTGATTTCTCCCAAAATTACAAAATCGTATGGCCTGATAACCGGTGAAAAGGAAGGACAAATTTAGAGATTTGCTAGTAAATCACACTACTTCGTTCTAACGTGCAAGATAACTGATACAGGCAACGGACCCAAGAGTAACCGTCTGTCTGCATATGAAGACAAAAGCATGGATTCACATTAATTTGAGAAATGGCCTGAGGCACAAAGCAGACACGCTTAAAGAGCCCTTCATTTAGAGTCCCAGTGCACGTTTTTTCCTAAACTTTCAATAAAGAAATGAAACTTATCAAGCAGCTTGAATGGATATTCTGGAAGTTTTGTATTTTCTACCCATAAACTGGCAGCACAATCGGTATTGTCCACGTGTCTATGGTTCATAGTACTCAGGCTCCTAGTTTGGTGACAGAACCATTTCAATCACCTCAGGTTGTTCACGACAATAAACTTAAAAGCTACGCAAACACTTAGATAAGTTTCATCCATAGAAAAAATAGCTGCAGGTAGCATCGGTGAAGCTGAATCTTGATACCAAGAACTGTCCAACTGGGAATAAATTTATAAATCAGTTCGACTTCACAGTCTAGCTATCTTTCCTGCTTTTATAACGTTTCTTGCATTTCCGTCCCGATTTTGTCCCACGGGGAACACTTCGTATCACCGAAAATCCACATCCAACAAACGTTTTGGTCGTTTGTTTCCATGGGTCTGTTGGCATCGTTGTCGTACCTTTGGACGCGTGAAATACATGGGTTTTCTACCTATGGAAATAGTTCGGGGTTTGTACTTGGCTAATTGTAAACAGAGCTCGCCCTAGTTACAAGTGACCTGTAACTTATGTGCACCTAGAAGCTATGTCAAGTTCAACAACCACCTCAAAAAGTAAGCTGAATGGATCATTCTCAAGTTTCGGTTATGTCTTTTTCCTCTTTAACATGTCAGCAAATTTACATGTGCCTTGTAAGCTCATCTAACATATATGCCCTAAAAATACACTACCATATACTGCAGACCGAAAAAAAAAACATTTTCACTAAACGAGTAAGGGCTTACGGCTGGAAAGCCGTCTGTATTATGGAACTCAAGTTATAAATTTCTGCATTCACTCACAGAGTTGTAAAGCAGAACAACTTGGTTTCCGCCGACTAAGCCTTGGTGAGGTTTTACACAACGCAAGGCAAGGAAGAAGAGACGGAATCTTAAAATAGCAGTAGGCTAGAATTCTTTTTCTTGCCAAAAGAAGGTCAACGATGGATTCAGAAGGGCGAGTCGTAAAACACATAGTCAACCATGAAAAGTTACTTCATCTGTGCTGTAAATTTTTCGTAGCCTCGGCCCTACTGGCTTTTTCAAATAGTCTGTCATAGGTGAACAATGAAGTAGTTGTAAGATGTTCAAAGCGGGATCAGTCCCATGTGAAATAAACATAGCAATATTCTAAATGTAGTAGCACGTCACCACTGATATAGTTCCAGTTCGCCTACGGAGTATAAGGTATGTGATGAAGCTGGAAAAATTCTTGGATATCCAAAACCCTGGTATTGTTTATTTGAACTGGAAATCGACAGCACTATTCCAGCGATCCACTTTTCTCCACTGGGAGCATAGTGAACCGCAAAATCTAACTTACTCTGTTGCATCTCAGCAATTTGATGACCTGACAAGGCATTTATTTCGATGTTTAGAAAGTGCGGTTCCATCGATATACGCCAAAGACGAATACTGCTATAGCAGCAAATTTGGTGCACGAAACATTCAGTTATTGTTCTATAAAAGTTTCAAAATGCACTGGAGTTGGGGAACTCAAAAAAGGGCTTCATTCTATGAAACCTGGCCTCTGGAAATCGGCTCTGGACAGTGATAATACGGAATATTTAAAAGACGAATACACATCACCATAGTAGCCTTCAAGCATGTCATTGTAAGCGCACTTCTTCAAAGTCAGCAGTTACAGCATGTATACCGTGAGCGGATCAATAGGGTAAGGTACTAGTTCTGGATGTTTTGTATTCCATTTATATGCATGGCAAAAACACCAAAATCATAATCAGTCTGGATAGGTGGTACTCGAGGAAACTACCTGAATATAACTTCGATTTTGAATGTTGTCGTTTTCTGTTGTGAAATCCATTGCATGAGGCTGGTTCCGGTCATTCCAGCCAAATGAACTCCGTTGATGCCTACCAGCTGATCCCCGAACCCGATTCCTTTACCAGCTGCTACGGAGCCGGTCTCGACAAAACAGAAGAAGATACCCTATCACCAGAGGAAAGTGCAACCAAACATAACTTAAAAGTAATCAGCCTAGTGTTTTTCAGGTTCAATCTGGTTTTCAAAACAGGGTCAACCCGTCACACTACAGTAAAAAAACAGTTGTATTAAAATTTAACCCAAAAGAGTTATAACCTCAGAATCGGAAAGCACAACATAAGGAGTAGGGATAATAAATTCTTCAATAGCAGTGACAACTTCAAGAGCAGGAAGACCAACCTCAGGGGCGGGAATAACAAATCCAATAGCAGGAAAGCCAGCCGCACGCATCATCCACTGACTAGTGCACATGAACAAAAAATACCACCTGGATGATTTTCAAACGCTCTCTTACTGAGGGTGGTGCAAACAGGACACCGTCATGAGGGACGGAAAAAACTGGACCGAAGACCAACACACGGCTGTACAATCACACCGGTCGAGCTGTATTAATTCAAAACGGTTGAATAGGTATGTTCGCTTAGTGACTATCCCAGATAGAACAAAACAACAAGTCATGTGTTCATTGGGGCAAGCGATGACGCGAACATTATGGACCCAAAAACTGATCGATTACCTACTGGTTTGATATTTACTGATCTGTACCCACAGCAGTATTGAGTGTACCTCGATTTCCATGCACATGTGCTGGAGAAAGCGGTGATAATGAGCGTGAATGTGAATGTGGTCCCACTAGCATCATCCTAGTTAGCAGTGTCAGTGTGGATCATAAGCTTGCTCTGGCTAATCATTGTCAGAACTGTCCCGCTGACTCTCGATCGAATAATATATATTGGCGTGACGAAGTCAGTTTCCAGAACAAAACCCGGGAACATTGGATGGATTGTTTAAGTCAGCCTATCAGCCTACTCCTAGCGCATAGGGGTATATAGTCAAGGCATTGTAGATAGAATACGTGGGGGACCATTGCTGTTAAGCGAGGTGGTTAACCATGGGTTTATAAACGACGTATCTGTATCTGCATGACTATGGGCCTTTTCAGAATTAGGGTATAAATAGTGCAGTTATGATGTGCTAATACTTGTGTCACAGCTCACTTTTGATTTTAAAGTTATTACTTAGAATTAGATCGAGTAGAAAATACCATAAAAATCCTAGTAGCAACAAAAGAAGATGATTCGGTGGACGCAACGTCTGGCTAGCAACTCTATATAAGAAATGGCCCGGCTGAAACCATACAGTCAACAGAACTTCAAGGTAGATCGAAAACGGGTTCTCGCACCCATTGTGACCATTGCAAATGCTGGAGGAATGCCAAACAAGTGCATTCCGTTGATAAGTGGTTTGATGATGGAGGAAGCGGAATTCCAACCAGAAGAAAAATTGTTTATTTGGGTGATTAGAACTGTTCTGAATGTACTTGGGGAGAAATGGTTCCGCAAAAGTCTTTATTGTCCCTCCGGTTCTCCGTATATATGGAATCCATCGCAACCTCAAGTGGAAGGGCAACCAGAATGATGTTGAGAATATTGTGCGGGTGTTTGCTCAGCATTAAGGTTTTCAACAGCAAACGTAGTTGTGCTGTCCTATACATTCTTATCAGTGTTGCGTTCACGAGTTTCGTCACCACATCGGTGACGACGCCTCATTTTACGGCAGATTAAGAAACGAGTAGTCCTCCCCAGTTAATTCCACCTCGGCTCGGGGATGGTTTCTAGTGTGGTGCAGTATAAGTATTTTCGGATAAGCGGTTTTCTTCAGAGTATCTGCAGCTTTTGATCAGGTTCGTCAGGTGTACAGACATGTCTAAACCTATTAAACAAAAACTGAACCAAGGAATACTTGTGCTGAATTGAACAGAAACTGGTAACTTCCTGAATGTTGTCTCTTCTAGGTAGGTGTACAATAAACCAAAAGCCTCATCGTCCCATCTGATTGTATGATCATCAAAACGCCTAAGAATACAAGAGAGTTGTTCGAAAATTCACGAGGTGAACGGAGGTTTTACCAAAGTGGGTTCACGATTCCTCTATCCGAGAGCGCTGATGAACAATGAGAAATATGCCATCTGTGTAGCTCCTGCGCGGCACTACTTCTACAGTTTGACGCACAGATTGCTGGCGGCCGAGCCATCACTCTTCTGATACCCTGAGTCTTGAAATCTGAATTTAACATTCTCCTCACAGGATACGATAAAGTTCCTAAAATAAGGATATGAACTTGGAGGGGTATCATGATAATCCATCATAGGCCGTTGCAATTTATGAATAAGATCAGCTGTTTCTTCAAGAAGGATGTTTATAAATGAGGACTGAACATCGAAATGCTACATAACAGAGTGAGAAGTGTCAATCGAGTTCCGCATACTTACAAATTCCAATGTATTATATGAACTGTCAGTCACCAACTCTGCGCTTATAGCCATTATTAAAAACTCCAGTATACATTTGGCTAAGCCGGAATGAGAATAACCATACTCAGCCGAGACAGAATACATTGGTACCACATGTTTTTATTTGAAAGACCTTAAAGACCAAGTGCACGTGAGCCCCACGTCTGCATAAACGGTACTGTAACTCTGATAGAAAACTGCATTATTTTGATACTTGCAATTCAAGTATAATCTACTTTTAAATAAGCAAAACTTTCAACTTCCTTATATCTGACAGAAAAACCTGCATTTTGGTAATGCTGTTTCTTCAAACTGACCGCGCTGATTCATTTATCAGGCTTTAACAAAATACTTTTGATTTCTACTTCAACCGAAGCAGTGTGTCTATATGGGCTTCTGTTGGACTAAGGAGTGAATTTCGTCCTGTAAGCAAACGCTAGTTCTTTGAGAATAAGGAGCAGATGAGCCTAAGTCTCGATAAATGCTGAAGGTTGAGGCTCTTGACTGGCCACTAATATTTGATAGATTTGTGTTTCTTAAATAAGCCAAGTTACGTATTACCTCATGAGGGGTTTTATGAATTGGCACTGTCACACTCTTTCGGCTGAAGACTTGCGATAACGGATCTATTCTACACCTGAACCAAGTATCATAAACATCACTGCAAACTTTACTTCTTGACTGATGACGTCGTCAACCGACAATGACACTAAACAGCAAACCTCGAAAGTTCCAGATACTTTAAACAACATCGCTTGCAACTCAAAGTGAGCTTTCGTTGAATATCCGATTGCCGAAGTCTATGTGCAGAAAGAAGTCGCCTGAATTGTAACTGGTTACGAGTGAGTTGGTGTATTCTCTGATTCCTACGATGGTTCTCACCGTGCATTTCCAATTACTTAAATAAAAAACCGATACTCAGACTAGTATCGCTTGTGTCAGTGAGTTACTGGAAGATAGCTCAACTGTATACTGTTTCGGCAACCCTGTATTTATACCGACCAAAAGTTTTATGCCTCTAGAGTTGTTTTCGAAGTTTGTACATCACCATCAGAGACAGCAACATTAATGATAACACTGATACTTTTCTGCCGTACAACCGTGAATTTCATCTAATTATATTTAAAGTCTTAGGGTGAAAAGAAGAGAAAAAGAATGGGTAAGGGAGGCAACCTATTGCTGGTCTATGTAGAAAACAGTGATTCACTAATATAGCGTGCCCAAAAACGACCACGATTTAATCAGCAATAATCAAATTATCGAGTAGGGGGAAACGGACCTCCCAATATCCCCCACGATCTGGGTATCCAATCGCTTCTTTCCGGGTAAAGATAGTAAACTACCATGATGTAAATCTATTGAGGTGACATTTAATTTATTCCGTGCCTGCGCCTACACTTCCAGAATGACACAGAGATGTAGGCTTGTGTTCGTCGGTGTCTAGGACTACGGAGTACAGCAACTTTTCGTTGATGAAGTGTGTCAGTGTCGCATCCAAGAGTAGCAAAAAAGTGCAAGCCCAAGAAGCTGCAAATCCAGAAGACTGACGAGAGGCAACATACTTTGACACAAGCTATTCGGGTTTCCAAGTGAATCGTGCACGTGGGGGCTGTCTTCGCTGGCTGTTAGCATGTCCTTGAAATTGTGTGATTAAACTTGGACAACAATACCATTCTATCGCACCACCTACTCTATGAATCTCCTTGCGAGCATCGGATTACTTGGGACCCAAAGATACGACAAAGTAAGTTACACAGTGCTGAATTCGTAATGAGAACCAAACAGTGAACCATGCGGCAGACGGTCATGGTCTTAAAGTTGTTATTCCTGCAGTTGGGGTTATTTTCCCTCCTGTTGATGTTATAATTTCTGCTCTTGAAAAATTGATTCCTTCCGCTGAATCAGAAATTTTGTAAATTCCGGTTCGAAGACACACGTCAGCTGGTAGTGATCGCAACTCCGCCGGATCGTAAACCACATCTTTGCATTCAGGGGTAGTTCCAGTCCACAAAGTAAATTCTTCTTTCTTTGGAGGCCTCTAACTATTTGGAGAATCCCGACTGTTACACGTTGTGACGTCGATTAAACTAACCCAAAGTTTTGCTGTTTTATAACTTATTCTGCAAACCTACTTTTCATTTCATTACCCAAGTAACCATGGTAGGACTGTGGACCTGAG
This sequence comes from Opisthorchis felineus, assembly GCA_004794785.1. Classification (NCBI taxonomy): domain Eukaryota; kingdom Metazoa; phylum Platyhelminthes; class Trematoda; order Opisthorchiida; family Opisthorchiidae; genus Opisthorchis; species Opisthorchis felineus. Next base: position 415,052 of record SJOL01008757.1, read on the forward strand.
GTCACCAGTCATATTGCTTCGGCTCAGTAAAACTGACTTACAAAGAGTGAGTGCAGTTTAGAGCAATACAGATGCAGCATAGTTTACCTTGTTGATACCTATTTGTCAGACCCGGTCAAAGTTCGAGTAGCGGTTGGTTAGGAACTAACACAGAGGAAGAAAAGGACGTGATCCTACCACTCAACTATCTGACCACGTGAGCGCTGGGCCTTTTTGATTCCACTTCGACCTGTGAATTCCTAAACTAATTGCTTCTAAATCGTCCAGAACCTTCGTAATGATGGACTATGGTAGGTCTGCCACTACTGTATAGGTAGACCTATTACGTGTTGCAATGTTCACATGGTCTCCCGTGTCCAGTAATGGTAATGGGTCTTAGTCACGTAGGTTCCATTAAACAATTTGCATCCAGGTATTTGGGTGACGGACAGTCCATCACTCCTTCATCCGTCAACAACTTTGCATATGCTGAGTCCAGTCATGAAAAAATCACTTTTCGCCGTAGATAACCAATTCTTACCTGTGGTCCATTACAAGCCACAGCAGTTTTGTAAGTAGTAAGTAACCTGGCAGTGAAGCTTTTGGAAGGTGACTAGTCACTTTTAAAATCGGCTAATGAATTCACTGGTGCCAACCTGTGAGGGCTATGGTACTCATAAACCTGAAGGACCAACTTATCATCCATCTTCAATGACCATGCTTCACAGGCTTACCACAACAGAATTCACACTGAAGTCTCATACAAATGAAAACTGAGATCAAACACATGCCGCTTTATTACAACCGTCGTGATATGCGTAACATCAGTGCAGCCTTCGAGGTGGGTTCACTCAGTAGTTCCGTCCAACTGCCGATAGGTGTACCTAAATCATCCAACAAGTACTGAAGGCTCAGTTTAGTTCAGTGTTCGAAAGCTGTCCTGTTGAGCACAAAGTCGAACTGCCTGGTGCGAATCGCAGAGCGTTGAATGAAGTTACGTTACCATCACCCTTAAAAGACCGACACACATCCCTACTGTCCTAAACACAAACAATATTGTCTTCTCATTACAGGCCAGAAAGTTTTCCTTAGGCGGTGATCTAAATTAAGTAAATGCCTTAGGATGTAATTTGACTTCTGATTCCCAGCTTTTTTCAAACAAAAAACTGGAGGATTTTTTCTTAGGTGAAGTATGAAAACAGACAACCAACAACTTCCATGAAGATGAAGATAATGCACTTGTAAATGTATGGGGCAAATGTGGATTAGCGGACGTTCTGTTGGCGGCTTATTTGCTACCATCAGTTGGACGATTATGAGATCGATGATGTCAGGAGGGTTTCCATTATTCTCAGTCAACGGTTGTACAGCACTATGGCTCAAACATGAAGAATGCAACAACTCAAGGGCATTTCATACTGTAACAGTAATATCTGTAATTGAAAACTTTGGCTATATTATTCGCAGTAAGGTACGTTGTCACAAATTTAATCTTTATTAAGCAATGGGTTGCTTACGTTCCCCATTCGCTTTAGTTTGATACCAAGTTTTCCGGATGCATCTCTTGTTAGCGTCAATTTTTTCTGCACCATATGTCCTCCGCAAGACATCCTTCTAGGAGCATTAGACGGCTGAAGAGAGGGTTGCGGCGTTGACTGAGGGAGTGATGGGCACTCAGGTTGCGGTGCTTCTGGCTGATGCGTTTTGCTGCCGGTTGATGAAACCAGTTGACCATACTCATCATACGAGCATCCTAACATTTCTTCATACATTTCGCCTTCATCACTAGAATCGTCTGAACTTCCGTCATTACATTCTCCTTCGTTTCCCGGTAAGTTAAATGCGTTCAAATCAGGATAACCTGCCATTGCTTCCAAAACATAAAACAGGTAATATAGATATAAAAGTGGTAAAAGTAAGTAAACTAGGTCTGTCAAACAGTTCATGAAGTGTCTATAAAAAATTCAGAGTAGTATAGCCCTGGAAACCAAATAAAAATAAAGCCACAAATAATCTACAGTTTAGTTGTACGGATTTAAGCGGTCGCAGCATATGAATTTCCTAAGCTTACGTAAAGAAGTGTATCGATCAGGTATCAGGCAAAAACAACTCTGTCAAGTGACGACATATAACAAGTGAGTAATTAAAACCCACGTTCTGTAAACTTTAACAGACAGCCTAAATCTAAAGATCTCTCGGCGAAAGTTTTCTTTCGCCTACACACCGTTTTGCAGCCGTAAACAGGTTCCCTTAGCGAATAAACTACCAGATCTTCACGAGAACTCTCCTTCAAGGTAGTTCCAAAATGCTCTCCTGCATAATTCCCGCACAGTGACAGATGACTAAGAAAGACCACCTCATGGGTTCTCCATATCTGAGTAACAAGAACATCAAGCTTTATTAGTGTTTAGTCGTCCGATTTAGTTCACCCTTTGAACATCCCAGAACTCCAAATCCCCAGCTTATACCTGCGGTCAGATCTGACGGAATGGTAAACCCGTATTCCCGACCATATGCAATTTCCTTTCTGCAGTCCCACTATTTCGGAACGCAGTGGATTGTTGAGCTATGGGTCGAGCTTTCTTTATCTCAGGCGCAGAAAGCGGTATACCAAAAGGTTCAGTTATTCTCATCATTAGCCTGATAACAGCCGCAAAAGAGCAACAAAAATAGTAAAATTTGTCGTTGTACCTTTCGAAGGCGAGCATGTTTTGGGCAAAAGGAGGATGTATATGAAACTTAATGTAGGGTTTGTGAATAACGAGTAGGAGGAATTTTCGCTATACTTCAGTGCTTTAGGTTTGATGGACAATATGGCATTGTAAATTAATTGATTTTGCATTTTTTGGAAAATAAAGCCAGGAGTCACCGGTGTTTTAGCCAATTTTTTTCTATATTTTTGCTTCTTGTCGTTTAGTTTAATTAACACTCCATACCACTCTGGGTGAGCAAAAACATCAAACACTTGTTTATTTGAGTGCTTGGAAATATGCTGAATAACTGCCTTACACATTGTGGTTTTATAAACTTTCTGGCGCAAATAGTATGGTACGCGAAACGCTATAGGATGAGTACGCATGTGACTATGTGAAAACCAAAAACTTCAGACTAGGCCAACTTCGTTTCAGTCCAAGCGATGCTCAATTGCTATCTGAAGGCAGATTTTGATTGCAATAAATCAACCAAATCATCAGAAAGTCACTTGGCAACTGCTGAATAGACTTTATGTACCTTCACTGAATCCTGAAGACAAGAACGCCCTTCTGATGTTAACCGATTCATATGGATATGCCCAACCTCCTAGGAAATGTATATTGTTTAGATCAGCAATATCGTAAAGGGTTTAGCAGCTGTATTAAGAGCTTTAGCCAACGCAAACCAAGTTGCATGTCATTTAGCAAGAGCTGTAGCTGTTTGACAGCTGTCATTTGGAGAACGAAACCTAAACGTCAAATTTTCCACCCATATCAGGTTTTTTCCCTGAAATTTAATAAGTGATGAAGTTGGGATTTGAGCACTGTTCCGAGTGATCCGACTGAGTCTATTCTAACCATTCCAGCCTTGAAATAAATAAGAATTGGACTTTTTTTCTACCCATGACTTAATTATTGTGAATCTCATGTTGATTTGTTTTTATGGCGGCAATTTTAGCGCTCGCTGTCACTCTGAGCCTCTCCCGTCGCCAATTAAGACAGTCGTCTGACTTTTATTACTTATTGATATTTGCAGAAAGCTAATTTTTTGCCACATCATGGACTTAGAAATACATCTAAATTTCTAAACAACTGTGTAATCAAATCCCAAGAAAATGAGTCACATGAATAGCTTTCTCCTTATCGCAACTCGTCACTTATGGTGGTCAATAAGCATGTTTTTATCCTTCAAACCAAGATGACAACACATATATAGTGGGCTTTTGGTGAATTTCCAAGTCCGTGGTCGGATAGATATCAGGTTTTTCGAATCATAAGGACTGTTTAGACAAGTCTTTCTGACAAATCATCAGCATTTGGGTAACTTTAATATTATATTGGCAGGTCCTTAGGCCCAGAATCACATCACAAACCGAATTCACTGGTTGTACAAATCCGGTCGGCAGATGTGTTTTAGGTAGCTACAGCATGATGTACTTGCGTCCGCTAGATTACTTCTTCTTTTGATAGGATCCTTTAATGCGGAAGCGCTCCTATGGCTGAGATAAAGCCACATTTTTAAGATAATGCTTTATCTACAACTGCGTTCTATCCAAAACGCAAATTACCAAACATCTTTGTGCACTTGGCTGGGCAGGTCCAACGGAAGGCCTGCTAGGAATTTATCAATAGAAACTGAAAGCTTGATATCAGTCTTGCGATATGGGTGCAGTATAAGTTTGATCTCTTGGCGATTCATTCAGCTAGGTCTACAGCTTCCACTTTATTTTGTTGATCTTGGTAAGGCTAAATACAAGCTAGCATAATGAAGACAAGCATTGGTTGAAGGCGGAAAGATCAACCATAAAAATAAAAACCCGATTCCTCAGACTGTTGATACCACAACTTTAATCCAAAAGAGAGAGAAATCTATCAACGGGAAGATTAGTAGTAAGAAAAACCTCGAAAATGGAGAAGTAGTTGGACCTCTGTATTCGTATGCTGACTTTCAAGGATGCCAAACTTATCCCCAAGCAGTTTCTGTGCTCTGTCATACATAGTTTTTATCCAGAAATCTAGAATATAGTTTCTAACTTCACCCTTGCGTGACTTTAATTCTTCAGAAAAAGGACATGTTCACTACTGAGTACAATTTATATTTTACTGGTTGAACTAATCAAGGCGCTGATTGGAATACTGTCAACGGCTAACTTTAACAATGGTTCTGGACAGTACAAAATTAGGGAGTCTCTTCTATTAGGTAAACTTGCCATTATTGACCAAATATCCCTTCATGGGTCTTTCTGAAGCTTTTATGACAAAAAATTACCGAGTATTGATATTTTGATGTTAATGTTGCTCAGGAAAACGCATTAAGGTCTGATTGTTAGATTTTTGGCGATACGTTACGCAGCCAGCAGATATCATTATCATTAGCCGCAAAAAAGGCTACATGTACAGAAGTTTCAGCTGCCACGGTTTTGTTCACCGATGATCTGCGGTGGTAGAGGTGAATGACTACGTTTGTGGGCGGTAGTTAATATGAGTAATGAGTGAAAACAAGCATATCGAGGGAGATTCGAAGGGAAAGCTGTGCGTTGTACGAAACGGCTTAAATACGTAAGCGACATGCGCGCGACTAGGCCATTTCTGACAATGTCTCCAACCGCTAAGATGTTCTGTCACAAGGCACACATTGAGCAAAACGGTGCTGACCAGCGTAGATAAGTTGGCTGGTAATTGCGTTCAAACTTTGCTGTTAATTCATTGCTTGTACTTATCTTGTCCGTTTCTACTCCTAGAACCGTTGTGCCAAATGGCCTCTCTAAGGAAGTCAGTCGACTGGCACTTGGACAAGTCATAGCAACCTATAGAGTATGATCATTTCGTCCCCTATGGATAGGCGATTTCTTTTCAAAATCATTCAGCGTACTTTGGCATTACTGTTCCCAACATTTGTGCTTCATTTTTCACCATGCAGAATCACCAAAGTATGTCTCGTTCGTCATCAACATTTAATAAGGATCTTCAAAACAAAAAAGGTTTTAAAGGTTTTTAAGCCTCCAAGTGTGACTAAGACATTAGCCTGACCCACTGACCTGCCAGAGCATTTGTTCGGGTTTCATATTCTAAAAGATGCTCGGAGTCAAACGCATTTTCTGAGGTATTTTCTTCAGGTCTTATAGTTACGCTCATTTCAGTGGTGATGTACGGCCACATAATGGTTAAAGATCAGTGGCTATCGTCTGCTGCTAATAGTTTGGATCGTTCCGAAGGTACACATTATGCATCTGACATAACGCTCGATCTAAGTGCATCTGTGTGAACTTTTGTCCTCAGAAGAGGTTTAGAGAGAGAAAAGAGAGTTTTATCATTGGTGTGGTCCAGCTGCTGTTTTCAATACCAAACAGCAAATCTACGGACTGGAGAAAAACGCGCGAAAAGATCGAAGATGGAATACATGTCAGTGTAGTTCAGCCAGAGTGTGTTGAGACAGTGAGAACGGTCTACTTTAAGATAATAATGCATAGAAATGCTGCTCATCAGGTAGAAACCGAAACTTGCCTGGAAAAGCTGTCACTTAAGACGGACTTTGCAGACAACGAGCATTCGTAAAAACAACGCTAATGGATCGAAAACTCAATATGAGTTGCGCTGTGGTTTCTTGTCATTAAACCGCTTGTTTTTAAGTATGCTTGTACTCTGTTTATTGGGTAGACAGTAGAGAAGGTGCGTCTCTGAGAAAGTAAATTTTTGAGAAGTCACGGCAATTTTAGCGCATGTCTTTTTGCTCATCTTATATGGCATTAATTTTGACTTCATATCTCGGTCGGACCTCATTACCCCTCGCCGCCACCCCTATTAATACTTTTAGCTTGTCTGCGGCAATTATGAAATCTGCTTGAATTTGTTATATAAAGCGTTTGCAGACAACAAGAATTTAAGTGGGCTTTAATAACAAACCATGTTACACACCTTTGGCAATATTCACCAAGTTCTGTCGATATAAAAACTTTTTCTTTTTGTTTTGGAAAGCAGTGCACCAATTATAGATTACTGTCAAACTCACGTCTAGCGCGCAAGGATGGAAATTATAAGGTTCAAGCTCCCGAATGAATAATTGTGCTTATATACTAGAACCAAATTCCCCCTTAATCATTCTTTCAGTACTCAAATGTATCTATTTGAAAGATCAACTTTTAGTTGCAGCTATATTGTCTCATTTAAATACCTGGTTCCCACTCATCTTGGAATTCGTTGCAATTAGATAACAGCTGGAAGAGAGACATGAATAAATGCACTAAAACTGTATCACGTGTTTGTGGTACTCAGTGGGGGAATTTGTACTCCGTATTAATTTATAACTTTTAAGGTCACAATTAATTACATTTTTTACATAACGACAAACACCGTACAACTTAAACAAAGCCACGCCCTTAGTTTTGGTCGGAAAAGAGATATTTTCTGGCCAATAATCTGAGTTTCTCGCAGTCCACGTTGTGCACTTCTCTAGTGGTTGCAATAGAAATAAATGAATCTTTCCTGTTTCTGGTATACCGTTGATATATATGGCGGCGTTTCAAGTATCTAGTCTGGGCTTCAATCGCCACTCGCAGTTTTTCGCATCGGACTTCTTTGGTTAAAGAAACCTCGCTGTAGGTTTTGCTGCAGTTCTAAAACAGCACTATTAATCAGGCATCAGTTTATACGTACGACATAGGCAAAGAAAGACATGCCATTTTTCTTACACGTCAACATAACCCTGGACTTATCTGGAAAAAGTCCCAGAAGTATCTTTACTTCAAGTAATTCGAAGCTTCACCACAAACTTCACCGTTCAGTTTCAGTTGAAAATTAGTGGACGCAAGAGTTAGTTGCTTCCTGTTGGGACTCTCTAAGAATGATAGTGCATCTGGTTACATTAAGCCAAATGGAAGTAAGCAGCAGTACTGAGATAGGTACCATGGGGCATTGCATCACACTTTCAGATTGCAAAAACTTATCACAGACAGTAATTTATTGTCGGTTTCAGTTTTTCAGCTTGAGTCCGCTGATAACTCTTTCCAAATGCATGCAGAAGGTAAATTAATTGTTTACGTCATTTGAAGCTAGTGTTTCATGAGCTTGTAATAGTTAACTTTGGTGTGGTGTATGCATTCAGTTGGCAGAAACGCATCTACGTTTTGGTAGTCTTTGACCGCATACCCCCTAGTATAGGCATGTCTGGTCCTTACGCTTCTTCCCTTATTCAGACGCGCAACTTTTGGAGTAAGTGAACACCGAATTGGTCGCCAAAACGTATGTGAATCACCGGCCTAGACTAATTAAAATTCAGTACATTTTTCCTTGACATTTGAAAACTAAGCCGACGCTCTGTATTTTAACAAAACTTATGTAAAGTGCGTATTAGTTTCGGAAAAACTTTTGTCCTTTCCATGAATAAACGTTTGGTGACCCAGAGGAGCCGCTTATCTTAGCAAACAAGTAAAACTTCTTGTAGACCTCTACATTAAATTCACTCTACTTGCGTTTATATACTCTCCACTACATCCTATTCTAAGGCGCGACTCTGAACGCGGATTGTGGCTTTACTAAAGTAGCCTGAAAAAGGTGACAAGCGGTTTTGTTCACTGGTAACCTGAGCTCTCCTTATATCCGGAGATGTTGTAACCTGTCACGACAGTGTTTGCTAGTCCTCCTTGGATCTGGCAGGTTTATACAGCTCATACTCCTCTCCAAAGAAACGATGTTTTGAAGTTAAGCTGTTAAGGACATTTATCAGTAGACTTTTGGTAGCGTTGGTTCAGGTTTGATCCATAAGGGGCACAAGCGCTCACGTTGAGGCTTTGATTAGCAACTTAAAGTAGCAGCCTCAAAAAACTCCAGTCACCATCTCCGGATGAAGAAAAGAGACAATGAAGTGAAACAAAATTGTCGGCTCCATCAAATGCGTTACCAAAGTCCACTTCCTCACCCTACAGAAATTTGCTCCAGTCATTAGCAATATGATGGCTTTTGATCGTTCTGATGAAGCTTATAGACTACTATATTGGTAATAAAGATCTTTTGATCCTTGTCCCACACTTTTTACAGCACCACTGTTAGGCTCACGCAACGATTGGTGATCGAAGTGTGCTATGCTCCTTAGTTGTTGCAGGGTGCCACATCTTCCTCCTCTAATTTATGGGGTATTAGTCTTGTTTTTCATGGACTCAAAAGTCGTAAGATCAGTGCCGTCAGTGTCAGGGCTGTATAATGAAACAATACTGGATGCCATCTATCAGGTGCTGAGGCCTTGCTTTGTAACCAAAACAGGGACGGCGCTTGTTCATTAAATTCGGGAAGCTTGACTTACATTTGCATTTCCTCCCGCTACTGATATTGTCGTTATGACCTCAGACTTCGGTAAACGTCAAGGAGCAATCTCCTCTAGAAATTTTCATTTAACATGTGCAGCCGGAATTCATAAAAGATAGACGTTTGGCAGGGCGCCGAAGCCTTTTTTTTATATGTTGGTATAGTTTAACGTCATTGGTTAACTGTTTTGCCTTCACAATGTTTTCGTACCTCCTGTTCGCACCTGATGCAGTTGTTATGCAATTGTGTATATTTGGAATGTCTTTTTGATCAGCTATTGCACTTGCATTACTACTGCTCTGTCTTTCATAGTCACACTGCTTGGAGAATATGGCGGGCGACTAGAAGTGCCTCAGACTGTTTTATTTTTTGGGGCGCATGTCATACAATTTCGATCCACGGCGGTCTGCAATAATGTGTGAGTCTTTTGAACCTGAGAAGCGATGGAGCCTCCATACAGCAGACTTGATTTACTGATTGGAAAGGCATCAGTTGTGGCGTTGCAACGGCAACCCTGGCAAACTTCCTCAGTGTTATCCGAAAACCTGAGGTATGCAGGCTAATCTCGCATCTCTGTGCATCCACTGCCTCTTGTTTGGTGGTTCGAGTCCTCTGTTACTAAGATAGATCCCATAATTCAACATAAATCTTGAGGTCTGAGTTCTTAATAGACATCGCGCACTTTTAAGGTTTTATGTATGAATTTCCCCGGACAGGGTTCTGAATGTCAAGACAAACAGCGCGCATGAGTTTGGTCCCTAACTTAATGTCACCAAGAACCGTTTAAACCACACCTTTGAAAGCTTTGTCATGCCCTTAAGAGACGTGTGAAGAAAAATTGCTTCTTCTGCCCAAATGGTTTCTTTAGCACTAGGACACGTATTCGGATTCGATTTGTTAAACAAAATCCTGAGTCAACTAGCGTACGTGCGCCCAAGGTAGCTACCTCGGGTGGACGTGCACGTGCGTTGCCTAGAAAACATATACGGATACATATGAGGGATCGCTAGTAGGCTTTAGTCCGAGAAAGCTCTCAATAATTGTATTGTAGTCCGGATGTTTTCAGGGTAAGTTACACGGGAGCAACTTAAACGCACCCCTCGAAAACCGCTCGTTTAATCTTCGTTGCAATGTCCTACTGGCTGGCTCGTGTGAGAGGTCATGGTTGCACATATTTATGTGACGAGCGTTAAAATGTCATTTTCTGAAACAGCCAGATAGTTATTATTAGATCTCGTGGCTTCTTAAGGATTACAACAGCCGAAAAATCTCAGCAAGACATAATACGCGACATTCTTAGAGAAATTCGCTGGCGTTTTTTCTCACCTGAATAAACCAGAAGTTACTTACCAAATGCCTTTCTTCTAGCTATCCACGAGAAAGCACACGACCTTTGAATATGTAACTCTGTAACACCCCAGAATAAATAACCGTTGAAAAGATAAAACAAATTATAGTTTTACTCCCTTTCGTGCAGGACCGACGCGATCGATTCTAGCACCGCCCCGGGATTTCCGCGTAGATCCCTAGTAGGAAGCGTTCCGCTCTGCTTTGACTAATGCATGGATGAGTTGCACTTCTGAGCTGGATTGGGTCAGACAAGCGGCGAAGCCTACCGACAAATCAACCACAAGCGTTGACCTCGACATCAGGGAACGCTGCGAGAACCCTACAGCCACTGATAATGTGAAACTGCCAGTCTCCAGCTCCATTTCGTCAAAAGTGCCCTTTCCAATTGTGGGAACAGTCGTCGTCATGACCCTGACTGTCGGAGCCCAAAACCCGACAAAAGCGAACCGGAAAATCCTTCGTACACTCATTTGACCACGCTGATCGCGGGACACTTGGGAGTCCACAAAAACACGGAAGAAAAGCGGCTGCGGCCAAACAAACCACATAAAATTCACCAAATCAGAAAGCTGCTGGCAAGCTTCAAGGTGCAGTCCTCCGCGAAAACGAGCCTTATGGGGCGCCACCAAAAGGACTTTTTCTTGATGCTACCACCCCACGCAAAGGGCCTCACAGAGACACCTCATCGATCAAACCGCGCCAAAATATGCAATAAACCAGAGAGACGCACGTCTGCCTCAAATCCTTGAACAACAACAGATCCAGTCATCCAAAAGGCGGTAGTGAACGGGCTACAGGTAGCATTGGTGGAAATTTTCGCCCACGGGCGGAAAAACTGCGTCTTCCAAAGGTAATTGGGCCTGCGCAAACCGAACTCCCATCGGGCGAAAAAAACCTGCAAATAAAAAGCAGCTCTCGAAACCACCAGGGCAGGAAGTGGACAAGTATGCCACAGAGGCCCCTTAGGAGCCTTGGACACAAGCTCGGCGTACACCTATTAAATCTGCCAACCTCTCAGGCAGCACACCTCTCGGCTCCCTAACTTCTTAGGTGGCAGAGACAGTGTTTAAATGTTGTCCACAAACTGTCTCAGTCTTTTCAACAAACTTGCCTTGAGCAGCCGTCCATAATCGCACTTGCGGACACCTGGCTCACACCAGATGTCTCTGACGCGGAGATCTCGATAGAGGGCTACCCTATTTTTCGAGCTGACCCAAAATGCGGGAGGGCTGGTGGGGTTGCTTTATATTTACATGCAGCCATGCCCATCCCAATAGTCCTCTGCGATACCGCTCCTGCACCTTGTCGCGATGCACTGTGGATTCAAATCCCGCTGCGCGGAAACGATTCTCTTCCTCTCGGCGTTGTTAACCGTTGCCCCCCGAGACCTCCAGAAGATGACCAATCCCTCATACATACCATCGAGCAACTCAAATCAAGCTACCACTTCATACCTCTCTTGCTGATAGGTGATTTAAACGTCCCCAAGGCCTTCTGGGGTAGCTCCGGCGCGCCGGGCCTAGTAGACATTTTGCAGCAGCGCTGACCAAAGTCGTCTAACGGAGCACTTTGACTCAACATGTCGTCGCATCCACCAGATACCGCGCAGGCCAACTACCATCCCTCCTGGATTTGGTCATCAAAAACGAAAGACACCTCCTTGATCAGGTGTTAATTAACGCTCCACTGGGACATAGCGACTACTGTGTGTTGACCTTTGATTTCATCTGCTACTGGGCCAGAAATCCCGAAACTCAAAAGTGGATTCAAAACTTCTGCCGTAAAATGCGGAACCGCTGTAAGTCAGAAATCCGCCGACGGAACATACGAAAACAAGCCACCGTACAAAGTCTTGCACGGGAAAACAATAACGTGCTGTTTAAATAAATGAGACGTCTCCGCAAAAATAAACCAGCCGCGTTCTCCTTGACGGACATGAATGGCAACCCATGAGTGGTCCAGTGGTGTAACCTGAAGTCTACAGAGAACACTATGCAGGCCATTATTCTGCCACAGGGACCTCGTCACACTAACTCTTGTAAAGGCGTAACTATGAACGGCCTCTAACCCACTTGCTGTTCGCGGAGGACATTCGTCAACTCTTGCACAGGACAAACCGTTCTGCGCGTTGGGGCCGGACGAGGTCCACCCAAGGATCCTGAAGGAAACGTCGCTCAGACTGGTAAAGCATTTCTACCTGGTGTTTCGTCGATCGTGCGACGAAGGCAACCTTCCCTCCGTTTGGAAAGAAGCGACTGTTATGCCAATCTAGAAAACTGATGACCGACTATAGTCCGGCAGCTACAGGCCTATTAGCCTCACTAGTGTACCGTACTAATGTAACGTACAAGGTGTTGGAACGCATTCAGCAGTGGATCATCCTAGATCACCTCACCACCAACAACTTGATATCTCCAGTTCACCACGGATTCCTCCCAAACCATTCTTGCATGACGAAGATGCTCGTATTTGTGAAAAGCCTAACATAAGCTACGGACGAGAAGCTCATATCCGATGCCATATTTTTCGACTTCTCAAAGGCATTCGATCGAGTCCCATACGACTCCCTGCTCCACAAACTCGAGTGTTACGGGATTCAAGGAGAAAGTCCACGCTGAATTAAGGTGTTTCTATCAGACAGAACATTCTTAGTGAAAGTAGGCTCGTCCTACACTGCTCCGGCGCCGGTCTCAATTAGGGGTCCTCAAGGATCGATTTCGGGACCACTTCTGTTTCTGATCTACGTCAACGACCTTCCGTATGTTCTTTCTTGTCTACGTTTTGCAAGCGACTTGAAATCCTGGAGTTTGAATGCCTTCCGAACGGATGTAGTCACCGAAAAGCAGTGGTTGTTGAACTGGTACCTTCCCTTGAATGGCAAAAGGCGTCCATATGTCATTCGGAGCGGGCTAAGCGAGCGCCTATGTCCTGCATGATGAGAATGGACCAGAAGACGTCACAAGAGTGGATGCCAAAAAGGAGTTCAGTATCTGGCTCTCTTCAAACATGTCCTTCTCACTACACCATGAGCAATCGGCCCAAAAAGCATTCGCCGCTCTACGGATGATTCGGCGCACCTTCTGCCGTATTACTCGCGTGGACTTCCAAATACTCTATGGAGCCTACGTCGAATCGCTCCTTGAATATGCCAACCAAGTTGTCTACTCAGGACGCAAGAAGGACTTTACCCTCATTGAACGTGTCCAACCACCTGCTACGAAAATTGTTGGCAGCCTTAAATTCGAGGACTATGAGATGCGTCTCGCGGTGCTTGACCTAGTTCTGCTGGAGTATCGACGCCTCCAAGGAAACCTGATACTTACTTAAATCCTGTTTTAACAAGGTTTTGCCAAGAGGTTCTTCACCGTTGACCCAGCTACCTCATGGCGTGGTCATGGTAAGAAGATTTTCAAGCTCAGAGCTTACACTTTAATCGGGCAAAAATTTCTCATTTTGGGTATTTTCTGCGTGCAATAACCTTCCCCCTATGATTGTCCACGTTCCATCTACAACCCAGTTCAAAGCATTATTAGGCGCTGTTTTTGCGAGTCCTTGCGTTCGCAAGCTTACTGTCGTAGGCTGAGAACTCAAAGAGCAGTGCTACACCCATTTCGGCTTGTGCCTTCCAGGTGAACGCCGGCCGCTGAGGGACAAGAATAAAACTGATCCGGGAAACTTGGACGAAAGCTCCGACCCTGTGTATCAATCCGTGAATCCGTGAATCCGTACGTGTGGTTGTGGTATTGGAAGTTCTATAGGTTGCATCAGGACGTCTCCACCAACCTCTGTACAGCTAAAATAATCCCATTCGTTGAGAGATGCTACTACTCCTCTCATTGCACTGATACATTCTTCTATGCCCCCAGTTTTGGTGGGCCCGCGAATAACGGAAAACCTAATGCCTGTGGTCGTTTGCGGATTGTGGTGACCTGAAATCAAGTAGTTAAATGCATACAAAGCCATACCTGGGCAGATTGCAAAAATGCTGAATCATAAATGGAAAAGGGCCCATGAACGTTTTCCCACGATATGGAAAAAGACACACCTGCATCCTCTGTACAAGACCTCGTTTCATTACACGGATATTACGAATATTAGCTGCTCACGTAGGAGGTATGAGTCTAATCCGGCATAAAATAGTATTGAAAAGATTGAGCGCCTTGTGGTGAACTATATGCACTTTATAAAGCCAGACCGCAGCATAGTTGACCAAGATGTTATCCGACGTTGCGATAATATACCTCTAGCACAGAGAACAACCTTACCCCCTGTTAACATTAATCTTGGCGTTAAAATGTGTTTAATCGCCACTTATGTCACCTTTCAGAACGCACTCAATAGATTAACAGTGTCGCTATGAGTTCTCCGGTGTCACCCTTGATGTTTAATCTTTTTCGCACCACTTTGAAACCAGGGCTCTACGTGATTCCACCCATCCACCGAGAACCTGGCCGATATACGTTGATCATCTTTATGGTCATATCATCCACAAAACGGTACGATTTCCTGAACTGCTTGAACGAGAGTGTGACAGCATATAATTCGTGGTGGAAACTGAGGACAAGCAGAGGACTACTAGTTTCTTGGACTGCAAGCTGTCTGCTAACACTAGATATGGATTCTCACTGGCAATTTACAGAAAACTCACATATTCAGACAGGTATTTGCATTGAGCCTTTGCATGCGCACTGCGTCGAACGCCCATTGTCGGATCGCTATTGACCAGCGTTAAGAAACTGTGCTCGGATGAATCCATACGAGCAGGCGAACTGAAACTACTCAGTAAAATAATAGAGCAGAATAAATGTTCCATGAGGCTCGTTGCCCAACAAATGGAGAGAACGCAACCCGGAACGGTGGTCATCGTGCGAATACCCTATAGAAATGGTACCTCAACCCCCTTCAAAACATACCAATGGGTCACGATTTTAAAACGTTCTTTTGAACTGATAACACATTACGACACATCGTAAGGGCTAGGGGCTGTAACAACAAGAGGAAAAACAGCGTCTACAAAATTCCCTTCGAGGAATGTCCGGCAAAACACGTAGGCCTGGCAGCCAGGAAACTCCATGAACGAATCACGAGCACAAACGACATTCGAGTTTTCCTTCGAAAAACCCAATGGAGTCTAAAACCTTGAATGCTATTCAGTCATGGCACTCCATGCACTTGGGTAAAGCCAACATATCAACTTCGATGGCAAACGGGATTCGAGTCACACGTAGAGAGGATGTGTGTTGAATTCCCAGAGATTAACAAACAACCAAGCTGCGTTAACCATGGTGAGAGCGCCAGGATCCCGTCTACCTGGCTTAGACTTACCGCACACCTTGGTAGGCATATCAGCCAGATGTCAAGCAGGGAGCCCAACACTGATGCATCACAGAGTTTCTGAAAGGAAAGATGTATAATTGATTACAACTCGTGTACGTCTTCCGCACTGTCACCAAAAACACATAATTAAACAAAGTTGAAGTGGCTAATTCACCAAATGCCTGATAAATTCCGTTGTTCACAATTCCTGATCGGTGTCCACGCCAAAGCTGGAGTCTTACTGTTATAAAGGTAAATTTACTACTTGCACGATCAGTCCCATTGGTGATAATCAGCGATCCGTGTGAACACCGCTGATAAAATCGCGGGACCCAGTGATCATACGAAATATTGGACGCAGTAAATTTTAAGATAGAGGGGGCGTACACTGGTCATTCGTACGATCGGGTGGTATGGACTTGAGCCCTACAGTCCAAGGGCCACAAGCATCCACAAACGTGCACCCATGTATGCAGCCGTAGCGAAGATTTGGTGAGTGGGCGGCTACTTGGTGTCAAATCTGCTCAGTTAGGGCACCAAATCCCAACTTCACTCCACCTCTTCTCCCCGATACGGATAACATGTGGCTTAACAGAATCGACAGCTCCGTCGTCCTCATCATAACTTTCAACAATCTTACACTCAACCGCAGTAGAAGTCTCACCAAATAGGGACTGCTTCCTGGGAGACCGATCAGCTAACTTGCTTCTGTTTGTGAACCGACTCTTTTGTGATCCCCAGCATCCAGTTATATATAAAAGGCTTCTACATTTCAGACACAATATGTTGGAAACCGCTCGCTATTTCAGGCTATTCTGAGGCTCTATTCCATGTCTGTCACATAGGTTTGGGCCTAATTTAACACACTTTAATGCCGGAGTATTGCAACCCATCTTCACTTCCACAATCAGGTCTACAATATCCGAATAGACGAGCTAATAAGACAGCCATACCTGATGCACACTAATAGTTTCTGCTGACGCTGATGATCTAGCTAGCAAAGTTTACAATATAATAATTATAATATTTATTCCCAACTAGTGGGCGGCATAATGTCAGACATGATCACACTGTTACAGTCAGAATAGAATCACGACTAGCAAGAGCTGCGGGTGGTGGTGATTACGCAGAATAAAGAGTGTCATAAACAGTGGGCACTATCTGATGTGGACTTGGTCACGTATAAATCGGCATTGGCAGGAAAACACAGCTACTAGTTCTTTATCTTTCTTTTAGGGAATATATCAAGCTGAGACAAGATTACATCGCTAGGATTTGAAGGTGGCGGGCAAAAGCAAAACGAGGGGGGCAAAAGAGAGGCATATTGCCTGGCACATTATAAGAAAACTTCAACTTGCGAAAAATGAGGACCCAGGACAACGGGTCTGGTGAGGCAACAGAATTGCCACGATCTGGCCGGTCTATTTGAACTAAAGCCTAAAACCACCGATGCGGTCATTGCGGCCTTTTGCTGCTTGGCTTATGGCGAGGGTCACAAAAAGCGTGAGTGGGGGTGATGAAGTAGATGAATCAGCAACACGGATAAATGGTGGCCGGAATCTCAGAGCCATGGCATGCAGTGAAAATGTAGGGACTGACTAGTATCGCTGTTGGAGTGGAGTCGGGCATGCAAGCTCCTTGGGGGGGAGTCGGTGCTAATGCACATGACAGAGCGCGAACTGCAAAGAAAATGACTGACTTTGTGAGGAGCACAGAGTAAAGGTCTCCGAAATGTTTAGATTCGAACAGAAGATACAGAAGATTAGAATGAACGCTTGCCGGAGCCGGCTGGGGCCAGGTGCAGAGGTTGTTCACAGTTGCAGGCAAGGGAACGGGTTGGTGAGAGGGCACCGTCAAATGTAGGAAGTGAATAGTTACGGGTATGTTATCAAGCTGGGTATGGCAGTGCCGTGCCATCACTGCACTGACATATTCGGTTTCTGGACGTCCCCGTGACGGACTTCACACTTTAGGTGATTGGACTGGGATGCGCAATTCTGTGAGCAGCGGGATTTTTTGGGTTGGCCAAGGGAATCCACAGAGATAGAACAAAGCCGATGTAAGGTCAAAGGCATTTTTCGGTCCGGATGGGTATCCCTTCGGGAGTAACGCACAGATCAGGTTGAGTGGATAACTGCCAATCGGGGCGTCCGAATCAGGTAATGTCGAAGGACGAAGCTTGGGAAGAAGAGGGAATGGGATGCGACCAGTAAGGCCTGGTGAGTTTTAGGGGGCCTCAGAGAGGATAAAGTCCATAAATAGAGAAATAAACTGAGCGTTTACCACAATTAGGTTGGTGACAACAAGTGATTAAATGAGACAGGGTAGGGGTAGATTTGTACTCGACAGCCTAGCGATCAAAGACTAAGCTTGCCAATATGTGCCATTATATTACAAGAGACAGAACAAGTCGGTATAAGTACGCGGAGAGGTAGTATGGTAAGGAAAACCAAACACGAGGACTGACGGAAATGGAACTTACGAGGTGGTGGAGTAGATACTCTGGAGGTTATTACGTTAGTTAGAAAATTCCATAATTTAGGAGGGAAAGTTAATGTAATAGAAATGGTCACCAGCCCCCGAAGTACTGCTACCGCTTCAATCCTTCCTCATTCCACCTCTACCCAAGCTTCAAACTTCGGCTGTAGTTGTCCAAATGTCCCGTATAGCCGTTATTGATTCAATCTGGCTGGTCTCCGGTCTACACTCACAAGGTCCTCCAACCGAATGGAAGTCAGCCGTGAGTCAGCATCGGCCTGAGTATATCTGTGTCAATCTCCTAGTCTAATACAGTTCCAACTGCCATAGAGATGCGCATCCCCTCTCCAATTGCGGCAACCTTGATGACCGTTACTGTGCTGCCCAGAAACCGAGGTATGTTAGTGCAATGATGACATGGCACTGCCATAGCCAGTCTGATGGCACTCCCGCAACTATTTTCTTCAGAATCTCACCCATTCATACCTGTAATCGCAACTACAAACAAATTTTTCACCTGGCCCCAAGCGCCTCTGGGACGAGTTTGCTCTAACCCGCTGAACCTTTCGTTCGGATTCAACCAAACGGGTTTCCCGCCGCAATTTCGGTCTGACTCTTCCACAAGGTCACTTTCATTTACGGTGTTCGTTTGGTCCTGTGCTTTGGCACTATCTCCCCATCAAAACTACCCTTTGCACTTGACTTCCCCACAACAGTGATACCAGTGAGTCTATTTAGTTTTAATTTAAACCATATTTTTTGAGACAAAACTTGCCATTTGTCTCCGCTTCGAGTTCTTCCATCTCCATCTCCAGTTTTGCTTTTTGTGACCTTGGCCATTTACTCAACCGCCTAAGGTCACTCATGGCCAGCAATAGTTTTCAGTTTTCGTTCGTGTCAGCCGGCTTCATCTTTGAACTAGTCGTACCTCATGCCCATTGTCCTCGTTCTTTTGGTTCCCACAACTGCGGTGACTTTTACCGTAATAAGTAGGCCTCGCTGGTTGTACCCTCCTCCACACTGTGTTGTTATCTGCCGCGTTCAGGTTGTAGCGAGCCGATCATGTCTCAATCGGCATGTTCCCTACAAGTTAGAAAATAAACTTATTACTGTCAATAAGTGATGTATGGCGAAAAACCTTTAGGCGCTAGCCTCGTATGCTGGTAGTGGAGGGATAGTAATCTCATTGTATATGTATTATTCACTTTTTTGTATGCATCCACTAGTGGGAGAAGTGGGTAGGTGTTTGTGTTTTGTTTGTTTGACCAAGTGGGCTTTAGTGCGGTGCGACCACAAATATGACGGAGGCGGCTACAGCTTTGCACGTCGGTAGACGCTATCCAGTGTGTTTTTTCAAAGAATTTTTTCGGAAGACGAAAGGTGAGTTTTTACCATCTGTTGTTTATGGCTTTGCCAGATAAGTGACACAACCATAGCGAGTCCACCACCATCAGCAACAAACAGAAAACAATGGTGCACCTTAATGTATTTCCTGAATTAAAGGCCGGACTCAGAACCACCGGCGACGGGTGATTCACCCGTGCTACTGGAGGAATGGCGGGTATACGAGAGCACCATGTGACGTCCGTTACGGGGCTGTCCGAAAACCGAAGTATGTCAGGCCAATGATGGCACGGTACCGCCATACCCAGTTTGATAGCACACCCGCAACTATTCCCTTCCAATTCTCGACTGTACCCTCCCGCCCACTCGTTCTATTAACTGCAAATACGAATAAGCTCCTCACCTGGCCCCAGCTGCCTGCATGATCTGTTCATTGCAAACTGCTGAACCTGTCGTTCGAATTTAACCATTTCGGTGGATTTTCAGTCTGTGCTCTCAACAAAAATAACTAATTTTCTATACAGCTCGCGTTCTGGCTCGTGTGTTGGCTCCATCTCACTCTTCCAAGGAACTATTATGCCCGGCTCCACAACATCGACACCAGTGAGTCTCTACAGTTTCACTGTACACCATGTTTCTGAGATTCCTGTTACCATCTATATGCTTTGCTAATTCTTCCACTTAATCATCCCTACTTACGCTTTTTGTGATCCTGGCCATGAGTCAAACAGTCCAAGGCCAGGAGGCCTCAGCGCTGGTTTTAGGTTTTAGTTCAACTTGACCGGCTGGATGACGCCAACTCTGCTGCTTCACCAGATCTGATGTTCTGGTTCCTTGTTCTCAACCATTTACAATATTCTTGTCATGTGCCAAACAGGAAGCCTCTAGTTTTGCCCTCCCTCGCTTTGTTTTTGCCAGCCACCTTCAAATCCTACCGACCTGATCTTGCTCGATGTTCTCTCCAAAAAAACCATAGTAACTGTGCCTCCCTTCCCGTGCCGGTTTAGTGATGACCACGTCTACATCGGATAACGCCACCCGCCTATGACGCTGTCCCTTTTCCCAAAACCCCCGTACCCACAATCCCCGCCAGTCATGCCTTTATTCGGACTGTAACCTGATGATCATGACTGACGGCATGCCACCCACAAGTTGGGAATAAACAACATTATTATTATTATTATTAACGATGCAGCAGTGCGACCCTCCGTGTGGGACGCACCAGACTACCGTACGAGGTTTTCATTCCTCGTGCATGATCTCAAGGAGAAAAACCACCAAGCGGTTATAAATGCGGCTTGTACATTAGTGTAGTACTGCAGCTGCCAGCTATTTTTTCCGGTCGGGAGAATCCGGTCCAGTAAGACAGCCCAGTCAGTTCGGAGAAGCAAACAGCAAGCAGAGGCTGGTAGGGGCAGGTCGCGGGGGAGGAAAGTGACATGGCAGCTACCAATGGGACAGCGAGAATGGAATGGCGATATTCAGAGCGAGTGCACTATGGCTGAACGGCGACTGAGCGTTGGTGTGAGCTACCGTGTCAGGCAGAAGCGTACCGCAATGTGGCATGTGAGTGTTTAGTGTGCTGTGGAGCCCGTTACCAAGTGGACTACATACGTTGGCGTATAATATGCTCTAGTATTGAAAAATACGCTGACTTTATTTTGGTTTGTGTCAGTTAGAGCTAGATCAACCACAGCGCCAGTCACTAGACATCTGATGGAGTGATCCAGGGTAGGGATTTGACAAGAACGAGGTAAGTTGTCTGGGAAAAACAACTATTACAGTAACACAACACATTCAGCTCAATCAGGCATTTAACAGACTACACTTGCTTGATACAAGTCAAGTGGGTGGCAGGATATAATAAAGGGATGTTTTACTAGCCTAACAACCAGATCGTCGCTAAACTCAAATGTGCATTACCCAGGAAAAGTACCTTTCAACCCACATCGAAGTAACATATACCGCCAAAATGCCACTAATCCCGGTTTCGTCCTCTAAGTGGTCGATAAACCCTGACCCCCAAGACTCCAGCCCGTCAATGCGCCTTGCCTGCCCATCTACATATATCATAAACAACTGGAAATTTCCGTCAATACCCAGCCTTAGCGTCCTCATGGACAGCAAGACATCAGTGCTAAACGCTGACACAACCATGATTTATTTGAAAGCCTTTTTGTGCGGAAAAGAATAAAGGTGGACAAGGAAGGGACTTAGTGCTAGCTCACTACAATCATTCCAAGATGCATACACCTCCAGACACTCATTCAGGTAACCAGGATAGAAACTGAAAACACGAACGCCATTGACATCGGTTAGCAGCCGTATCTTGCAGCGTCTTCAACCAGGCGCAGTGAGGATCATGCGGTCCCCATCCTGGAAGGCGGGTAGCGCCGACAGCATCCAAACGTTTCGCAATCTCTTCCACATTCCTCTGCCAGATCAAGCATTAGCCACTCATCCGCTTCCTTCACTATGAACTGGGCACAGAAGACAGCACTCTCTTAGGCAATCGATGGTTCGGCATACGCAATACATGACCTAACCCGCGTAAATTTGGTCAGTTCATTCAAAAATACCTGCGCTCTCTCCTCGTATTAGAAGACGATAACATTTTCCAGATCGACAAGGTTTTCGTCACAGGCTATTTAAACAACTGGGTTTTCGAGACCGTTAAGCGTGTTCCTCACTATCTCATCGGTCATGAAACTAAACAGGAATGGTGAAAGTGGGCAGCCCTTACGGATACCACTTTGTGTACCGAAGCTTTTGGAGAGCCCTCCATAAACTCTCACACGTTCGGAAGTCTGAGAATACGAGGGACTTAATATGTTTACAACCTTTAGGGGCATTCTCTGCTGGGAAACCGTGTCAAGGAAAACAGACAGGTTAACCGAGCCGAATGCGCCTCGGAAATCCAGGGATAATAAAATCCTAATTTGTTTCTACTAATGGCGTTGTCGTAGCACCTGACGAAGTGTGCTAGCCCTAAACATCCACCAAATCTTTTCGTACTATATCCGCCCGTTCCGCACCCGCCTTCTTTGACGATGCGAAAGACTGTAGGGTTAAAAACGCCCACTTTGACTGCATGCCCTCCCCCCAAAGACATTCCAATCCTATGTTGAACCTCTAATTCCGCCTTCTTCAATGGAAGAAACATAAAACTAAAATGGAAGAAACTTTGGTCGGACGCCTGTGACGCTGGCCTGAGCTGGTCTAGGTTGTTGCATATATCCCGGGCAAACGTCCTATGAGAGCAGAGCAAAAAATGTTAACAGAAACCCGTTAAATGCACGCGGTATGACGCCTCAGAGGCAACTCATTTTTCAAAGCTTCCATGCTTTCTTCTAGTCTGTAACTGCTCCATTCTGAGGTCACCTCATCTTGCAAATGCGCAACAACACCACACGTCCCTCCTTTATCTCTGACATCTTTTGCCTGCACTCTCCGGGCTATATTAGTTGCGCACAATTTGGCTAATGTACGTCCCTCATAATCAAATATTCTCACGCATGTCTGCGTCAACCGCATACCTACTATCTCCACCTGAATATCGATTACCGATTGCGAAATCGGGCAGTGTCGCCTCACTGCAGTAGTTAGAAATTGTGACCACCTTTGACTGCCTGCTATTTCGGACCGCAGGCTACCTCATACCAGCCATCCAGCGGACAGTTCGACATTTTCTCCTACTTTGGGTCCCCAATCTAGACACGTCCATCTTTTGGCCTCGTTTGAACGACAGCAATGAACAACCGTACGCTATTACTGGATCCAAGAATATCCTTGATCCATGCTGGTCTTAGTTTTTTACGATTCCTTGGCCAATCCTAACTTTATTGACAACCCCAACTGACACCCCTCAGATGTTCACGTGCGGGGCTGTCCATTAACCCTAGTACGAAGTCGCGATGACGGTGCCGCGACTGCCATACCCAGTCTAATGGCTTGCCCGTAGTTAATCATGTCTTCGATTTTTCCAGACAGAGCGTGTTACACGGGTCCACAAGACCGTCCCAATCCACTGAATTTGTGCTAGGACTCAAAGCATTGGTCACCCTATTGTGCTTTCTGCTAGCTGTACCCTAAACCCACTAATTCCTCCAATGGCACTATCAAGGGGTCAGTACACCGGTGAAGATAAAACCGCACCGCGTACCCGATATAGCGTGCGCTGATCATCATGAAAAACAACAAAATGTTACTGGCTGTGACGAACTCCTTGACTTTGTCTGGTGGGACGCCTGCCGCGACCATAGAAAACTTTCTCCTATACACTTCGCGAATGGTCGCTCTATTATGAGTTTGCGCGTACATATAGGGCTTAATTAATGTTTGTGTACTTTTAATCCAATACAGAAGAAAACACGTGAAGAAACCAGCTTTTCAGCAAAATTTATCACCGTCTTCACGGAAACAATGCGGAACCATTGGCAGCAAATAAAATATAAGTTTGGCACCCATAGTGGACCTTAGTACCGTAGCATCATAACGAACCATAAAACGTTTAAACAACTTCCAACAAAATTGCGGCCGCATGTGGAGACTTCAAGGGTTCAAACAAATACCATCACATGCTGAAACTTCATGTTAAAAATTTCTTTTTTCAAACCATGGTTTCAGAAAATTTTCGGGTGTGCTTCTTAGAATCGGAGGCATAAGTAGAAATGAAGAAATGGAGAACTTCAAAGTGGAGACAAAAGGCAAGATTCGTCTCAAGAATATGGTTCGCAGTGAAACTGGATAGACTCACTGGTGTCACTGCCTGGGGGAAGTCGGTTGTAAAAGGTAGTTGCGAGGACGAGGTGGTGCTAATGCATAGGACCAAACGGGCATCGTAAGCAGAATCGTCGATTATGGGGGAGTAATGCAATCGTAATCGTTCAGCTGCAAGAACCTTTCGGTCCCTAGCTGCCATGCTACCCGAAGGAAGAGCGCGGGCTGGGATACTGACAGGTTGCCCAAGCCTAGACAAGGGAAGTCGAGAGGCGGAGGTCGGGTTTGAACCACGGGCCTTCCGGTCAGTAAATCCGCACCCTAACCACTGAGCCATCTCACCCCAAACATATACATCATTCATCTGTATCACCCTTTCGGTGCCTAGCTGCCACACCACCCGAAGGAAGCATGGGGGCTGGAATACTGCCAGGTTGCCCAAGCCTAGACAGGGGCAGCCGAGAGGCAGAGATCGGGTTCGAACCACGGACCTTCCAATCAGTAAATTCGCGCTCTAACCACTGGAGCCATCTCGCCCCATTATGTGGAAGGGGCATACTGAAATCGCAAAACCGGGACGGTTAGGTCCAAACGAGGGGTACATTTGGTTAGATCGAACACGTCGATGCGGTAAACAGTTTGCCCATACATACGAGCAAGTGAACGAGTGGGCGATAGTGCACAGTCAAGAGTACAAAGGGAGTAGTTGCAAAGGTGCCGTCAGGCTGGGTATGGAAGTGCCGTTCCATTATTGCACTGGTATAATTCGGTTCCTGGACAGCCTCGTAACGGACGTTCACGATAACCGACAACCTTCAGGTTCCATACGCCTTCAAACTTCGTTGCTGCTTTCAATCTTTACCGCACGTTGTTACAGAAGTGCTCATGCCATACGTATATTAGTGCACCTTAACATTTTTATCCACTATCTATTTTTATTTACCTATTTTACTAACATTTCAACCATCATACGTCAGAATGCCCCAGTGGTAAACGTAAAGCCCCATATTTTATGGGGGCTAGGCAGGACATAATAACATCCCCGGTCTAGACTAAAATCGCTAGGAATGTTGCCGCAACGCTGAAATGAACAGCACACTTTTATGGCCGATATATATCCAGCTGTATTTACCAATGTCAACCGGATTTTTAAAACAACCAGTCCCTCCTGCTTCACCTCTCGCCTGGATAGTTTGGCGTGCACTTTCGGGATGGGACGCAATCTTTTTTCTCCGCTCACTCTGTAGTCAAGTTTTAACCAGCTCGGCCCTAAAGTGACACGCTTATCCGTCAGATCACCTTGGCCCCAACCAGAATTAACGTGATCAGCGTGGTAGGGGACCCATGTTGCAAACAAACCGCTCGTTTTCGGGCTCTTGAGGGTCGAACCAGGTGCTCCAAGTGTCAGATTTTATCTGGCTACCGCCATCGACCCCACACGTGGCACGATAACTATGGAGAGGCAGGCATTTTCCTTGTCCAAATATTCGTTCTTTCTTAGTATGTCCTTCAAGGCTTACGCTTGAGCCCCTACTCTGTAGTGTAATCAACTGGGATCGAGCCAAATGAGCCAGATTTTGTTGGAATGCGAAGTAGCGGAACGACTGGCGTCATCGTGTCAAAAGAATCCGAGTGCCAGACACCTCGACCACTTCAGCGACTTCAATGAAACAACTAAATAAGATGAGCCCTGTGGTATCATACACTGGTGGTGCTTCGTCGGTTGCATTTGCACTCGGAGTCTGTAATGCCGCCTGTTCTTCAATCGGACCGGGGTGAACTTCTTAGCTATTCTTGACACAGATCACCGTTACGATTAGAACAAGAAATATGAATACATCTGAGGAGATTATTCCATCACATATTATCACATTGATATTGTCAGATGATGCATTATCATATTTACTATTACTATTATTATCATCATCATTATCATCATATTATTATCATAATGATAGTACTTTTTCTTGCTACATTAAACAGCGAAATGCTTGAAATACGTTCGCATACGCCCTTGTGCTAACCTCCGGGCTGCTTGAATTTGATACAACGGGAACTAACCAAAACCTATTTGTCAACAGCGACCTTCAGGATCTAGGTTTTAAGCTGCTATAAGAAACACCGTTTTACCTTGCAAATCTATCAAACAACTGGATACTATATCAAAAATTCATTATTCGAAGCCGTTATCAACGTGTATGTATGGTGTGAATCCACCGTGTACTTTCACACACCAGGGCCACAAGATGGTTCCAGACATATTGTGTTTCCATGTTAAATGCTGGCTTGCGACTACGTTTTATTCAGCAGTGACATGGGGCTGACCAGCGTTCGTTACAGTTTGCTTCGCAGAGTTGTAAATATTTTAGACGCTATGTCAGAATGTTTTCCATCATTGTTGAGCTACTTCAGTGTCCCCTTACAACCCAGTGATCGGCTAGGAAAACAAGTTAACTGTCAATTTCGATGGAAACTTGACGACCTATGTCAGTAACTGAATCAGGTGAGGCAAAAGAGCCTACCGTTATTGGTTATCTATATTCCTATTCATGCCTGTGAATGTCTTATTTGTTCAAAATACGTGCAGCATTTAGCCAGTCAGTCGTCCATTTCCTTGCAGCCAATAACAGGAAGAGTGATGATAATCCGTGGAACCATTCATTGGAATCCGTAAAACAAATACAGAAGCGGCGAAGCCCGGAGCAGTTTGCCCCCGACCGGTGGGTGGTATACCGTCAGGCATGATCGTGAAGTCACAGCCAGTCGCGGGCGCCCAGTATTGGCCAGAAGAGTGGCATTCATATAAAAATAAGTATTCTCAAACACAGATGGGGTCCTGCGAAAATTGGCACCATCTAAACGCAGCGTACACCAGGGACTGCGAAAAATAGATGTTATGGGCTAAGTATGGCAAAAGTTCGGAAATAAAGGAAAATTGCATCTTGGGATAACTGAACTAGCATCAATAGGAATGCTATCGATTAAACCTGACGGTTTTTTAACTAAGCCTGGTAGCTTTTCCAAGAGCAGGATCAATGTGCAGAAATATATGTAGCCCGGGTGTGTTTACTTGTGGTTGACCGGATGGCAGTTGATCTGTTCGCCGAGCTTAGCAATTGACGGGGTTCAATTACGGGGTTCGAGGGAAGATCCTACTCTGGATCAAGGCGTTCCTATCAGACAGAACATTCCGAGTGAAAGTAGGCTCGACCTACTCTTCTCCGACGCCGGTCTCCATTGGAGTTCCCCAAGGCTCCGTTCTGGGACCACTGCTGTTTCTGATATACGTCAACGACCTTCCAGACGTTCTTTCAAGTCCATGTCTACTTTTTGCGGACGACTTGAAATCCTGGAGTACCAA
>SJOL01008757.1:457360-473254 GCA_004794785.1 Opisthorchis felineus
GCTCATCCGCAACCATGTGGTTTGAGTTCGAACCCACCCAGCCTTGCAGCAGCACTTTCCACTTTGCAGGTGTGAGGCACATACCAAACCATGGGGCAGAATTATTTAGATTATTTAATGTTTTTGCATTATGACGGCCTCAGATCCAAGAGGACTTATGTCGTGTGCGTACTCGATATCTGTGGGCGAATGCCCTGGGAGCATTTGGATCCCACAGGCATTAGAAGCTGGGAGTGAGTCTCCCATGGTCATATATATGAAGAATTTGAAGAGGAAAGGTAGAAAAGGACAACATCGCCTGACACCACTTGGTGTAGTGAACTCGGGTGAGAGCTTCCCGTAGATCTTCATGGGGCGAGATGGCTCAGGGATTAGAACGCGAATTTACTGCCCGGAAGGTCCGTGGTTCGAACCCGACCTCTGCATCTCGACTTCCCCTGTCTAGGCTTGGGCAACCTGGCAGTATCCTAGCCCTCGTGCTTCCTTCTGGTGGCATGGCAGCTAGGCACCGAAAGGGTGTTACATCTGAACGATTATTATTATTACTATTAAGTTTTATCCTTCACATAACGCCTGAGTCGTACTCACCTTGTCGATAATTACTTTCGCTGTACGAGCTTTCAACGAGAATCAGTGTCGTATCAACTGTCATCCACATTGTTTGGAGATGTAAACATATGGGGTTTTGGCTATCACCGGTTTCCTTTCTTCTCCTCCTTTTTTCTATAGGGTCCTTACATAAACTGACAGTTCTGCGGTAGTTAGGTATCACTATTCTCACAATGATGGTGGTGTCGATGTTGGTGATAGTGATATCTCATTCTTGACTTTTCACCCTCATCGTTCCTCCTATGTGACGGTATGAATTATAGTTTAGCTGACCGAGCTTCGGGCCTTTAATTTTATCACATCCGTATGGCACCTGACTGTTGCGTCAAATATGGTGGAATCTACTCCAGAGAAGAAGTGCATTGGAAATAGACCCTTTGTTCCTGTGAAATCGGAACGAAAGTCGGCGGAATGGAAAGAAAAGAAAAGCTCAGGATGACGACTCAGATTCGGAATAGTTCAGACTGCATTCAAGACTCCGTTACCGATCGAAAAATAAGCCCAACTCTGGCAGGAAGAAACCAACGTTCGTCGGTTACCATGAACAAATTTCTGTTTGGCGTTAGGTTGTTTCCGCACTACCACGAATCTCGTTTATAGGTGGTCCGTTTTAGGTGACAACTGAATACTTTGTTCGCAAATAACATCTTGTTTTGATGTTCTTCCAGATGTCGTTGTATCCCACATTTGAGGAATTAAAGGTCGATCAACTTTTGAACGAGCAGAATGCGGCTGTTAGTGGTGCCTATGCATCAATGGCGTGCTACATGGGCCTTGACTTGAATAACTTCCACTACGATGATCATGGCGAACTTGTCCCAGGTCCTGCTCCGACTTCGACCCATTCTGCAGCCCCTTCGCCTTACCCTGCCATCCAAACCCCATCCATCATGCCTCAACCAGCTACTGGCCCCCAAACGGTCGCCGATGCTCAGGCTGTCGCAGTTCCTCTTGGCTCGGGATCTCGCGCACTTGTAACACCTACCGGACCTACAGGTGAAATAAAACAGGGTCTCCGTCGCGTAGTCCTATGCAAGAACTCAGAAGGAAAAGTGGGCGTTCAACTCGTTTCGGTGGACAATGTGAGTGCCCCCTCTTGTTTTCATGTTACCAACCTGTTGTGAATAGTTAATCCCAACCGTCACCATCATCAGCGTATCTTACACTAAAGAATAACCAATCGCTTGGCAACTTGATTCCTGCTAGTGTTTGAAGTTCAACTTTCTTACTAGTGCTGTCACTTCACCCGTGCTTTAATATCAGCACCTCACCCTACAAGCAATAATCTAATTCAATAAAGTCTTATGAAGAACTTGGTGAGGATGATGACTTATGCCTTACCCACAACACACAGAGAAATGAACTGTTGCGGTGGCTGTCGATTTCCCGATATTGGCTGCGTTACGTTGCACTCGACTGTCCGCTGGTGTTTCGGGGGTCTCGGCTCCATAGTTCTGCTGAGGCGGACCGTATGAGGCCTCTCCTAGGACGACATGAGTAACAGTGAAATCGGTTGCATGCAAAATGTGTCAGCAACATGACTTAGTTTCTTGAGGCGTTTTCGTATTACTATCGAGAATTCCTCACTGTAATATCACACAAGAAAACAGAGTACATACCAAGATTACCAACCTCCTATTTAAAGGGAATGTTAATCCGATCGCCACCTTACAGTTCTTGAATTAAATGCAAATAGTGCTTTTATTCTATTCGTAGAGTGGAGACCTTACATCCACACACTGCCAACCACAATCACATCCTGAATAGTAGCTAACCAATGATTTACAGTCGTTTCTTGCTGTATTTGCAGCCAGTCAAACAGAGAAGCACCAGGTACGATTTCCTAATTTATTGCTTGGCTACAATTTGCTACAAGCATGTTGGTTCTTCGCTTGTTTACTCCAAATTAATGGCCACCATCGGCGGTGAATTGAGTCTGTCGGCTCAAAAATAGCTAATGGGACTTTGCACTTACTCCGGTCTTTGTGATTCACCTCACTCGCTTCTTGTGGTATAAGTGCGCTGGAGATGGCTCAGTGGTTAAGGTGCGAACATACTGACCGCAAGGTCCGTAGTACGTACCCAACATCCGCACCTCGATTGCTCCTATCTAGGCTTTGGCAACCTGGCAGTTTCTCAGCCCCCGTGCTCCCCTCGGGTGGCATGGCAGCTAGACACCGGAAGGGTTGTACTGCTAAACAATTATTTATTCTTTTACTGCACTTTCTAGGGAGTCTTCGTTTCAATGGTTAAAAGAGAATCACCCGCGGCTCTGGGCGGCCTACGATTTGGTGACCAGGTTGTCTCCATCTGTGGTAAATTGATGGCCGGGAAATCAGGTGAAAGCGCCATGAAAACTCTTCGTAAAGCACCCGTAAACAATATCGAATTAGTTGTGCGTGATCGGTAAGTGCAGACAGAAATTTGGTGTGTTTCCCTAT
The DNA here is from genome assembly GCA_004794785.1 of Opisthorchis felineus. Taxonomy (NCBI): domain Eukaryota; kingdom Metazoa; phylum Platyhelminthes; class Trematoda; order Opisthorchiida; family Opisthorchiidae; genus Opisthorchis; species Opisthorchis felineus. The sequence continues at coordinate 460,411 of SJOL01008757.1, forward strand.
CCCTAAGTTTGTTTTGCGAACCAATGTTGCGAATTCAGTTCAGGTGGTAGCGTCCAGCTCGTCGTTTTGCAACGACCTCGCGTTTTCGGTATTTTATAGGAAGAGAGCATTTTTGGTAACTTCAGCATAGAGGAGACCATTTTTTCTCTCGATGAGTGTTCTTGTTGTACAACTTGCTTTTAATTCCAAAAGTGAATGAAATGAATGGTGTGCCAGTCGTTTCAACCTTTTGTAATCATATCAGTGTGTAATCACGCCGTCGACACACTGAAAAGTGCGATTTTATTTGGGAGTTACAAGTGAGTTTGCTGTACTTACCGTGTGGGCAGTCCAATCAATCATAATGTAGGGGGGGATTGGCGTCAATCCGGTGACTGGGGTTGCTGGCAGTGACTGTACTCGTGACTGCAGATGAGCACGAATGACCAACGTGCACACCCGACTCGGTCGGATCTATCATCGATTGACGCACGTGATCAGTTTTATCCCGAAAGTTCAACCAATTGGATGGGTGTGTGAGCTAACGCAAATGGATTCAACCCGCAATTGCTCTCCGTGGTTTTTAGAATGGTGAGTGAATTAGTGGTACTCTTATTCATCGATAAAGAACGGTTGAAATTTGTAAGGATGGTGCTTCTTGAACACAGTGCATGCATACTGAAGTAACCCAGCGGGGCATGGATTTATTACAAGATTACAAGATGGTGTATAGTGATTAACGATGCAGTTCGTGTATATTTGAGTGCACTGGACCTGGTAGACGCCGCTCGGTCGTCGTTGCCATAATCACTCACAGGAAGACCACTGGTGCTTCACTATTTTACAACCATATTGACTTATTTGAAAAAAAAACCTATAATAGAAACAAGAAAAATGGGACTGGGAGGTAAGCTAACGCTAGGCTACCACAAAAACCCTAGGAGCCTACATTTCGAACACAGTCAAACGATCGAAAGAAAAACTGACGACATTAACGCCACTGGTGTCGGTTAGCCATTGTCCTTTGCCAAGCACACTAAGGATCATGTGGGTCCCATTATGGAAGGCGAACAGCATTCAGACTTTTCGTGACATCCTTCATCCCTTCCGCTATGTCGTATTTTGCCCACCTCTAGTTTTCGCCAGTTCGGATTAATCGTCATGTACAACGCTTTTCTCGCTGGACGGTAGCATGGTATGTGTAGAACACGACCTAGCCACTTTAACTTGCACTCCTGACTGGGGTCCTAGGGCGAAGTACCTGCTGCTTCACAAAACGCTCGATTCCTGACGACTTTTGCGAACTCATCCATTCCAGCCAATTTCAGCTGTACTTCGGAGACAAAGTTGGTCAAAAACCTGAAGATGCCTCAGGTCCTTCACCCATAGCGGCCAGGTTCGCAGCCGTGATACAGTGCAGCCCGAACTGTAGTCTGACACACGCGTCCTTTGAGATCCAGTTGTGCCTTTCTGATGCTGTAAGTGGCGCAAATTGAAAAATAGGCAATTTGGACAAGCACTGACTTCATGCTTAATCAAGGTAGGTGGAAGTTCCTCAGGACCAGTGGCGTGACGGCAACTGAAGGACAAAATTCACTTGGTTGGTTTGAAGCCGTCCGAGGTTCCAGTGTTCACTACCAACGGACCCATTATGGGCCGCAAATCCGGCTGAACAATAGCAGGTGGCCAACCGAATTATTGTTCAAAATGTTCAGTCTAGTAACTTGGACTTGGGGAGGCATTTAGGGCCTGTTGCACGTATCAGTCGGAACAGTCTTGGTACATTCCGAGAGTTCACTGGTTCCTCCATTTCTTTGGCTTGCTGGGCCCCGCAAGCCTTTCAACCAGCTCACTTTTTCATCTGGCGTTCGACGATTGGAGTTGTATTCTTCTCCAGACCAGTAGGATCCAGGCCTCGAGATCCAGTGCTTGGATGTATTTCGGTGCGCCGTAGCATGAATAGAGTACCCAGTGCTTTGCAAGAATGTGGATAGTACTTCCCAATAGGAGTTGGTACCAGAAAATGTATTGGACGAATGAGATGGTTTTTATAGGTTTACTTCACTTTAGGGTTCGGGAGCTTCTCAGTGGCCATATGAACTGTGTGCATCTTGTCTAGTCATAAAAGCACAAAGAAGAGCAGCAACGGACAAGCGCATAATCAGAGTCCCCGTGGGTGTTTCAGAACGAGCGGAAATCAGTAATTGGTCCAGGCCACCTACAGCTGAGGGCAATTTGGCCTAGCTGCGTCTGAGATTGACGTGTATATGGGGGCACAATGTGTCCGTGCAATTTCGGTTGTTTCGGAAGTTAGTGAGGCACAGGAACAGTCTACGATCGACACATAACGGCAGCAGATATCCCCCGTTGTACGCGATTTTTTGATTCCGGCCCAAGAAGACCACCCAACTGAGCCTCAGTGACACCATGTCTACTTGCTTGCCCCTTTGTATCCCCAATAAGCACAACAACATATAGGCTTTCAGTCCGCTGTAATGAGGCGCTCAAAGCATCGTGAAAACTGTCATTGACAGTATAAGAAATGTAGTCTGTTGGGACATTAGCAATTACAACGAATAGGCAGAAAATACCACGGATTTTGTTAAGTGGACCACACATAAGCGACTATCAACGGGAATCCAATCAAGCAGAGATCCTTCCACTTGACTGCTTAAAGCGACACCAAACCTAGCAGAGCCAGCCGCCGTGGCTTCTGGGTCATGGAGACCAAATGGAAACACCAATGGAAACCGGACCTCCCCAATGGGAAGTTCAGTTCAACAACCGTAATTGGGTCTCGCACCATCGTCTCAGATGCGCGTGATCCCCACTGCGCCTGGTTGGAGACGCTGCAAGATGTGGCTGCCAACCGATGTCAGTGGCGTTCTTGTTGTCAGTTTCTATCCAGATTGTCTGCATGAGTGTCTGGATGTGTAGGTCCCTCGGAATGATTGTAGTAAGCTAGCACTAAGTCCCTCCCCCCGTCCACCTTTATTCTTTTCTTCACAATAAGGCTTTCAAATAAATCATGGTTGTACTTCAGTGAAGCATCAGTGTTGAACACTGATGTCATGCTGTCGCTGATGATGATGATCGTCTCAGAAGGGTAGCACACGTTGATAGAACGTGAGTACAGTGTTCAAGCTTGTCCAGCTTGTTTCAGAGTGCTGACTTTAAAGACTGCAAGATGAACTGACCATCTGGGCTTGAAGAGTGATTCCTATGTGGCCAAGTTAGTGGTAGCTGATATAAGCGTAGGTGTTGCAGCTAACGGCAGTGTGCGTCGAACTGATCTGTCGGCCCTTGGGAATGGGTCTACGAAGGTGACACTAGCAATCGCGTTGAAGTAGAAGAATGAATATGTGAATGCGGACAATGGGAGTGTCTGCAGTAGCCTATTTTGACTTACCTGACCTACAGCAATTGAGCTGAGCCGGTGAATGGCGTAGCGCGACGGCTGATGAGGCGTCAGGTAGTTTTTGCGATTCATGGTTGTGCGTGGTCTCGATTGAATGACCCGGTTTCGTCCGAATGACGTGAAACTGACCTCCCAGTTGACAGGCAAGCATCTTATATAGTAGTGATTAAGGGGACTAAAGCATGCTGTTGTTTTTTATTTTCACCCATTTAGCTGTTCCGCACCTAGGTCCCTTAGCCAGTTCTCAAGGTTGACGGGGTTCGACTCGCTTTGATTCATTACGGAGTTGGATATGAGATGAGAGTATAATGCTAAAAGTAGTATTGAGTGTGAACCTAATAAAACAATCTCTAGACTCACTCGAATAAGGAACGTGGATCACGTATTGAGTTGGAGTTGAAAGTGTCTGGAAAAGACCTCTGACTTCTGTCCTCTTATCGAGGACAGAAATTTCGTCATTGCCGTGCCCACTCATGCGTTTGTATCAGAGAGGGGATGTACAATCGGTCGAAAGGTGCACCGTCTTCTGACTTCATTGAACGCGAAAACGGGGAAAGCTTTTGATTCACGTTTCAAACGTCGTTCAGTGAAAACGGATACCGCAGCTTTGACAACTCGTAGCTCCTTCCATGTATTTCTTCCGTTACAGCATTGATGGGTGAGTCAAGTCTGTCTGCCCTTACTGATGTTTCGGATACTGTTGACCCCTTCTTTAATAGCCTGGGTGGAGCTAGGTAACTAGTTGTAACTCTTGGGTTGCGAACCGGAATAGTCAGTATTGATTACTACCTTGATCAGTTTAAGCTGGAAAATGAAGGGGTCTTTGGATCTGTTAGTGCTCTAGTTGTAACGTAATTAAATTGATTAACAGAAGGCGAGAAGCACTAACGTCTGTTTTAACAGAATGATGATGAATACAGTAGTTAGGTGCATTTGATAAAAATAGATACAATGTGAAAAGTGAAATAAGCCAAAAAGTGACTTATCGTTTGAGGATAATTGTTGAGAGTTCCTGAGTGAAGCTCCCGACGTGGGACGTGTCTTCTCTGCAGTATAGCTGCTACACGTGCTCCGTGGTTGTCCGTGGAGACTTGTGGAGCTCGGTTGACTTCCTGTCCTGTACGCGCGCCTGTATGCGTTTTTGGGCCGAGTTGCATGCCTTTATATTGTGGGCACAGTGTGAAGAGAGGGGTGTCCATTCGTGTTTGATAATTGCGCGAACATGAATACAACTTGACCTGATGTGGTTGAAGTTCGTAAGCCTGGCGCAAAGCAAAGCACGAGGGAAACAATGGACGCGGATGCACTAATGAGATTGGGCAACCGCTACAGATCTCTTCCTACTAGCGACGTTAATCCGTGTTGACGATGACCAGTCAGTGGCCCTGCGAATGGGTAGCATGTATTGTAACTTACCCATGTAAGCCTCATTTTTGTATTAGACATCCTTTATCTATCAGCCACTTTTGGTATCAATTCAAACCCGGATCAGCTCATATACTGTACTAACTATGTATTCGTTTTAGGATTCGAATAATCTTCCCAAATCCAGGCTAATCGAAGTAATATCACTGAAGTATTTCTGATTGCTCTGGGGACAACCTACCAGTGGAATAAACACCTGTAGGTGATTGATTTTACACACTTCTCAACACTTAGTGTTCGCTGTTCAGGGTTCATTTTCCTTAACTAATTTTGACCTTCGCTTGGTCTAGTTTGTATGACCACGGTGTTGAAGACAAGCAAAACTCATGGTGCTTATTTAGCCTACTCTAGAACCACCTGATGAACCGATCTGATATGCCAACATTCTCCAATGGATCTACTCCAAAAATCTTATTCGTTCCGCTTCGCAGTGCTCAATCCGGTCAGTAACTCCATTCATTACAACAGCCGGAATATCTTGCTGTTCGCAGTTATGAGTGTTTTGATAGCACTATTTCAGGGTAGCAGAACCAACTGGAACACTACCTATCACCGATTAACACACTTTAGGTTTGCTGTAATCGGCTTCTATATCTTAGCAAGGGTAACTGTCCCAGTTCTCCTTATCATGTTATTCATGTCCAAGAAGTTTGTATTCATCGACTTGTAGTCGTATAGTACGGAACTTCCAAAAGCTTCCCAATAAACACTGATGTGCGACAATGACGTCCACTTCGTACGCTTTCGTCCAGCTTCGTATTTGATGTGATGATGAATCGGATGCTGGAGCTGTTCTTAAATTCGCGTTGAAATCGCTTCAGGTGAGATTCTTATCGAAGTGGAACGTAGATTCCATGGTTCTCATAGTTGAAAATGAGGTAGAAACCCAGACGTTTTTGGAGAAAGCTGACGAAAAGCATTCTTTCCTTTTCCATGTGCTCCGCGCCCACGAGATGTGAAGTCATGCTGCAGAATATACCTTCTTTGAATACCCAATTCAGTGGGAGACAGTGGGAGCTTTGAGAATAGCTGCGCCAACCCTGACATAAAATCTCAAATGGATTTTCCGCGAGTCTCAAAGGTCAGGATTGAGTTTGCCAATTCGCGTTACTTGTGGCATCAGAAGCGCATATCTTTGGGTGTCAAAGGCCATGCATGTCAGATCACACTATGGGAATTGTTGTTAAATGACTGTGAGGCTTGGCATGGAGGGCCTTAGAGGTCTTCAGGCTTTTAACCATCAGTATCTCAGAATCATAGCTGAAATAGTCTGGCACCAACGAATTACTAGCGGTACGATCAAGAAAAGGCTATTGGTGAGTTATCATGTATTTTACTCCTGGAATGCACACTTCATCACAAACTGGATTAGTTCGGTCAGTTCTAGCTACTCATGACAAAAAAAATCGGCCGCATGGAACAGTGTTTTCCCACATCAACTCCAGATTATCGCAATCTGAGAATGAAGTAACGTGTGACGTCGCAGAAGGGATTAGGGGTTTTGTCAGTGCTCTCCACCATCCAGGATATTTCCTTTTTACTAGGCCTCCCTCCCTTCCCATTTTTATTTCCATTACTGGATTTCAGTAAAATAATTGACAGGGAAACACCAGTGTCTACGATGGTGTTCCTGATACCCATGATAATGATGCTGTGATAGTGATGCTCCTTTGGGACATATATGATTTCAGCAATTCAATATACTGGATGTAGCCGTGACTCTAGGATAACAGATTACTTTGGAAGCCCGTGCACCCTCATTTCTACTATTTGCCGTTCACTGCCGATCGGTGCGGACGGCCAGACACGGGACCGTCGTGTTTCTGAGGTCTGTGTCCGTTCCACCGCACCGGTTTGCTACGAAGTTAGCTGGGCTACTTCTCGTTTCATTAAAGTACATTCTTGTTAGATCGGTTCGAGCTTCACATGTTCCCAAAGAAATTGTACGTGTTGATGATCCCGATCTTACTGTGAGTACACTCCATGCTCCTTTCAGATAGCTCATATTTGCTCATAAATATTGTTTTACTTCCGGCAGCCCATTTGAGCGCACCATCATGGTGAACAAGAGTAGCTCGGGTAACATCGGCATAACACTCAATGATGGTGAAATCATAGCAATCGTCGCAGATTCGAGTGCTGCTCGCAATGGCGTGCTAACCAAACACCAAGTTGTCGAAGTTAACGGACGAAATGTGATGGGTATGAAAGATAAGGAGTTGAAGGAACTGCTTCATTGCGACCGGGAGCCTGTACGACTAACAATTTTGCCTACCGTGATTTACAAGCACCTTGTGAAACGGTAAGTCGATTAGCTTCCGTCAGCTCTGTTTGCTTTTCATTCCGTTTTCGTGTAAACCTGTGAGGCCAACTTATTTTTTAAAGTAATGGATGATTCTTCTAATCTCCTGTTTGAGCCGCCTTGGCTCACACTTATGGTGGCAGAATTCTAACACGATAATGACTTACAGCAGTAAGTGATCTTTTAAGTACCCAATACTCAAAAAAGTAATAGTGGTGTTTCCCCTTATGTCACTATAAAAGCTATCTGGATGTGACCGTTTTAGCGAATTAGCTAGTTGCTAAATTACTGGTGCGCACAACCTTCCTAAGCGAAGTGGGGGCTTTGGTGATGTCCAGGCTGTAGAAGGCTGCGCTAGCCTATTCACACAGAAGTTTAGACCAGCTCCGCATGCTACTTAAGACCAACGCTCTCTTAGTAATAGAACTCCACCTTCGGTTAGTAGTGTATTGGGAGTTATGAAATCGTGACCTGTATGAACCTGTAACATACAATTGCACACTCGCTGATAGTGTCAAAAGGGATCCTTCGATGGCTGCCGACGCTTTGTGTTCACATCAACTTCTGAGTTTTAGGTGAACCTTTCAACTTACTCCGTTCATTGCTGTTATATGTGGGCGATATCTTTTTGCTCCCAGGCAGGTAACGCCGATGGTTTGTTGGAATTCTTCCACAAACTGGATAACAACTTTGCTTTTATCATGAAGACTGAAGTCCACGATAGGGATATTAGTCTCCGTGACTTCAAGAAAGCAACCCATCAAATGCAATTATTTATCGAATGCCTAAAAGTTCTGACTATTATATGAACTTTTCCTCGGTACACCCGATGTATAGCGGATGCTGGCATCAGACAGTGTCAGAAATTGCCACAGTGAAAATTTCACGAATAAACTGAATCCTAAGTGATAACGGTTATTCTGTGCTTTTTCTAAGCCTTCCATTGATTCGGACACACTGCAGCCAGTCCAAGAAAGCTAGGGTAAGTTCGTCCCATCACTCCGCTATCGTCCAGATCTTGTGCCTAAGAGGCCGTCAAAGTGTTACACGACTACACTGTGCGCACACTGCCACACGGACAAAAATTTGTAATGACGCCTTGTGAAGGGTAAACATGCGTAAATGGAATCGGACGCCCCGTCCCCCATATTCGGAAGACTCAGGTGGCTGGGAATACGCATCAAGGGATACGGAACGTAGGTCTGTGTCGCTCCCCAAAATGCGCTGCACTTTCCCTTAACTTTAGAAGGCTTTAAATCTAGGTTTTGATTTAATAATTACTCAGTTATTGGCGCCAGTGTCGTGGTTCACGATATCATCAGTGCCATACCCTACTTCGCGTTTCCAATAGTGAGCCACAGTCCAGTCTACTCAGCTCGAACATGTTCGCTTCAGTCTGCCGTTAACCGCACATTGACCAGTATCAACAGCTGAGCACTGAACTGGTTTCGATAGCCGTTTGACTGATATCAGCGGTGTCCTGTTATTGATGCCTCTCGGCATAAAAAGCGGTGCCTGTTTGTAGTGTCGGCTTATGCCCCAATGGACTGTAGTTCTGATGCTGAGAAGGATACTTTCTATTGAGAGTTATCCGGACTCATTCGTCAAGCAAAAAGCACTGACATTGTGATCCTTGCAGGCGATATGAATGCTGTATTAGGTCGGCTGAGCTCCTTGGAATCATATTAGGGAGTCGATGCTCATCGCACAGACAGCGGAGAGCGACTCCTCCAGTAGTGTGCTGATCATGAACTGTTTCTGGCAAGTACGAACTTTCAACATAAACGTTCGCATCGCGTAATCTGGCGGCCACCAACTGCAAATCAACCGTGGACCCAGTTGGATCACGTGGCCATCAGCCATCGGTGGGGAGCCACAATTCAAGACTGCCGTTCCTTCTGGTGCGCCATGGTGCATGCAAGTCTGACAGTCTGCTTCCCTTCAGGCTCCCGCAAGTCAGCAAGAAGCATGCCAATCCACTATCTTCGAAGAAACACCATAGCTCAGCAGTATCGACCTCAGCTAGTCCAACAACTCTCCACAGTAAACTAATACTGTGGTGGTAGTGAGCATGTGGCTGAAGCTCGGCAAAATGTGAAAGGAACTATGTTAGCGACGTCCAGTGCTGTCTGTCCGACTTCCCCAATTCGACCACAAGACCATTGAGTGTCGTCGAGATCGCTATACATTATTAATGCTAGGAAATCGATACCAGCAGGCGCGCAAATCCCTCAAACACCAAATAGTGAGGAGCCTAAGGAAAGACCGAGAGCTCTGGTGGACATCGAAAGCTCAGGAGATGGAGAAGGCCTATGCTACGGGAAACAGCCGTGCCCCCTATCAACTGATACCATCGAATGGCCCTAGGAAAGCAACGGCCAGCGAAACGATAAGTGAAAAATATGGCTCATTAATTCACTGGCAAAAACGTCGACTGGAAAAATGGGCCGAGCACTTCGAAGAACAGTTCAGCTGACTTCCTGCAACACAGCCTGTGGAGATAATGCATACGGGCCAATGGAATGTAAGCTGTGATCGCCCGTCGGAAGAAGAAACAAAGTACGAAATATCCGTACTAAAACGTGAGAAGGCACCAGGACTGGACGGTCTCTATCCAGCCCTCTTCAAAAAAGGTGGAGAATCCCTAGTGACCCATCTGACAAAGCTTATTGGTGCAATATGGAACGAAGAGTGTCTGCAGAATGGGGCACATCGACAGTCGTTCCTATCTTCAAAAAGGATAAGCGGAGGCTGTGTGAAAACCACCGTGGCATCAGGCTGGTAGCTATGGCATCGGAGGTGGTCTCTGGTCTTATCCTTCGAATGCTGACTGAACACAGGAAGAGATAGATCTGTGAAAGCCAAGCTGGGTTCCATCTTGCAAGAGGACGCATCGAATCAAATTTTCACCCTCCGACAGATTCTGGAACAGCGACACTGCACCCAGTAACAAACAATGCGTTCCTTGACTTGAGAGCTGCTTCTGACTCTGTGGATCGTCAGGCACTGTGGCAGCGTCTATGCAGCAAAAGTGGCCGCAATAAATGATTGACTTTCCATAAGGCACTGCACGCCAACTCCAGCGGACGTGTGAAGGTCTACGGGAAGCTCTCGCCTGAGTTCACCGCATCAAGTGATGTCAGGCAGAGCTGCTCTCTTTCATCTTTCTTCATCAACTTTGTCATTGATGTGATTATGTGATTATTATGTGATTATTATCAGCCTCGAATACCTGTGGGGTCGAAGTTCTCCCGGGGCGTCGGCTCACAGATATCGAGTATGCAGACGACGTAGCTCTTCTTGGATCTGTCGCCGTGGTAATACAAAAAATATTGAATAACCTAAATAATTCTCCCTCATGGTTTGGCATGCGCTTAACACCTGCAAAGTGTAAAGTGCTACTGCAAGGCTGGGTGGGCTCGAACCCTAACCTCGTTCTTGCGGATGAGCCGATTGAGGTAGTAGACAAGTTTGTTTACCTGGGCAGCTGTATCAGTCCGGGTGGTCTCGCGAAAGATGATATTTCCATCCAGATTGGGAAGGCCAGAGCAGCTTTTTTTGAACCTTCATCATCTGTGGAGTAGGCGTGACATCAGCCTATCCGTCAAGGGTCGCGTTTACAATGCTGCGGTGCTTATAATGCGGGTCCGAAACCTAGCCGCTGCGCGCCGAGGACGTCAGAAGACTTTCAGTGTTTGACCATCGATGTCTTCGGAGCATTGCCCGAGTTTGGTGGGAACACCGGATCAGCAATGCTGAAGTACGCCAAACGGTTTTCGGAAGAGGTAACTTGCCCACGATGGGTGAACTGATCACACTCCATAGGTTGAGCTGGCTTGGTCACGTGCTCCGTATGCCAGTCGACCGACCTTCTCGGAGGACTCTTTTCGCATAACCACGTGAAGGGTGGAAACGAGTCAGGGGAGGTCAAACCATGACTTGGCAGCGAAGTATGGAAGCCATTACCAGAAACCTCAGCTGCGCTGGTCATTGCTGTCTCCCTGGATGGGGACCTCGAGACGGGACACATCAATGGTTAGATACGTTGTCAGACATGGCCCAGTCGCGCCCTCAATGACGCTCGTGCATCCAAGCTACTGCCTTCAATGCATAACTCCCCTCCCAATCCCCCCACTTAACAATCCTGTATTTACGCACCAATTTATCCGCCCCCGCCTCCAATGCGCAGCTACCACCCCACCTCCCCAAATCATCGGTGAACAAAACTGTGGCAGCTACAACCACTGTACGACAAGTACGCGGTTCTCACAGCTGATAATGATGATGATGATGATGATGATGATGATGATGATGATGAACACAACTTCTGAGCTGCGTGAGCAGCTGAGCTTGCTTGCTGTCCGAGCATCTCGTGTATGCCTAGTTGGAAAGTTGTCTAACCGTCCGAACAAAGGAATGCTTCACTTTTCATATAGGGGAACGGGCATACCCAACATTCACAGCTTCTCTGTACTGGTCTAATCGTCGTCAGGGCTGTAATCCGAGATAATCATATCTAGGTAGCTGAATTTTACTAATACTTCACAAGACATAATTCGAGGTCCTGTGAAAAGATCATTGTTCGCAGTCACTTAATATTTTAGGTAACGCGGTGTTCATTTTCCTGTTCTCCGAGCTGGGCAGCGATCGTCGATGTAAACTGATCCACCATCGTTCTGAATAGCATCATCATTCAATATTCCGACCTTTTTGATCGAACAGCCACGGGATTGATACAGTTAGCTTTTGTCTTATTATCCTTCCCGACTACTTCCTTTTCACCCGGTTCCCTTCCAGCCTACTGAATAATCAAATCCGCAGAGAAATGGACCGTTCCGACCCATCCGCCTGATTGGCTTGTGATTTCAGCTATTTGTATGTAAGCTTTACCAGAGCCAACTCCGTTTGTTACCTCATTTTACTTTAACACAACTTCACTAAGTTTACGAGTGTTCTTCAGTCAACTAACTTTATTCCTGCATCTGCCATTCAAATACTGCTTCATATATGCTACGTTGCCGAGGAGCAGCGTACACGCATTTTTTCATCGCGTTACAAATTGACGGTTATAACCTCGTTCCTATCTCCTAAACATTTTTATGCTTTCGCTTTTGAAGTGAAAAGCCATTGTTTGTTATCCGGAATTTCGCTTTATTTTGAGTCATTTCTGCTTCATTGCTTGTCTTGTTGGGTTTGTTGTGGTCCTTGGTGGTCAACTTAAGATAGTAGCCAAGGGGCTGGGATGACCTTTCATAAAGTTACTTGTCGAATTCTTATTCGGGGATGAAGGGCTGTGTATCTCGTATGTTGTTACCACTACTGAACATATCGGAAGCAGCGCACACAGCATGTGGAGCTTGCTTCTTGGTCGAACTTCTCTGTGTGCGATTCTTCAATGGCTTTGATGCGAGCTCCCATAACCCACAATCATAAGAGGCTGCGGGTTGCACGATATTTATGCCTCCGAGCGACGTTACAGCCGAACAAGTTGACTTGGTTTTTTTTGTATCACTGTTGAGTTGCTCGAGGCACGCAAAATGGCCCTTGATGACAACGCCATCAAAGTCTGATAAGTTACGTGGATCGTTTTACTGGATAGATCCGGTTGCATTGATTAGGTGAATAACATCTTCATTTCAGGTGCGAGCCGCGAAACATCAATGTTCATTGTCTCTTTATGCCTTTACCAATCAATAACCACCGCTCCTAAACGCATTGGG